>OY720349.1:48400447-49000447 GCA_963082975.1 Labia minor | reverse complement strand
TCGGAATTAATTTTTTGATACGACTGCAATTCACGCGTCAACACGTGACGTGGTGCCATCAACAAAGAGCCAAACACGCGCTGGTTTAATAAATATTATTTATTAATTTTAATTTATAATTTATAATTAATTAAACTCAATTTAAATATAATATATGTTATTTAATCCAATTCAAATTGCGAGATAGTCGAGTGGAGACACTCCAGATTTTTTTCTGTTTATAATAGCAAAATCAAAATAGTTATATTTCTAAATTAATTTATTGTTGAGTTTCCTATCTTAAAGCCGGAATTTATATGTTAAGATCAACATCGGACTCTTACTTTTCAATTATAATTTAAAGAATGCTTGTAAAAGAATGACGTAATTGGTTCTCGTTTCAATAAATGATTGATGAGTCACTTTCGAAAGATTCAATCGGATGGTATTTGAATATCGATATTCTCAAATGATAATTAATTAATAGAGGTATGGAAGACCAACTCTGGGCGCCAATTATCCCGCCAATCTTACCAAGCGATAAATAAAAGAGCTTTCTGATACATGTTCCTCCACTTGTTTGCATGCGTGTGTACGCTGTGTTTTTTCTGTTTTTCGTGGACCAGCCGAAAGAGAGCCAGTTTTCACATTCAGGCTTTCAATTAAAATTCCATCCCATGAGCGAAACTTGTGGAGCTACCAGCCAGGCACCTCAGCCACAATGCATCGATGAGCAAGAACGGAATTCAAACAAAGATTTGAACAAGATCGACAAGTCGGTTGACCTTTGAAGAAGCAGAAGCGATAAGATTTCGATCAACACTAAAGAAGCAACTCACCAAAGGGAATTGTAATCTGAAAATTCAACCTTCCGCTTTAAAGCAGGCCATTTTCAACATTCATAATTAATAAATAAAATAAAAATTTTTTTGTTTCCAATGAATAGCAAAACAAAAACAATTGACAGAAAAAAAGACATTCCGTTTGATGGTAATATTAATTGAAATTTCAATACAAATGAATTCAGAATTCAAGTTTTTTAATTAATTTTTTTTAATTGAATTTTTGTTCTTTTCTAATTAATATATTTTAAACGAATTACGATTCAAGAAAATAATAATTATTTTATTCTTTCGTTTAATTAGTATTGTCGTTTTTTTTTAAGATAAATTTATATTTATGGTGAAAACCAATTCTTGGGTAAACTATTTACTTTTCGGAAATTAATCCTTTATTTATAATTCTATATTTATCTTACCTTTTAAAACAAACAAAAATATTTACTTATTTCTTTAATTTAAATAACATTCTCTAATTTAATTAATTTTTTTTTTCCTACTCTGAATAATAGTACCATCAATCCTTTGAACATTCATACTTAAATCAGTATATTTTTTATTACCAATTTTTTTTTTATACTAAAAACCTAATGAAATTATAATTATCGTAAAGAAATTTTATTTCTGTGGGTGTGTAAGCATTAAGAAATATTTCCAATCTTCGTCTAATAAAATGTAAAGGGTTCATTTCATTTTATTATTTCTTTTAAAATTTTATTTTTTCAATTTTATTGAAAAAATTTCTTTAATTTTATTAAAGATTTTCAAATGAATATAGTAATGGATTTCAGAAGCAATTGTTAAGAAATTTTTTTATTAAATTCTAAAAATTTAGATATTTTTAAAATTTCATTTTTTAATATTTTTTTTTTTTTAATTTTTATTAAATAATGATAGCAAAATAATTCTCGTCTTCACCTAAAAGGATATGATCCAGAAATGAATTGAATTCGAATGATCACTTTCTAAATTTTTAACGAAAAGTTTTTGTTTTTTTTATATTCTTTTTCTTCCATCTTTTTACATGATTATTGATTTAAAAACTTTCTTCGCTTTGAAATGAATCGAGCAAGTTAAAAAAAAAGAAAAAAAATACAATAAAAAAAAATGTTTTAAATTTTTAATCCCAAAGAAATCTCCCAAGCGAATTTCAAGATTGAAAGTGAGAAATAAAATTAGAATTAGCATATAAATCGATTTGTTATAATTGTATTTAAGCAAGCCAGAGTGGAGAAAGAATTCAACCATTCCAGTCTCTTCTCTACATCAACTTTATTATTTAAATTTATTAAATAATATTAGAAAAGCTAGAACACAAGGTGGGAGAAGGGGTAGAAAAAAAACATTCTTCTTTGTTTAATGTAATAAAATTGCGAATGGATTTTCAAGAGACTTGTGCAATATTCGAGGTAATTTGATTTGTAATAATTTTCACGTCAGATGAGACTAAATTAAAAGCAGATTTCATTGGAGTTGCCGCTGGTGTTGCAAGTCTTGTCCCCTGTAGATTGCTTTACTAAACTAACTATGTTGTTTTTTGTTTTAATTTAATTTTTCTCAAAAATGTATGTGTCAATCAAAGCATTATAATTACAATGGTCATCGTTAGGTCCTACGAAAAATGACATTTCCTCTTTGAAAAAATAATAAAGTCATGTCAGGGAATCACAAAACAATCAAAACTAATGGGAATAGAATTAATTCTAAGCTGATTAATGTTTTTACACGGTTACTGACTGGAAATGTTGTTTTTTGGTGGCTGTGATGTACTTATATAGTATATAAACCTATTTTATTACTTTTAATTAAAAAAAAATATCAAAGGTATAGTAATCCCGATTCACTACCGATATGCGTTTTTTCACAGATCTCCACGTTTCATGTCATTCGAAAAAATAGTTTTCCCGTTGACGTTTGTGTGTATTATTTTGTTAAAAAAATTCTTGTCAAATGGTAAAACCGATCATAACCAACTTAAGATTCCTAACAACATTTTTACTTAAATACTTTAATGACTCTAAACCAAAAAATAAATATCAAAAAATTTCCTAAATGTCTATGGAAGCAATTTATAGACAATTTTATTCTATAAATTTCATCTTTTATGAAAAATTTTATCAAACTCTAAATTAATAATATTAAAAAAGTAAAATGACCATATTATTTAAAATAATATAAAAATAATTATTTGAAACAATTTATAGAATAACAAATAATAGACGTTTCATCTCTTATGAGAAATTTTGTCAGAATTTAAATAACAAAGAAAATGAGACTTGTTTATTTATTTAAATTTTTATCCTCAAAATCAAAAATGATTGAGCCTTGTAACATCATTCCATTTAACCCTATAATTTGTCAAACACTTTAACCTTTAATAGGGTGAGAAATTGTTCATATAAACGTTTAATAAAAGCGGATATCAATTATAAAATCGGTACAAAATTAAAATATAAAAAAAAAATTTATTTAATCCCTTTAAAACATTAAATAACATCCATTTCTTGGTTATATACTAGACTCGTTTCCGTGAAAAGAAAAATCCGATGCAAATCATTTTAATATTCTAACCATTCCTTCTCACAGGGATAATCTCGAATAGCATCCTAGTGGAACACTTTCAAATTGAATTATTAGCATTATCTCGCAAAGATTGGCGAGTGACCCTTATGCCTTCATCCCCTCCCTCCCTCTTCGGTTTATATTTAATTACAAGCAAGCTTAAGCGCGAGTCCAGTGGTCTGTTCCAAATTTGGACCCTGAGTTCACCTCTTGTCCTCCCTTCTGCCCCTTCTGCAGGCTGCTTAGGAAGGCTCAGGCGTCGATTATCAAAACCAGCCAAGCGAAAACGTTTAATTAATTTCATATGTAAATCCGTACCCATACTTGTCAGAAGGTCCAGGGGCCTCTTGTTCTATTATTATCCTACAGATACAAATACATTTCCGAAGCTTTCCAAAATATTTTCATAAATATAATTAATATGGAACTTCACATAGAAGAGAAGAGAAGGGAGGGGGCAAGTCGGAAATTTCTAAAATAAATATTTATATGAGATATTCATAAGAAAATGTTAGTTTAGGATATATGGATTTATGTAGATATCAAAATAAACTACTGCATGTGTACATCACACGATTTTCATCAACAGAGATATAAAGAGAAAATACTACTAACTCAAATTATTTAATTGTATTCATTTAATTAATTTTTTTTTCTAATAAATTTCACCAAAAGAAGAAAATAAATTTTTACAAAAAAAAAAAAAAAAAAAAAAAAATCTGGAGTGTCTCCACTCGACTATCTCGCAAATTTGAATTGGATTAACTAACACATATATTTTATTTAAATTAAATTTAATTAGTTATAAATTATAAATTAAAATTAATTAATAAAATTTATTAAATCAGCGCGTGTTTGGCTTTTTGTTGATGGCACGACTTTACTTACTGGCGTGTGATTGCCAGTCATCGTGTTAAAAAATAATTCCGGTACTTTTAAAGATTCAAATAAGTTCAAATTTTATATATAGCAGTTTTATACAATTTTTAATCATGTGAAAAACTATCAAACATATATCTTTATTAGTTTAGAGGAAAAAAATGAAAACGTGGTAGATAATGGACCTCTTTCGAATGAGCTACACATTTCTCAAAAGTTAGAAAACTACGAATTTCGAATAATGCCCGCGTACTAAATTTCATTATTCTAGCTCAAACCGTTTTTGCATAATCTTGTTTACATACACATACACACACACACACACATACATTTTTCTCAACCTTAGTGAAAATGAATAAGGAACCTACAAAACGTATAAAAACATCAAAATCTCGACATCGAAAATTTATTTTCGTGAACGCAATACTATCTCAGGCGAGATAGTAAAAAGAAAGATTTCTATGGGTGGTTGATGTGATCATGAAGGTCTGATGCATAACATCCAATAAAAATACACAGATAATAAATTAATTGTCTTAAATTAATTTTTTGAAACCAAATGAATGAAAACCTTGATGAATTTTAAAAGCTTTTAATGTACAATACATATGTGGCATTGGCTGAATGGATTTCAAATTTAATAGAGTCATAAAGAAATTACATTTATATAAAATATTTTCATAATGAATGAATGATACATAAAATACTGTCAATAAAATAGGAAATGCTGAGCAAAAGTGAGGCAGTTGGCGCCCTTAACACTCCCGACGCATTAATTAAAACAATGCCAGTCAAAGCCCATGACAATTTAAACAAATTATTATTTAACTAATAAACTCTGTTAGAATTTCAACATTAATTTATTCCTATTATGGCGGCTAGTGGTATATGAAATAAATTTGGTGATAATATGCTTTATATTACATATATTATATAAAGCAGAGTTATATTATACACCTATATAAAAATTCAATTAAAAAAAAAAGTATTTAATGTTCAGGGAATAAAATGAAATATTTTGGTTTTAAAGACCTTGAAATCTTGAAATAATTATTAAAATATGATCAATTAAAATTTGTACTATTTTAATTAGTACATAAGATTACAGGGTTATGCATTAATATAACGAAAATGATTCATAAATATAAGTAAAATTATTCATTAAAATAAATAAAACTATTCATTAATATAAATAAAACTATTAAATAATATCAATAAAACTATTAAATAATATATATAAAATCAAAATAAATTTAAACAAAGCTTTATTTAAGTTTTAAATACAATTTAAAAATAGCTATAAAACATTTTCACTATTTTTTAAATTAAATTTAAAATTAGATGAAATCTTGTCTTGATATAGCTTATTTTTATAGCCACCATACAGCTGATATTTGTTTCTCTGTAGAAATATTTAATCTTCAGAGTCGTTATAATTTAAAGTCATTTGGGTAAAAAATATGAAAACAAAATAAATTCAATAATAAATAATACAAATAATAACAATAATAATATTTTATATATGTGGGGGTTTGATTTTGATTTTGGTTATTTTTTTAATAAATGTAATGTATCTATAAATATAAAAAAAATTTATTGCCGGACAAACATGGACATGTTTGAATTGCTGAGTAGTATTTATAATTAGAAAATCAAAAATCAGAATTATTATTTTTTAGCTGTAAGGTGGCTATAAAAATAAGCTTTATCAAGACAAGAGATTTCATCTAATTTTAAATAAAAAAAATAGTGAAAATGTTTTATAGCTATTTTTAAATTATATTAGTTTGTATATAAAACTTAAATAAAGCTATGTTTAAATTTATTTAGATTTTATTTATATTATTTAATAATTTTATTTATTTTAATGAATCATTTTCTTTATATTAATTCATAACCCTGTATTACAGTTTAATAGTCGAAAGAGAAAGTAAGTAATCTTCATTGAACTATGCAAAGTGGAAAACAATATCTAGATATTTTATAGAATATTTTTTTCTATTTATAATTTATACACATATATTATATACTATATATATATATATATATATAAATATATTTTTAGCTGAAATAGGTTGTTCAATAAGTTCTTGGAACGGAAATGATGAAACCAATTTTTATTTGTAAAAATGACTATTTTTCTCTCTCATCGCAGTTTCCCTCAAATTCAATACACTTATTCCAACGGTCTTCTAATTTATAGATTCCTTGACTGTAGTGGTTTTCCGGCAACTCTGCAAAATATCCCTCCACGGCAGCCTATTACCTCTTCGTTTGAAGAAAATAGTTTTCCATGGAGATATTGTGTGAGGTGTGGGAAGAGCTAGAAGTAGGAGGGAGCTAAATCTATCGAATAGGCTGGATGTTGCAACAATTCGCACTTAAATTCAGTTATTTTAGCAATGGTTTTTGCGGCACCCATTTTGCATATAGTTTTTTGAAACCCAAATTAACGAAATAAAATAAATTGATCGAGGTTAACAACGTTATATATGAATGTATATTTTAAATGTATATTCTTTTATAATATAAAATATTATATTATATATATTTAATATTAAATTTTATATTATATAATATTTACTCTATAGTTGATTTAAATTTAAACTCATCAATAAATTTATTTAACAAAAAAATTCAAATCAGAAAATTGTGGTTAAATGGGGAAAGCATTTACATTTTCTTTCGATTAATAAATAATAATGGTATAGCCTCGTGAATAATCTAGAAATTGAGGCTCCCTCACAACTAAAGCCAAAAAATTATTAAAGAATTCTGATTTATAAAAAATATTTTTTATTTCTTGTTTAGACTATAAATTCCTTCCTTTTCTGATATTTGCATATATATTTATAGATAGGATTTTTATTTTCCAACTCTCATCTCTCTTTCTCCTCCTTTTCCATATAAGCCTATTTTTTGCATAGCAAATGATTCAGCTAAACGAGACATCATTTATTGACGGTTTCATTTCTTGAATATCCATAAAAGTAGAGGGGCGTAGCTAGATAATGGCATTTAAGGGGTGTCTTAAGTCTTAACCTTTACAGCCCCGGTGGAGCCACGTGACCTTCAGGGAGCGTCTCGTGCTGAGACGACATCTACCCAAGGGCTCTAATTACAAGCCCCAGCCCTTCCAACGCCTCAAACGTCATTGTCTTTTACTTTTCCATCTAAATTATCCCCTAGTATTTTTGAAACCAATGCAGGGGTTGAAAAAGTCACTTTTATTCGATGTTTTTGGGATTCAATAAATTCTTATGTCAAATAAACTAAAATTTAATAAAGTCTATCTTAATCGAGTTTGAATAATGGGGATTAATTTTAGTTTTCATTTGAATTCGGGATTGTTTTAGAAACAAACACAAAACAAAAAGGGGACGGGGGATTCAAATTATAAAGATTACCCTTTTATTAAGCCTCCGATTAAATGAATGATAATTTTTATAGGCAATCATCATCTTAAATTGTATTTTGTACTGTTCTAAAGCGAGAATGTCGTTTTATATTTCTAGTACTTTTCTTACTCCTTCCAATTCTGATAAAAAAAAATTTGTTTTCCATTAAGCATTAATTTAAATCAAGAGAATTTGATCTAAATGAAGAGGAAAATTATATTCACGTCACGAACGACAATGCTTTGTTATCTCTTACGCACGATACTTCATCTCAATTAATTTTTATTATAATTCGTTTTTAATATATATATTTTTAATCGAACTTAAAAACATAAAATATTAATTAATAATTGATATCTGAACTAAATAAAATCTTAACTTTCAGTTAAAGTGTGATATAAAAAATAAAAATATTAAATACATGATATAAAATTATGTAAAAAAGGTAGGCACACAACAAAATACAAATATTCTTATCTTATATTTATCTAGAATTTGATTTTTCAATAACTTATTAAAGCTAAAAACTGAATTTAATAATATGTATGGTAATTTATTATTATTAGAAAAAATAGATCCAAAGAATAATCATACATATATATAATAATTTAGAAATTAATTCAATTTTGTATTAAGTGATTCAATGATTAAACAGAAAGGGTATTTATATAAGATCAAGAAATCTTAATAAATAAATAAATTTTCAGAATTGTCAATGAAAACCTGAAAAAAATATCTAATTTTAGCCGCTATTCTAGAATATTTTTTCATATGTTTTATTAATTATATATATAACTTTTTATAATTTGACTTTATAAAATTTCTGTTTTTTTAAATATATGATCTATAATCTAGGGAAACATTGTACATCGAAATCAGGTTTATCAGTAATTCCTTTCTGGTTTTTTCGTTAAAGAAAACACGTAACTTAATGAATTAATGAATAGTTAAAATTTAATTTAAAATATGAGACGGCACGTGCAGCAAAATTAGTGTATTGCCTATCAAATTGAACATTAGCTGACGGTAGTGATTAATATTAACTGTTTCTCCAGGTTTCAACAGTTCATAATATACGACACCAACCTAGTCCCACCAGAAAAACTAAAGAGATTTGGCCTAATAGTCAATGGACTGGCTTCGTGAGTGATAACCAAAATCTTTTTCGCTTGGGATTTTAGAAATAAATCTATTTTTTATCACCCGTTACTAATTGATACAGAAATAACTTCCTTTCATACCTTTGAAATATCATTCATTTATGATTTATCCATTTACTTGTAATTCAATTCATGTGGCATTTTTTGAATGTTTACCATCATTGGTTCACATATTGCTACTCGGCTTACTTTTAACTTTTCCGCCAATTGTTTTTGAATTTTGTTTGGTCTTTATTCAATTCCAACCTTCAAAAATTTTCCGCCTCTCGGAGAACGTTCTCTACCTTGAACTTTGAAATCAAACATTTGAATTGTTGAAACATGTTCTTATTGTGATGAACATACTTGTAAATTTTAAGGCACAAAACTCGACATTTTGAAAAAATTATATTTACAGAAATATCTTTTGTTTACGCGAAATACAATATATAGGTTTTCAGAGTACCAGGACAACCAGATAATTAAACTTGAAAATATCTAGTAAAAAGTGTGATTTTTCTATTAACATTATTTACTTTTCTCTTAATCTAAATTGATAATTATAGATAAAAATATTAGAAACTTAAAAAAAACAATTAAATTGGGGTCTCTTTTAAGATAATATCAAAAAACTTATTAAATTAATGAAATTTTCAAATTTTTTACCAACCGACGATAGTAAGGGAGGTATTGTTTTCACACCAAATTTCACATCTGGAGATTTTTACATATCTCCACGAATCATGCATTTTCTTAACAGAAAAAACTATTTTTAGCATGATGTCTGTCCGTCTGTCCGTCCGTATAGATGTGTACAGCTTGAACGGCTCAACGGATTTTGATGAAATTTGGTATATCTACTTAATGCATCAGTGGGATGAATTGATCAACTTTTGGTGCAAATCCGGAAACTGGAAGTGGTAGTATTACCGATCGACGATAGGAAGGGAAGGGTTATTTTCACACCAAATTTCACATGAGGAGATTTTTTACATATCACCACGAATCATGCACTTTGTATTGGTTTTATCATCGAGAAAAATCATCTTTATTAGTTTTTTCTTAATTTAAAATTATATGACGTCATCCAGCCATTCATGACGTCAGAGCCTGGTCTTACATATCTTATAAATAAAATAAAATGAAAAATATTTATGTTATATTCATATCTGTTTTTTATTACATTAATAGATATATTCAAATTATTTGAAATTGTTTCTGTAGCTGGAAATTAATTTACTTCATCGTCAGTTCGGACCTGGCCACAGGTCAACTTATTTTTTTAAGAACCAAATTGAAAAAATTTAGAAATAGTAGTAGGTTGAGATATATAAAATGTTAATTGGGTATGTAACTAATGTATTACTTACTAAATTTTTTTTAGAATTAAAATAGAAATTCATACTATAAAAGAATAGTTTAACGTAATTTGCTAAGAACACAGCAAAGAAAAGCATAACTCATCGATATCTTTGAAGTGACATGTAGACTTACTATACCGTATCCCAAACAAGATAAGAACAATTCTTACCATTTACCCTCTTTTTTATGAAATATATTTACATTAAATTAAAATTATATCACATTCGTCAAACAATTTTAAATTTCAATTGAACCCTTTACATTAATACGCCACCTCCTTGTTATTTTTCAAAATATGATAATTTCATTAATGAACTTCTTACTGATATATTTATAATTTTCTTTTTAAATTTTCATTAAGATCTTTGAATAAAATTAAGCTTATTGATTTAATAGAATTAATAGAATTAAACTTATTGATTCGATTTAAGATGTATTCTAAAACACCACTAATTTTAAAAATTAATATTTGTTTATTTTATTTTATTTTAATATGTATTTTATTTGAAATAATTTGCAGTAGAGCGCTCACCTCTGCACTCCCCGCTCGCCCCTCTCCATGCCCCTCCGCCGCCTGAACTCACCTCCTCATGCAGGAGGGCGACTCGTACGCAGTCAGTTCAAGTCAGTTCCCCTTCCCTGCGTGGTGTAAGACCTTGGACGGCCTCTCCACTGAAATCATCCCTTAATCAGTCGCTAATCAAGAATTAATTGTAATTTTATTATTTATTTTTATTAATTAAAAGGAAGATTAGTGAACTTTAAAAAAAAAAAATATTTCAATAAAAATTAAATTGTATAAAGTGCATTTTTATAATTTTTTATTCATATACCCAAATAAATTTATAAATTTTTCATTCAAATCTTTGAAAAGAATTAATCTTAAATATTCTATCAGATCTCAAGTAATTAAATTTTATTAAAAGTTAAATTAAAATTATTTAAAAATTAAAAAATCATATACAAAATTTTATTTTTCTTTAAATATATTTATTGAAATATTTTTTAAATTTCAATATATATACTAATCCTATTAAAACGTATTTATTTAAAAAATATGAAGATGTGCTGATTATTTTCAAAATTCATATAATATAATTATAAATCAAAAAAATATAAATTTCTTATATTCATATAGGAATTTATAATTTTAAATATTCTATATATTCTTTCTAATCTCATTATCGCTCACACCGTTCCTTTCAAATCTCATAAGAATATTGTTTTGTCAATTTCATATTATTATAACACTTTTGAAAAATGAATAATATTTCTCTTACCTATATATCAATTAAACAGAATAAAATCTTCGTGAAATTAATAATATAATCATAATTAGTTTTCTGATGTTTTCTAAGATATTTTTATTATATGTCTATTAAATGCGTATTATAACTTATTATAATCATGGTTCTGTATAGGATGTAAAATAATTTTAGTATTTTAATATTACAGAAATAAGATAATATTTTTAAAAATCTATACACTTTTTTAATCCTATTAATATTATTTATTTATATCTTATTTTTTTATTTCCTGTATATAATATAAATATCTAATCTTAATTATTTTTTTCTTTATCGAGGCGAGAGTGATGGACATTAATTCAAGTCTACGAGCTGTTCTTCGAGTTTAATCTGCGAGAAATATCAACCCTTTATTAACTCCGAGGTCAGTATTTATTATTAATTTTATTTTTAATTCAATTTAAATTTACTTATTGATTATAAACTAATAAGTTATTTTTCTTCTTCTATTTCATGTTTCAATCTTCGTTCCTGCTACTGAATTCTTGATTATCTTCTCCATCCTTCATGACGATGAAATGATTGAAATACAGCTCTCCAAATGTAAGTAATAATCGTTATTTATTTAGCATGGCGCACTTTAAAATAGAAAATGTAAATATAATATTTAAAGTAAAGTTTAATATAATATAGAAAGTATAATTAAATTACAATGAATTATTATTTCATTACTTATTTTTGATGATTTAATTTTTCCTAAATTGATTTTATTCTTTGTTGTCATTTTAAATTAGCTGGAGTGTCTCCACTCGACTATCTCGCATTTGAATTGGATTAAATAACATAATATATTATATTTAAATTAAATTTAATTAATTATAAATTATAAATAATAAATAATAAATATTAAACCAGCGCATGTTTGGCTTTTTGTTGATGGCACCACGTCACGTGTTGGCGCGTGAGATTTGCAGTGTTAAAAAATTAATTCTGGTAATTTCAGCGAATCAATCAAGCTGAAATTCTATATATAGCAGTTTTATACATTTATTAATCATGTGAAAAATTATCAAACATATATCTTTATTTTTACGGTCACTTTAGAGGAAAAAAAATCAAAACGTTGTAGATAATGACCCTCTTCCGGTTGAGCTACATTTCTCAAAAGTTGATAGAAAACTATGAATTTTGAATAATGTCCATGTACCAAATTTCATCATTCTAGCTCAAACCGTTTTTGCGTAATCTTGCCTACATACACACACACACACACACACACACACACACACACACACAGACATTTTTCTCAACCTTAGTGAAAATGATTCAGGAACCTTCAAAACGTATAAAAACATCAAAATCTCAACATCGAAAATTTTCGTGATCGCAATACTATCTCTGGCGAGATAGTAAAAAATGTTCTACTTCTATATAATAAAGATACTCATAAGTATATAAGAAATTTTTATTTAATCAATTTTTCATCATATTTCTAAAATATCTTAATCTTATTTTTAATTATTCATTTGTATTTATTTATTTATTTAATTTATATTCACACCAAATTCATATGTTTTTCTTATATTTTATAGAATTTGCAAATTTTTAAAACTTGTTTGTTACTGAAATATTTTTGTTTTTTCACATTAAATTAATCATTTTTATAGTCAAGTATTATGGTCTGTTGGTTAATTTACTATTCTAAAGGAGAGAGTCGTCGAGAAACTTAAAATTCAGTTGGTCCTCTGGCGAGACAAATCGAGATGATGCAGATGAATTTAGTTTGTATTTCAATACGGCTGAATCCCATTTATCTTCATCATTAGTGGGGCTTATCAGTAAGGGTCCTTGGTTAGCCGAGGGCAGGTGTCGGGGGGTTGGGGAGACCATTGTTACTACAACCCTTCTTTAAAATCCACCCCAGACAATACCAGAACAACCGTCCCTTTGCAATTAATTATGCGGATAGCACGTGCGGAAAAATAATTATCCTTTTTTCTGTTTAAAGATACGGAGAGACAGACAGACCAACAGCTACCTCCATCTTTTTTTTTATTTATTCAACATAAAATTCATTCTAATATTATAATTAGGAAGAGATTTCAGGTTTTAAGTTTAGATTATAGCATGAAGTGAAGCGTGAATTGGCATAACGAGCCCAAGAGAGATATGTTGAGGAGTGGGAGTTAGACAGAGGAAGCAGTACTCAAAACAGATCAAATTTTAGGTATTTTCAATCTTTGCTAAACGCTTAAAAGATAGTTTTAATACAATTGTTCATTACATTTAGGTACATCAACAAAATAATTCATAATTAATTGAATTTTTAATTTCATAAAGTATTTTCATGTTTTAGACCAGACTTCACTTCAACGTACACTGTAATTCTTCCATCTCCCACTCCTTACTCCAGCTACTTATTGGGGAAATTTGGTCTTTTAAATACTCTCCTTATTATCATTTATATTGAAACTATACTTATTGGTATGTCTAAATAAATGGCCAACCAGCAATAAATAAAATAAAAATATTTATTGTTTGGTATATACAGATAAATTTGTTAATTTCTCTTATCGTATACAAATCAAAAATATTCAATTTAGTCAGAAATAAAAATTATTCGTTGATGAAAATATATTCTTTATTTTATGAGATCATGATTTTAATTTTCTTCTGCTATAATTAATTTTGAAAATTTAATTAAGAATTCATTAAAGATAAAGAATTCCATGTTATTTGTCATTATAACAAAATTATTTAAATCTAAAAAAGTTCTTCACTTCCCTCATATTTGTAACATTCTTACCTTTCTTTCAACTCTCTCTCTCTCTCTCTCTCTCTCCTTTTTAATTCATACATCATATTTTTTAATTCTGTTAATGTGTTGGCGTGATAAATAGGCAAGGCCCCGTATCTAAACATAATTAAAATTAACTGTATGATCAGTACAAACACAACTTTTCGAGCAGACTGAATCATTAGGGATATTATTTTTTAAAGAATTATATGACATTACATTCATCAACTACTTTTGAAAATCATGAAATATTTACTAATTTTAATTAATTATTAATATTCATAACTATTTTAGCTTATGGAAATTAATTATTTAATTCTGAAATTAAAAACAATATATAATAATCGGTTAATTAAATCTATAATTTTTACCGACCGACGATAGTAAGGGAGGTATTGTTTTCACACCAAATTTCACATGTGGAGATTTTTACATATCTCCACGAATCATGCATTTTCTTAACAGAAAAAAGTATTTTTAGCATGATGTCTGTCCGTCCGTCTGTCCGTCCGTCTGTCCGTCCGTCTGTCCGTCCGTCTGTCCGTCTGTCCGTCCGTATAGATGTGTACAGCCTGAACGGCTCAACCGATTTTGATGAAATTTGGTATATTTACTTAATGCATCAGTGGGATGAATTGATCAACTTTTGGTGCAAATCCGGAAACCGGAAGTGGTAGTATTAGCGATCGACGATAGAAAGGGAAGGGTTATTTTGACACCAAATTTCACATGAGGAGATTTTTTTATATATCACCACGAATCATGCACTTTGTATTGGTTTTATCCTCGGGAAAATCATATTTATTAGTTTTTTCTTGATTTAAAATTATATGACGTCATCCAGCCATTCATGACGTCACAGCCTGGTCTTGCATATATATTATAAATAAAATAAAATTAAAAATGTTTATATTTATTATTTATGTATCCATATCTGTTTTTTATTACATTAATAGATATATTAAAATTATTTGAAATTGTTTCTGTAGCTGCTAATTAATTTACTTCAAACCGTCGGTCGGTTCGGACCTGGCCACAGGTCAACTTATTTTGTTTTTGATTACTTTTTACCGACCGACGATAGTAAGGGACCACACCAAATTTCACATGTGGAGATTTTTACATATCTCCACGAATCATGCATTTTCTTAACAGAAAAAACTATTTTTAGCATGATGTCTGTCCGTCTGTCCGTCCGTATAGATGTGTACAGCCTGAACGGCTCAACGGATTTTGATGAAATTTGGTATATCTACTTAATGGATCAGTGGGATGCATTGATCAACTTTTGGTGCAAATCCGGAAACTGGAAGTGGTAGTATTACCGATCGACGATAGGAAGGGAAGGGTTATTTTCACACCAAATTTCACATGAGGAGATTTTTTACATATCACCACGAATCATGCACTTTGTATTGGTTTTATCATCGAGAAAAATCATCTTTATTAGTTTTTTCTTAATTTAAAATTATATGACGTCATCCAGCCATTCATGACGTCACAGCCTGGTCTTACATATATATTATAAATAAAATAAAATTAAAAATATTTATGTTATATCCATATCTGTTTTTTATTCCATTAATAGATACATTTAAATTATTTGAAATTTTTTCTGTAGCTGGAAATTAATTTATTTCAAAACGTCGGTCGGTTCGGACCTGGCCACAGGTCAACTTATTTTAAGTAAATTAACTTTATTACTATAATAATTCTTCAAAACAAAATTATTTCTCTAATATATGTACAAATTCTAAATTGCATTGGAGGAAGTAAAAATTATGATAATTTGGGAAAATAAAACTGTCATATCATTTTAGTAAATAAATATAACTTAATATTATTTTGGAACGTAACAAATAAGTATAAATGATGAACAAGCATCGATCTCTGCTTCAATCTGAAGATGATTTTTATTAAGAAAGTTGGATATTATCTAAACACAACCCTTAAGAGGGATATCAAGTTGAGCTCTTATTTAATTTTCAATTTATCATCTGGATGCCATTCTAAGTTTGCTTTCACCCCTCATAATTAAGACACTGGGTTCAATTGTCAGATCAGCGGAGTGACTCCTGCCAAAAACAGACTGGCACTTTACTAATTGACATAACTCGTTAGTTTTCATGAGCCCGTAAGCGATGGTTCTGAGTATGGCACAATAACTTTCTTCCCTTTCTTAAAATTTACTTTCAGAAATATATTTTAAATTCAAAAAAATATTACAGATGATTTATATTTGAGTCATTTAAAACTTAAATCCAACTTTGTTCTTTCTATGTTTCTAATAAGAATAATTAAATTTCTATTTATCAATAAAATTATTGAAATCAAATATGATGTTAATTTTTTTTTTTTCACCCTTTGATTTATATTCATAAAGACTCGTCTTCCTAAATTTTTTACAACAAAATTAAAGTCTTTTAAATATAAAAGAAAAATAAACGCGTAGTAATCTGATTACGTGAGTAATTAACGCCTCTAAATATCATTTGTTGTTAAAAGGTTTTATCCTTTGCGTCATAGGTCTCGTAAAAAAAACCCTTTTGGAATTATAAATATAAAATTTCGTCTATTTAACAATCTTTATTACTTATCCAACTTAAATATATATATGCATAAAAGCTTAAATCAATTTTAAAGATCAGAATAAAATTATTTTATTTGAACCAGTCCATTAAAATATTAAAATAAAATAATAATTGAATATTAAAATGACCACTAACGATCCAAAGGATAATTAAATTGCAGGTTACTTTTTTGAAATTTCAAAAAAACCTAATATCAAGCTATGTTTATAATGTTACTCATATATCATAATTGCTATTTTTTTTTTAAATTTTAATTAACAAAATGAGGGTTTTAATTTATGAGTTCATTATTAAGTTTTTAATTACACTCTATGAATCCCAAGTCTTAAATAAATTCTCATTTTTATGAAATACATCTATTATTCTTAATGTTTTACTAATGCATTATACTACTAATAATGAGTTTGATGTACTTATAAAAAATATTTTTTTAATGTTTTTTAAACTTTTTTTTAAAAATTATGCAAGTAAATAAAACATGTTTTTCGGGCCTAAGTAGCAGCATATCTATTTTAATTCTTTAAATTCATATTTATTATTATTCAAATTTTTCTGTAATGTGATATTATACATAATTAATTCAAAAATTTAAACAATGTTTATTTATACCCATTTATTTATTCCTATTATTTTAAATAAATCTTTAAAGTTAAATAATTTAACTTATAATAGATTCAAATATTCTGTATAAAATAAAAATAATATAAAAAAATAAATATTTCTACCATGGTTGGATAAAATAATCAAAGACCCTAGAAAATATTAAAAAAAGAAATTTACTGCGAAATATTTTACTTAGTGTTTGGTATAAATAATCGTAAAACTTCATATTTTGTAAGTAAATAAATGAAATTAAAAATAAATGTCAATTATTTTCTAAGTTTCATAGTGATCTCATATCGATTATTTACTGAAGGTAATTCAATCGAATTTATCAAGAGAATTTCAATTTGGTATTTGACAAGAAGTCTTTATCTAAAATCTCTCAGGTGTCTATCTGCCTGTCTAATTTCTCTCTCTCTCTCTCTCTCTGTGTGTGTGTGTGTAGAGAGAAATAATCTACTGTTAATCTACATCTGTCTCCACCGTTCAGGAGGACGTGATCCCTTGGAGTTATAATTGAATTAATCTTAGTAAGATAGAAAGGGTGACGATGACTAATGAACTAAAGATTAAGATAAGAGAGTGCACTAAAGATCATTGAAATAGCAACGAAATCATTTGAAATCAAAAAGTATTATTTGTTCATCACTAGGATTTTAATGAAATTTAAATAATTAAAAAAGCCTTTGAGTTCTGTCTTTGTTTCGGATAATTTAATTTGAATAAATTATTTTATATATTAAGTAACAATATCTATCTTCTATATATATTATTATTTTTTATTAAGTCTTCGCCACTCTCGAACCCCATTTTAAAGGTTTTTTTAACAGAAAGTAAGAACCATGAATTACTATATCCGATTGGTTAGTAGAATAATTGCGATTGTTTTAATATTTTTATTTTCTTATATATATTTTTACATTTAGAACAAAATTTTGAGATAAGAAAGATATTGAAAATTTTTCAATTTTGATCTCATTTAATAATTTTTTTAATTGATTTTTCCCTATTTCTAATTCTCATTAATTATTAACTATCATTTATGTCGACTTATTTGGCATGCATTTTTTGGTAAGTTAAAAAAAAAGAAATTCTGATCATTTGATGGTCGAAAATGGGTGATTATATATGTACTGCCGAGCCCACTCCCATACGATCTATGTAGGAGTGAAATATAGAATTTCTCCCCCTACAAAACACAATTTAATATGATAGGTAAATTAAGGTTTGTTGTTTTGTTTAGATTCTTTAAATTTCGATTTTCATGATAAATCAATTAGGAAAAAATTAAATACACATATATATATATATATATATATGTATTTAATTTCATATTTTCTAAAAATAATTAAGGTAGTAACTAATTACTATTTTTCTATATATATATATATATATATATATATTGACATTCAATAAGTCAATTGCGGATTATCTAAAGAGTAAAACGTGTTTTATTTCACATTTCTATGAATATCATTTCAGATTAAAATTAAACAATTTTCAACTTTCATTTACTTATTGTGTTAGACATTTAAATTACGTCTTAATTACAGCTATAATATAGTTTATTTCACATTCAATTATTCTCAATTTAATTATTATTATGTTAGTATGAATTTATTTATTAATTTTTAATTTTTTATTAGATTTTTATTTTGATCAACTATAATAATATTTGCTATTATCAAATTTATAATCTTTTATATATTAATATTTTGTAAACATCACATGTTTAAATTTATATTTTTGGAATAAATATTACTTAGAAATAAGATAATTTATATTTCATTATTACTAATATTTATAAATGTCCTCTCTTAAGAGAAATTTATCTATCACATTTTATCTAAAAATATAATATTTTAATATTTATATAAACAATTTTTACCAGTAAAAAATTATTAATAATTTCATATTTAAAATAATGATAATTCTGTTTATTTTATCAGCCATTGATAAAACTTATAGCCTAAATTTCGAAGAAAATATAATAATTTAATAATAATTAAAAAAAAAAAAATTATTAAATTTTATTTAAAATTAAAAATTAACTAAAATGATTATTTATAAAATAAATTCAATAGTTGAATTTATATTTGATTATATTAAAAATTAAAATAAATATTTATATAGAAATTTTAATAATTCTGCCAATGTGAATTGCTAGAATTAATATTTTTATATTGAACTTGACTTGTTCATTGTGCGGACGGAAGGCTCGATTAAACAACACGGAGTATTACTAGTATATAATTTTTTAAAAAATAGTGAATATCCAATAATAAAGTTTTACTGGATTATTTTTTATTCTCCTTACAATAGAGTTGTGATAAGAGTTGATAATAGGCCAGTTGGACATACTTTCAGACCTCTTTCAAAAATACCCTTGCAGCTAACTTTACGATATAAATAAAAGGTAAGATTATTATGAATTATTATTTCTTTTTTTGATGTTCAACAAAATATAAAGTGCCATTTGTATATTTCATATTTACTATTAGAGATGTTGTTTACATTAAATTGAATTTTGAAAATTTAAATATAAAAACATTTATAAAATTACAGAACATTTCAAAACATCTTAAATTCTTATAATAGTTGTAAAGGTTAAATTTGAATGATTTGTAAAAAATTTCTATTGTTCATGTTTTAAAACGATGATTAATTTGTTTTATTGGTTTAACTTGAAAATAGTTAAACCTTGAGAAAAGAGGATGAGGTTGTCTGGGTGAGAAGCATCAACACAATTGGCTATTGTGGGTAGAGAAATTACTTGCTCTCGGTCCCTTTATTCAACTTTAAGACAAAGTCAAGAAGTTGGTACTTGACTTCACACACAAACTGAATTTATATACCCCAAATTATCTCTCTCTCTCTCTCTCTCTCTCTCTTATTCTAGCCATTATTTTTCTCTTCATCTTCTTAATACTAAAAACAATTAATAGGGAAGAGTGGCTCACCTTGAGACACTTTTTTAAAAAAAATTTCTAATATTTTTATATTGATAAATTATTTTTAAAATTTTACTTAATAGTTGTGCAAACTTTGTCTACATCTACAATATTAAATAACTCTTAATCTCATATCCATTTAAGAAAAATTAAAAAATATTTAGTAGATTTGTAGATTTTAGTAGATCTTGGAACAGTTATAAGTAAGTGTAGAAAGTTAAATAAATGAAATACAATTTATTTAGAATGGTTTCTTCAAATAAAGAAAAATAATTTCAAATGATAAGTCATTAGAAGTAAATTGATAAAACTATTAGAAATTATTTTTTTCAAATTATGTTTGATTTTTATGATATTCTTTATTTCTAATCTTTGCCATTGTTAAGCCTAATATGTTCCAAAAAAATCTGGAGTGTCTCCACTCGACTATCACGCAATTTTGAATTGGATTAAATAACATATATTAATTTAAATTAAATTAAATTAATTAAATTATAAATTAAAATTAATAAATAATATTTATTAAACCAGCACGTGATTGGCTCTTTGTTGATGGCACCACGTCACGTGTCGGCTCGTGAGATCTGCAGTGTTAAAAAATTAATTCTGGTACTTTCAGCGATTCAATCAAGCTGAAATTCTATATATAGCAGTTTTATACAATTTTTAATCATGTGAAAAACTATCAAACATATATCTTTATTCTTACGGTCACTTAAGAGGAAAAAAAATCAAAATGTTTTAGGTAATGACCCTCTTCCGGTTGAGCTACATTTCTTAAAAGTTGATAAAAAACTATGAATTTTGAATAATGCCCATGTACCAAATTTCATCATTCTAGCTCCAACCGTTTTTGCGTAATCTTGTCTACATACACACACACACACACAGACAGACATTTGTCTCATTGTTAGTGAAAATGACTTAGGGACCTTCAAAACGTATCAAAACAATAAAATTTTCGTTATCGCGATATTATCTCGCCAGAGATAGTAAAAATATTATAAACACTATATAATCTTGTAAAATAAAAGTTAACTTGGCATATCTCATTGTGAACCACTTCAACTTGTAACATAAACAAATTTTGAAACTAGAATGCCTGCTTAACATTTATCTATCTATGTATCTCGTGGCTCTTCGGAACTCTAAATTTCCTGGCCACAGCAACCACATTCCTCCAAGTATCCCTGTCCAACTCCTATTTTCTTCCTTCTCTCTTACGTCTCTTCCTACACTGTTCGCCCACCTCGACCTTGGTCTTCCAACCGGACGTTTCCCAATCGGTGTCCCTACAAATAAATTTTTCGCCAGCCCTTCATTTATCATTCTTGCCACGTCTCTATTTTATTGCTCTAACTTAGCCCTTCCTAAATTATGGGTCGCGACCCCAAAGGAGGTCGCGTAGCAAAATTCTGGGGTCGCGAGAGATTTTAATGTCAAATATTTAAATACACGATTTTGTGAACTCTAATAAATATACTTTTACAACTTTTTGTGCAATTTTTAATTTTAGATTTATATGTATGCATATTGTTACCTAATAAATAAATCATCTAAAAATATTTATAAATCTTTCTTTTATATTTATAAGGGCTCGCCAGGAAACTCGCAATCATAAATGGGGTTTCGAATGAAAAAAGTTCAAGAAGCCCTGCTCTAACTATATCTGGAGATGCATAGAGATCATGAAATTCTTCGTTATGCATTCTCCGCCATTCCCCTGTAACCTCATCCTTCATTGGCCCATAAATGCTTTGAAGAATCCTATTTTCAAATACTCGAAATCAGTTCTTGTCTCCCAAGGTCAGGGGTGTCAAACTCCTAAGTACACTTGGACCAAACAAACAAGGTTTATCTTTAGGCGGGCCGCAAAAAAACATTTTACTTTTTTTTAGAGACAAATGGAAATTTTTTTAAAAATGTCGAAAGTGGTCGCGGGCCGCAAAAATAGTTGTCGCGGACCGCGAGTTTGACACCCCAGACCATGACTCACACCCATATAATATAACTGGCAAAATAATTGTTTTATATATTTTAATTTTTATTCCCTTTGATAATAATTTTGACGAGATAAGCCTCTTTACTGCTTGATAACAGGCGTTGTGCGATTGCAATCTTGATTTAAACTCTTCTCGAATATTATTATTTAGGCTTAACATCAAAACAATTATTATGCGTAAGTTTTGAAGAAAATACTTTAATTGTATTATAATACCTTTTATTTTTAAATATTTTTATTGAAAATTTACTTTAAAACTAATAGAAATTGTTCATGAAATTTACTAGGCATTTTCAAAAAATTTAAACCTCGATAAAATCCAACTTGCTTTTTCAATTGAAAAAAATAAACACATCTGCTGCCCTTTCTATCTGAAAGGACTAAGAGTTAATTTAAAATTTAGAGCAAAAAATAATTCTGTACCGAGGTGTACTGTGCACCAATGTGAGCCATCCCTTATTAGTCTTCCTTTTATTAAAAAAATAATAGTTAATTTATTTTATTATATTTTCAACATTTTAATTAAATTCGTAGATTTTGATTTTTAAATTTTTTAATAATTAACAAAAACAAATTTTTCAAATGTTTTATTATATTTCTCTCTAACTCTTAAAATAGACTATGACTATGTTATATTCTCATTTATATAGTATTTATTCTAATCAGACAAATGTACATTTTATTAAAACGATTCATTTTGCCCCTTAGTTATTTGCTTGTTCTTTTTTCATCGTGAATTATATTTAATTTTATTCGTTTAAGAGGGGAGGGAATTTTTTTTTTTTTAATAGATCAATATCAGTGAACATAAAACATATTTTTTTTTTATTATCGATAAAAAAAGGTGAGGAGAGTGGAAAAGAAAATATTAGAAATAAACATCCCTATCGTTATTATCCCTAGACAAACAAACACGTAATGATTTTGATTTCAATCTTTATATAAAACCTAAAGAACAAGAAATGCAATCATTTTTTTTCCTTTACCATTAAAAAAAACTATAAAAGGAATATTAATTCAGTAAGGGTTGAGAATAAATGAAATAATCATTAACTGTATAGAAAATTAATTGTTATAGTGTAACTGAACAATTTATTGAAAAGTAAATAAAATAAATAGAGAGGAAAAACATGATTTGAGTAGATTAAACATAAATAATTTTATTTATATTACACACTACATAAACATATTGCTTTACACCTTATCCCAACTTTTTGATTAAAGTTTTAATTAATAGAATAGACAATCATAGACATGACCTATGTCATTTAAAGTAAATTCTGAAAGATAGTTTAAATTATAATTAAATACTCTTAAATCGATTATTTGTTTTTATTTCTTCATAGCTACTTCTTCACTTTCTCAATTTATATTTATGAAAAAAGGTAAAGATAAAATAATAATAGATACAATTAATTAATTTTCAAATATAGCACATATGAAATAATAGAAACTCAGTATACAATTTCACTTATAAATGATATATTTTTAGTTTATTAATAGAAATAAAAAAAAAATCCTCTCAAATACATAAATTAAATTATTTTTCTACAAATTTCAATTTATTAGAATTAAAACAAAATTTTTTCTAACCTATAGTATAACACTTGTATTTAAAACAAATCTTAATTAAATGATTGCAGGTTAAACTTCCTAATTACATCGTACTAGAAAAAATCTCTTTTAAGCTTAAAATTCCAAAAAAAAAAAAATCAAATTAACAAAATGATACAGCGCATTTATTTTCTAATTAGTTTTCTCATTTGCTTTAAATACTTTTCGGTTAGGGATTATATTTTTTTACTAAAGGGTTGGTCCCTTCAATTAAATATGATCCTCTGAATGTGTGCTTCGTCCCCCACTCTTCTTTCATAAACTCATCCCTTGGTGTCGTTAAGTCTCATTTCTGCATTATTCCAACCCCTCCAAAGAGCCAGACATATTTTACAAAGAAAGATTTTGTTTTGTCTTGCATTTAAATTTCAATGTGCGAGAGTTGGAAAATTCGGAGGGACACAAAGGGGAAGACGAAAGGAATTATCTTATTTTAAAGTCTCTGTCTGTAGAGTGCACAAGACATTCCAGAAGGCTTACGTACTATTAGCATTAATATATCGCTCCTCTCACTCTTCCTTCATTGCTTAAGTTCTCCTTCTTGAGATTAAAATTATCCAACATCAAATGACTACTTTCTATCATTTTCATAAAAAGTTATTAAAGTTGGATAATGCATCGTGACATTCAATTTATAAAATATGTACTTATACATTATTTGTGGAAGATAGATATAGTTTAAAAAAAAACTTTATAGAGAGTCCAAGTTCAATTTTCTTAAAAGTCCAAATTTAAATGGAAGATGATATTGATATTAATGATTAAGTAAACTCTATTTACTATTTAAAAGTTGTAAAATAGAAAATTTGTTTTGAATTTTTGTAAAAGAGTTTTTGTAAGTTATTCTATAAATTATATAACGTATTATAAAATGTATATAACGTATATATATAAGAAGTATTTTTACCGACCGACGATAGTAAGGGAGGTATTGTTTTCACACCAAATTTCACATGTGGAGATTTTTACATATCTCCACGAATCATGCATTTTCTTAACAGAAAAAAGTATTTTTAGCATGATGTCTGTCCGTCCGTCCGTCTGTCCGTCCGTATAGATGTGTACAGCCTGAACGGCTCAACGGATTTTGATGAAATTTGGTATATTTACTTAATGCATCAGTGGGATGAATTGATCAACTTTTGGTGCAAATCCGGAAACCGGAAGTGGTAGTATTAGCGATCGACGATAGGAAGGGAAGGGTTATTTTCACACCAAATTTCACATGAGGAGATTTTTTTATATATCACCACGAATCATGCACTTTGTATTGGTTTTATCCTCTGGAAAATCATATTTATTAGTTTTTTCTTGATTTAAAATTATATGACGTCATCCAGCCATTCATGACGTCACACCCTGGTCTTGCATATATATTATAAATAAAATAAAATTAAAAATGTTTATATTTATTATTTATGTATCCATATCTGTTTTTTATTACATTAATAGATATATTAAAATTATTTGAAATTGTTTCTGTAGCTGCTAATTAATTTACTTCAAA
The DNA here is from genome assembly GCA_963082975.1 of Labia minor. Classification (NCBI taxonomy): domain Eukaryota; kingdom Metazoa; phylum Arthropoda; class Insecta; order Dermaptera; family Spongiphoridae; genus Labia; species Labia minor. The sequence goes on along the minus strand of OY720349.1, from coordinate 48,974,977 downwards.
CCGTCGGTCGGTTCGGACCTGGCCACAGGTCAACTTATTGGTTGTCTAATCGGTTTCATAGATTGCAGAACCTCCTGTAAGGGGCGAAGAGCGCCTAAGGCGTTCTGGGCATCTAGTGATGCATAAAAAAGGAATCAGTACTTTTTCAAAGGCAAAATTCTATTGTAAATTTTTATAATATTTTCTTAATTGTACACATTCGTGAAAATAATAATTATAATTAAACTATTTTTATTATAATTTGTATAGAGAGAAGGTATATATGGTTCAGGTTGATTTTGATATGTTATATCTCTAATATATTTAATTTAAATTATTGCAGTATACCACAATTATTTTGTTAATATAACTGACACTCTTCTAAATACTTAATAACATTTGAAAAAAAAAATTTGACCGTATAAGCCTAAATCTATATTTCTCTTGATATAACCGAGGCAAATATAGTAATTCTATTAAAAACAATTCTCATGTAACAACCTCAAAAAATTAACACACTAATTCAGAGTAATCTTTCAGTTCCGCTTATAAAAATCAGTTTAGCAATTTTTATAAATTATATTTTCTCTTGGATATTCTCGTGCTTAATACAATAGACAGATGCCACAATTATTTTTAGAAAAAAAATTGTTTTAAATATATTTATATTTATTTATATTTCTGGATAATTATTTAATTAAATTAATTAAATAAGTTAACAAAAATAAATATTAAAAAAATATTATTCTTGTTTTTTAAGCCATGTAATAGCCTAAAAATGGTCTAAACTATTGGGAGCAATATGAATATTATTTTCAAATTTTCTATTTTCTATTCTATTATAGGAGGGTTGGTAAACGTATAATAGGTAAAATAATTTTGATTGAAATGAATTGTGTGAATATTCATCATTTCAATTCATTCTTGTTCGCTCAAAGTGAATTCTTAAATAATATTAATACAATCAATACCTTCCTTTTCTATTGTCCGTCGGAATAAATATTATTAAATTATTTACAAATTATATAATATAAAATAAATAAATAATTAATCAAAGAGATCAAAATTAGAAATAAAATAAATATATTAATTTATATTTAATATAAGAAGATTTATTAATAATAAATAATAATTTATTAATAATAATAATAAAATAATAGTTATTAAAGGGATTTTTATTAAAAGACCACATTGTTTTTTTTTGTTATTCAGTTTTAATTTTTTAAAATAATTTTCTTTTGAAATTATTTTGTTATTTATCCTATAATGCTGGTTGAAATGTAACGTTGCAATTCTATGTCCTAATTCTCAATTTCGTACCAAAAATTTAATAATAAAAAAATTTATTGTAGTTCTCGAGTCTCTCTTAATATATTTTTTTTTTATTTACACAGTTTTTCTATATAAACTGTGTTATTTTAATTTAAATTATTTTATATAATCGTAATAAATGATTTTAAATACAATTGTGCTAAATGGAGATTAAGTGTCAAATGGTTCTTTGATAAAAAATGTTAAATATTTGTAAAATTTATTTAATAAAAATCCATTTAATAATTATGAAAAAAACCAAAAAAGTTTCAATAAATACACAATAATATATTCTCAATAGATCGATGGAATATGAGCGAAGAAAATTGAATACTACCTATATATATTAGATGTGAAGTTATTAATAAGATAAATAATATAATCGAGAATAAAAGACTGAATGTGATAGTTATCTTAATAGGACCACGTATAATTATATTCATGCGTGGTACTGACATAATAATAATAAACACAAAAATAATAATAACAAAAATTGAAAATAAATTAAAATTATAGAGGTTTGTAGAAACCTAATAATTTTAAAATGAATTACAAATAAAAATGAAATACTTTCATATTGAATTGAAGCTATGAATATCAAACCCTATAATTTTCTTCTAGATCTAGACCTTAATAAAAGCAGTCGGGAAACCGGGGCAATTTGCCTCAAATAGAGCAACAATGAAGGGTTTTTTTACTCATTTTACAAATGTACTTTTCTATAAACTATTATTATAATATTTTTAGCATTGTTAGTTCGCTTGAAAATGTTTTCAACAATTCAAAATCAAAAAAAAAAAAAAATTAAATTAAAATGTTAAAAAAAGATTAATAAAATTAACAAAATATGTATAAATACATACTTTCTTTAATCAATTTTTTTAAATAATATTTTCTCTCGGATATTCTCGCGCCTTTCTAAGAGGTAAAGATATTAATATTAAAAATAATTGAATTTATTAATAATAATAAATGTATTAATGAATCAAAAGAAAGATAATGAAACTATTTTGTATTCTTAATAATTAAAACATCAAATAATGAGCAAAAAACAAAACTCACTTTGAATAAGCGGAAAAAAAAAGAAAATTTAGAATTAATTAACAATCGCAGACAGGAGATTAAAACTAAGGTAACACTCAATTTATAGTTAGTAGTATTAGTAGTATTTAGTTATTTAGTAGTGTCAATTGTGGTTTGTCGTGGGACAAAGGGAAATAACCCAACTATGGCTTTTTTGAAATAAATAAATTAAAACGAAGATAAACTAAAGAAAAAATCTATAAATTTTCAATGAAATATATATATATAGGTATATATATAATATACATTAGTAAGAGTAGACACACACAGTCCTTGTCCACACAATTAAATAAAATTTTTATTATAGAAAATGCTCTTCATATTATAGTATTTATAGTAATATAACATATTCCTTTTCATTTATTTAATCTTTAAATAATAAAATTTTGAATCTCTTAATAATATAAATTAATATTATAAATTAATTATTTTTAAATATGTCTAGTAAATAAACATTCAATGCAATTTTTTTTTCTATTTGCTTATTAAAACTAATAATTTATCGATGCATACATTTTTGTTGGTGTTCAAATATGAGTTGTTTGCCTGTCAACTTTTTGACTAGGTAAATGATATTTAATAATTTGACTTCCAATTGAATCTTAAATAAATATCTCGATATTAATATTGCTTTGAATATTCTCTACATTTTATAGCATATTTCCATTTATTTAATACTAACATTATGAGTATTATTCCATCCAAATGCAAAGTTTTTTTAAATTTAGTTTATGGTACTAAGTTGAAGGATGAATAAATTTCAAATTAGTATATTGATTGAAGTTATTATGGATTGTTTATTTTATTATGTAAATATAATATTTTAAAATATTAAATTTTAGAATCTGTTGATAATATATATATATAATATCGTTATATATACGATAAAGTATAAACATACTTATTCTCTTTATTTCATACTCTCTAATTTATTGCAATTTTTAAATAAAATATTAGTTTTGTAAAATTAAGCTGCTTAATTAAAAAGTTGAATTTTAATAATTTTAGTTTCATATTTATCCTATATATAATTCAATTATAACTGTTTATGATTAACTTCTATGTTTGTTTATAAATTTTAATTAAATATCTTAAAAATCTTTATTTCATTGAACTAAATTCATTAATATTTCACTTAATTTGAATATATCTACATGTATACATATGTGGGTGTGTATTTATTCATCCTGGGGATCAATTCACAAATTTATAAATTTCCAATATAATATAGCTCAAAGTAATGAGTTTATTTTTTAACTATAATCATAAAAAATATTGGATTATTTTTTTTCAAAATAACCTATATATTTATATATATATACATTAAAATACTAATGAGTTTTTTTTAATTATTCAATAAATGAATTGGCTTAATCATAATAATAAATATACTGTATACCTCAAGGCTTTTAAATCAAGCCAAAATAGATATAAATTTTCATTATATTATTTCCAATAAGAATAGATTGGTTTATAATTATAAGCCTAAGGGGGGGATTAATTCGAAAAAAAATTTTATTTTAGATAAATTTTTCGATTATTCTTTTTCCGTTATATTTATTTGGTTTTGTGAAATATAAATTAATTAATTATATTTGAATATTAAAAGGAAAATAAATTATTTGATTAAATAATAGAATCATATGGCCTCTTCGTACCTTTTGGTACTTTTAAGCAACAAGTGTTACTCTGCAAATTAGATTTAATATTATTTGATAAAAATGGAAAAAATATAATAAAGCTTATTATATTATAGAAATTTTTACAAAAAGATTTTTACACATTGGAATATATTTCATTTATATATATATATATAAAACATTTGGCTCCCTTTGAGGTGATTCTTTTTTAGTATAACTGAATTGAATTATTTACTCATTGCAACTTGTCTAGAATTGAAAAGGGAGGGGAGAATGGTTGACAGTTTTCTTCACCCCTCCCCCCCCATAAGCAGTCCCGTCAGCAGCTGCGACCGCAATTAGCGACACCTGAGCGAATTTCAATGCATCCAGGATGTCTGTCTTCTGAGTTTGGGGGATAAAAAAAATATACGACATTGTCCCCCAAGACAGCCTCCACCCCCGTAACCAATCGAGCAGCTTGTTTTCTTCTGGTTTTAACAAAAGCAAATCGATGGTTCGATTTCATTTAAAAAAAAAAACCTTAAATAACTTGATTGATTTTGAAACTAAATAAGAAGTTGAATGAAATAATTTTTTTTTTCTATCTATTTTATAAAGAACCGGATTCTCAAATTATTAGATAAAAAATTGCCGCACCCTTTTGATAACACTTAATTATAATTACCATTCAATGTGATAAGATATTTTAATATTTTTCTTAATGAAAATATAATTTTCATTTTATTAATTGGATTATATTAATTAATAACAATTAAGAATTTTATTATTTTATATCTACATCGCACACAGTGATTCTCAACCTTTTTTTACCGCGGCACACTTTTAATGGTTTAAAAAATTTGGCGGCACACAAAGAAAAAGATTACCATATTGAAAAAATTTATAAAAGAAGTCGGAATTGTTTAAGAGCCTAGTCCTAAAAACGTTTTTTTTTAGAACCAAATTGACAAAAATTAGAAAAAAGTAGGAAATGTTTAAGAGCCTCTTTACATGTGTAATAATTTGGCGGCACATTTTGATAATATTGCGGCACACTTTTGAAAATCTCGCGAAACACAAAAGTGCCGTGGCACAGCAGTTGGCAATCAATGATCTACATATTATAGCAATTAAAATAACTTATCAAATTATTATAAAAGTTTACATATATTCCATTATCATATCAATGAACATCAAATTAATCCAAAAGAAAATTTTTCAGGAAAATAATCTGATATGTTTTTTAATAACAAATAAAAAAAAACCTACAATTTTATCAATCATCACCAAAATAACAACTAAAAGCAAGTTTAAAACAATATATGACAGATCTATCGATAAAACAAATAAATAAATAAATAATATGACAATATATCACAGAGTAAGATAAACATTGTGTTTTTATTTATTTTAATATTTATGCAACTCTTAAAAAAAATTCTTTACCAAAAATTTCAATCTACCCCAAGTTATAATTTTTTTATGACTGTATGTTTTTTTTTTATTCACTATATATTATATTATATTTTTTAAACCGATAACAATCTTCAACAATCATTCAGGCAGCATGAAAATTAGTCATGATAAATTAATATAAATATATTTGTATAAGTTTTTTTAAATATATGATTTAATTTATTTAAATGATTTTATTTATATATTTAGTTTATACATTTATATTTATTAAAGAATATTAAAAAAACATATTTTCAAATTTATTAAAGCAGAATTATTAAATATGATACATTTTTTAGAATATTTACTCTATGAAATTAATCGATTTTAGGACAAGTTGAATTATTTTAATAAATTATACTATGGTTTAAAAATAATAATAATTCCTATTAAATTGAATATTTTTTAAATTTAATTTTAATATACATAATTTATTAGATTTTTCTCTGATATTTTTACTTGAAATAATTGATCATATTTTAATTTAATTCTTTAGATCAGAGCAATTTGACTCAGTAGATCGGGAAAAACTTTTTCAACTCTTGATCTTAATGGGAATTCCAAAAAAACTAGTACGTATGATTCAGATTTGTCTTGTGGGTAGAAAGGAAGAGTAAGATCCTGGAATCAATTGTCAGAAACTTTCGAAATTCGAAATGGGTTAAAACAAGGAGACGCATTATCACCAATTTTATTTAATTTAGTTCTGGAATATGTAATTAGACAAATTGGGGAGAGGTCAAACGGAATCGAATTAAACAAAAAAATTCGGACGACTTAAATATAATAGGAGATTCGGCAATTGCAATTATAGATAGAGTAGAAAAATTAATTGAAGCAGGAAAAGAGGTGGGACTAGAAATTAATAATGCTAAGGCAAAGTATTTAGTAACAGAGAGGAATAATATTAACACCCAAAATCTTAATATACAAGATATAGAATTTGAAAATGTAGAAAAATTTAAATACTTAGGTTCTGTGATAACGAAAGATAATAATATTCGAGATGAGTTTAAGGTTACAATCGGGAAACGCCTGTTATCATGCAATAAAGGGGCTTATCGCATCAAAATTATTATCAAAGGGGATAAAAGTTAAAATATATAAAACAATTATTTGACCGGTTGTATTATATGGATGTGAGGCATGGTCTATGACCTTAGGAGACGAGAGTAGATTTAGAGTATTTGAGAATAGGATTCTGCGAAGCATTTATGGGCCAAAGAAAGATGAGGTCACCAGGGAATGGCGAAGATTGCATAACGAGGAATTGCATAACCTCTATGCATCACCAGATATAGTTAGAATTATTAAATCGAGAAGGCTAGGGTGGGCAGGACACGTGGCTAGAATGGGAGAAGATAGAACGGCAAATAATATATTGGCAGGGAGACCGAGTGGGAAACGTCCTCTTGGAAGACCAAGGACACGGTGGGTGGATAATGTGGGAAAGGATGTGAGAGAGATGGGAGAGGATAGGGACTGGAAGGTTGTGGCTCAGAATAGGAATACTTGGAGGGGTGTGGTTTCTGCGGCCAAGAACTTTCGAGTTCCGTAGAGTCACAGAGATAGATAGATAGATCAGAGCATCTCATACACTGCTATCACTGGTGGTACCTTATAATAAGACGATGGTACCTATAGTACAGTTATTTTTAGTAACGAAATCATTTTAGTGGTACCTGAACTTTTGAAGTGATATTCTGTGGGACCAACTACAAAAAGAAAGGAGAGAATCTCTACTCTTTAGATCATTTATTTATTTAAAGAATTTATAATTGACCACCAATTTGAAAACATGATGTACAACTTTCTATTATCATAAAATATCATTCTAATTTATATAAATTTTAGAATATAGGTTTATTTGTTAATATTTGATTTATACGTTATATACAATTATAGTTGAATAGTTAAATAAATATTAGTTGAAGGCATTTCACTTAATTATGGTAATCCTGCAAATCATTTAAGGAGATTATAATCTATTCTAATGTGGGTGGATCAGAATTAAAAAAAATAACTTTAGCTGACTATTTAAATTATAATCAACATTAAATATTCATTATATTTAAATAAAGCAATTTCTATTTCAATATTTTTTTTAATTTTTCAAAATATCATTTCTTTACAAATTTCTCTGTTAATATTTTTTTATTGATACGAATTTTATGTTTTTAATAATTAAAAAAAATTGCTACTAAATTATAAATTATCTTCAATGCAATCAAAAAACTATCTTTTGATTCTATCACATTTGTCGTAAATAATTATTGCCAGCATGAATATTTTAAATTTCTATAAAATGACCTAAGATTTTATTTTCAACCAGATATATTTATATATAAATCTTTCCTTTCGATAACGTGTTATTTATTTAAATATAGTAACTTATCAATTATTAATCATGAGTTGAGAAATTTAAAAAAAATTATCAATCATTAATTTAAAGATTCTAAATTATACTTAAGCAAATTCTATAATCTTTTTATAAAATAAGTTGACCTGTGGCCAGGTCCGAACCGACCGACGGTTTGAAGTAAATTAATTTCCAGCTAGAGAAACAATTTCAAATAATTTTAATATATCTATTAATGTAATAAAAACAGATATGGATATAACATAAATATTTTAAATTTTATTTTATTTATAATATATATGTAAGACCAGGCTGTGACGGCATGAATGGCTGGATGACGTCATATAATTTTAATCAAGAAAAAACTAATAAATATGATTTTCCCGATGATAAAACCAATACAAAGTGCATGATTCGTGGTGATATATAAAAAAATCTCCTCATGTGAAATTTGGTGTGAAAATAACCCTTCCCTTCCTATCGTCGATCGCTAATACTACCACTTCCGGTTTCCGGATTTGCACCAAAAGTTGATCAATTCATCCCACTGATGCATTAAGTAAATATACCAAATTTCATCAAAATCCGTTGAGCCGTTCAGGCTGTACACATCTATACGGACGGACGGACAGACATCATGCTAAAAATACTTTTTTATTAATTTCCATAAGCTATTTTTTGATTTTTTTGATAATATTATTATTTTAAATATTATATATTTACCAAAAGTATACAAGTATTTAATATTTCTTTTACCAATTAAACTTTAGAGAAATTATTGGAGAATCTTTTTTTTTCAATTTTTATTAAATTAAAATCCTTTGGAAAATAACGAATGAAGGAAAGATTTGTCCCGTTACTAAGGTTGTAAGAGGAGGTTGTCCCATCCATGGTTGCATGCATGCTCCAACAACCGGAGGCGGAAGGGTGGATGATAGTTTTTGCTGTCAGTCACAGCCCCGGAGCCACTTGATGTCACTCAATTGAGAACAGGCTGATTTGATAGAAACAGACGACATCCTTTTGTCATTGAATCGGAGGATTAACCTCACAATGCTCGGTTCTTAAACAAATCTGGGTACAAAATGCAGCCATAAACATTCCTGTGTAGGCCACGAAAAGGATGGGACATGTGTTGCGCTCATTCCATTCTACCATTGAAAACAGCTGCGGAACATACAATTAATGAAACATTCTTTCTGTGATTTACCACAGCTAGCTATTCCAGAAAATAATGCTTATTATCAATGGATAATTTTTAGAGGCTATTATAGGAATAATAATAAAATTAATTTTATCTGTTTTTTTGTAAATTTTATTTTTCCAAAAAAATGTTTAAAATACATAATATTTCATGTATTTTAAAGGCTATAATATTAAATGATATCACTATTTGTTTACTTAACTTATTTTATTATATTTTATTTTTCAATCTGTTTGCAAATAATTAACTTTCATTCAATCCAATCAATTAAATAAATTCTAATTCAATCATTAAAACACAATATAAATCAATTATTTTAGAAAATAATTAGTAGAAAGTATGATTTTTTTTTTATTTAAAAAGATTTCCATCTTGAAATCAACTAATAAAATTAAATCTAAATGATTTGCGAGGGCAAAATCCTAGTCTAAATGGCTTCCTATTACCATAGTTGTGAATACGTGTAGCTGGGTCTATGTTTAAAAAAGAGTCAAAGTACTCTAAGTAACGCAAACACGGGATGGAAATGAACTCGGGTAATGATCGGGGACAACAGATAACACCATTGATAAGGATCTAATTGGCATCAGGCAGCCAACCTGCATAAATACTGTATTGGAAGAAACGTGAGGGGCCTCCCTTCAATCGTTACTAAATAATTAACGAGTCAATAAGAACAACTTAATTGCAGTTGAGTCAAAAACTCAAAACAAAAACTTTAGATGACCCTTTTTTTGTCTTGGTTTAAAATTCGAAAGAATTTAAAAACATGAATAGAAATAAAACCAAATGAAAAAAATAGATATGTATACCTATAGTAGGGCTGAAGCAGAAATGATTCGTTAATTATTGGGAAATTAATTTTAGTTTCGTCATCTTTTTTTCTTTTAAAATTTATTTTATTTTATTTTATTCTCACTTATCATTTATTCAACATTAAATATTTTGTTTATAAAATAAATATATATTTTAGCTCGAATTGTGATATCTTCAAAATATATTTTATTTTTAAAAAAAAATTTCAATTACAACAATATTTTTTATTAATTAAATTAAAATAGCACTTAAGAGGCCAAATCACATATTGGCTCACTACTATTATTTTATTGATAGTTATTTTGCATTTTAATGAAGTATCGATACTAAAATTGAAATTTTGAATGTGATTATTTCTAAACCCTTTCATAAGTTTCTAAAATTAATAATTAATTGATAATTTCCAAACTAAAATTTCAAGTTAAACTTAAATACATGACCATCCAAACTTTGTTTATTTAATATGAAATTTAATTAATTGATTAATAAATAATCTTTGTGCTCAATACATATTAACTACAAAGTTTCCATTACAAATGACCTATAAATAGCAATTAATTATTTATGCTTATACTCTAATATCATCTAAATAGAATTTATATTATTTTAAGATATCTAGTATGTATTATATATAGTATATATATATATATATATATATATATATATAGTATATATCAGGGATGGCGAACCTATGGCACGCGTGCCAAAAGTGGCACGTTTGAAAAATTTCATGACACGCATAAAGACAAAATTATTTTTTTAATAATTATAACTTTTTACAATAGAAATAAATTAAAAATGAATAAATCACATTAAAATTAAAATTTATGAAATTTGAAGTACTCAATATTTATTTATCTATTTTAGTAGATTAAACCGGCAAATTATACATTTTATTAAGCTGAAATATCGCTTGAATTCCCTCGCAGTATAAAAACATTAATTATAGATAGACTCAGTGTATACCGTTTGGACTTCTATTATGTCATTGCGTGTTGTTACTGTACAAATAGCATTGTTCAGGATTTAAAATTTTTTGCAAATCTTTACTCTTCATGTGACCTGGGGAACCCAAATATGACTTTTGTATTTTTCGTATCTGTCATTTTATTTGTCTGTCTGGGAAATTGTGAAGTTATAAACTCCAAATTGATTGGGGCGATGAAATACACCTATTAACAGAATATTCTTATATGCTCTTATTTTAATATATGCTGTAAATTTTATCAATATTTATTAAAAAAAAAGAAAAATTAATTTTATAAAATTTATATCAAGCTTTACTTTTCGCATAGGACGGTTGGAGAATAGTGCCATAATCGCAATCTTTTTCTAGAATTTAACATATCATTATCATAACAAGAAAGTGTAAGTGGTTCACGGTATCAAATATAAATTTTGCTTTTTACCGACCGACGATAGTAAGGGAGGTATTGTTTTCACACCAAATTTCACATGTGGAGATTTTTACATATCTCCACGAATCATGCATTTTCTAAACAGAAAAAAGTATTTTTAGCATGATGTCTGTCCGTCCGTCTGTCCGTCTGTCCGTCTGTCCGTCCGTCTGTCCGTCCGTCTGTCCGTCTGTCCGTCTGTCCGTCCGTATAGATGTGTACAGCCTGAACGGCTCAACCGATTTTGATGAAATTTGGTATATTTACTTAATGCATCAGTGGGATGAATTGATCAACTTTTGGTGCAAATCCGTGAACCGGAAGTGGTAGTATTAGCGATCGACGATTGGAAGGGAAGGGTTATTTTCACACCAAATTTCACATGAGGAGATTTTTTTATATATCACCACGAATCATGCACTTTGTATTGGTTTTATCCTCGGGAAAATCATATTTATTAGTTTTTTCTTGATTTAAAATTATATGACGTCATCCAGCCATTCATGACGTCACAGCCTGGTCTTACATATAAATATATACATATATTATAAATAAAATAAAATTAAAAATATTTATGTTATATGCCTATCTGTTTTTTATTACATTAATAGATATATTAAAATTATTTGAAATTGTTTCTGTAGCTGGAAATTAATTTACTTCAAACCGTCGGTCGGTTCGGACCTGGCCACAGGTCAACTTATTTGTCATTATCGACAACTAAAAACTACAAACTAAAATCAATTAAATAATTTCCATACAATAAAAATAAAAAACAAATTTTAGGAAAGATATATTTTTACCAAAATTTTTTAATAATCATTTTATTTTTTTAGTATAAAGTTCAATATTTAAAATTATAACACTTTTATACAGGATAGTTAGAAGTATATATTCAAGCTAGAGAAAATAATGACAATTTTGTGGCACGTTAGTTACTTCAAAAATTTTTTTTATAATTTTGTGGCACGAACGTTGAAAAAGGTTCGCCATCCGTGGTATATATTATATCGTATATTTATAGTATATAAATATAAACTAAGTAAATATATATAAAAATTCTATTGGTAATGAACAAGTTAAAAATATAGTCTTAATTTTAATTTTATTGGTTAATATGAACTCCCATTTATTATTAATTACTAATTTTTACCGACCGACGATAGTAAGGAAGGTATTGTTTTCACACCAAATTTCACATGTGGAGATTTTTACATATCTCCACGAATCATGCATTTTCTTAACAGAAAAAAGTATTTTTAGCATGATGTCTGTCCGTCTGTCCGTCTGTCCGTCCGTCCGTCTGTCCGTCCGTATAGATGTGTACAGCCTGAACGGCTCAACAGATTTTGATGAAATTTGGTATATTTACTTAATGCATCAGTGGGATGAATTGATCAACTTTTGGTGCAAATCCGGAAACCGGAAGTGGTAGTATTAGCGATCGACGATAAGAAGGGAAGGGTTATTTTCGCACCAAATTTCACATGAGGAGATTTTTTTACATATCACCACGAATGTATTGGTTTTATCCTCGGGAAAAATCATCTTCATTATGTTTTTCTTAATTTAAAATTATATGACGTTACCCAGCCCTTCATGACGTCACAGCCTCGGGTAACGCCGGCAACGCCGGCTACCCCAGCTATATATTATAAATAAAATAAAATTAAAAATATTTATGTTATATCCATATCTGTTTTTATTACATTAATAGATATATTAAAATTATTTGAAATTGTTTCTGTAGCTGGAAATTAATTTATTTCAAACCGTCGGTCGGTTCGGACCTGGCCACAGGTCAACTTATTATAATAAATTATTGGTTTGAGGTGAGGTTTGATAACTCGTTTTCAAGTTCAGTTGACCAATATTAATCTTGGATTAATATGTAAAATATTTATAGTACATAACTTTTTATTTTTAACCATTCTATTCTTATTTTCTTTTAAAATTAATTATTATCATTTATTTATTCATCATTTATTATTCTTTATGCTAATATTAGTACAATGAGTTAAATTTAGATCTACATTTTAATTTCAACATTCTATCATACTAGGCAGAGACGTTGTATCTTGATAAATTAATAAAGCTAAGCTATATGGCATGAATAAATAGATAGGAATATAATCTAAATGGGTTAATTATAAATATAGTTTTATGGATAGGGTATGAGTGAAGGAATAGAGAAGCTTGGTTTGGAATATGTATAATATATTATATCTATAGATATACCTATTTAGGCATATATATATTTGACGTTATTTCTGAATAAATGGACTTGCAGTGCATTTGACAAAGTTAATCAACTCCCAATGACAAGTTCGCATCATACATTCAATTAGCATATTGTACAGCTCTCTGTCAAATTACAAACATTCATTCAATCGTACTCAATAAATTCACTGACCTCTAAAATAAAGAAAAAAAAGGAATAAAATTAAAATAATTAATAAATAAATATTTTAAATGATTATTGCGCATATTAAATTAACTAGTATTGCACTGCAAACACATACGACCTTTCAAGCAACGTGAATCATCAATATTAATTTTTAAAAAAATGATTAAATTAATATCCCCCCCCCAAAAAAAAAAACATTTTTAATTTTATATAGTTAACTTCGTTCATTATTTATATAATTATTTATATTTGTTTCGAAATTCATTCTCAATTTACAATCAACAATTTTAATATATTTTTTTTTTTTGTGATAAATAAAAAATAAATAATATGAAATATATATTCACCAACTTATTTACACATTTTTACTATCTCGCCAGAGATAGTATTGCGATCACAAAAATTTTCGATGTTGAGATTTTGATGTTTTTATACGTTTTGAAGGTTCCTGAATCATTTTCACTAAGGTTGAGAAAAATGTCTGTGTGTGTGTGTGTGTGTATGTGTGTGTGTGTGTGTGTGTATGTATGTAGGCAAGATTACGCAAAAACGGTTTGAGCTAGAATGATGAAATTTGGTACATGGACATTATTCAAAATTCATAGTTTTCTATCAACTTTTGAGAAATGTAGCTCAACCGGAAGAGGGTCATTACCTACAACGCTTTGATTTTTTTTCCTCTAAAGTGACCGTAAAAATAAAGATATATGTTTGATAATTTTTCACATGATTAATAATTGTATAAAACTGCTATATATAGAATTTCAGCTTGATTGATTCGCTGAAATTACCAGAATTAATTTTTTAACACTGCAAATCTCACGCGCCAACACGTGACGTGGTGCCATCAACAAAAAGCCAAACATGCGCTGGTTTAATATTTATTATTTATTATTTATAATTTATAATTAATTAAATTTAATTTAAATATAATATATTATGTTATTTAATCCAATTCAAATTGCGAGATAGTCGAGTGGAGACACTCCAGCTAATTATATTAATTAAAGTTTCATTAAGAACATATTTAAACGTTTTTTATCATTAGCACACAGATTTGTTAATAATTAAGTTTCTTTTTAAATTAAATAAATATTTAAATGATTAAACGAACGGTTCTTCTTTTTTCTTTATGCTTGTATGACCAATTTTTCAATTTTATTCGAAATCTTTCCCAAACTTTCTTTTAAGTTATGAGGAAGAGAAAAAAAAAGATTTTATAAAAAGAGTTGAAGCGTAAATACCTAAAAGAAACATACAGAGGGGGGAATTACGTCAAAACAATAAGAAGTCTATTAAGAGAAGGAAACGGAATTGAATAAACAACGAGAAATAATTATTCAAGATCAAACTTTATATTATTTATTATTTTTATTATTATTATTATTATTTGGATTCATAATATGACAAAAAAAATAATAACTTAATTTTTATAGAGATTAGAAATAAAATAAAATAAATATTTGGATAAATTTATTTTTGTTTGTATTTTAATAATAAAAGAAAATACTTTATAAAATCTCTTATTCATCTCCTTGATTCAAAATAATTAATAATTATCTTATCAATTTTACTAATTTTATTTAAACGAAAGGACACAGAAAATGGTCATTGAGGGAGTCTACGAAATAGGGACCTCATACAAAGACAAAATTGTGTGATTGTGTGAACGTTTTAATATTCAATAAAATGAAAATAAAATAAATACATTTTTTTTTGTTTAATTAGTCCACATATATATGCACGAGGGCAGATCAATAAGACCGTGACTTTTTGAATTTCCCGTCTTTTAAATGAAATGGCAACACTTCTTTTGTCAGCAGGCAACTGGATTTTTTAGTTTTTGTTTGACATCCATTAATACCAGACTTCCTCTTAATTTGAGGTGAAAATGAAAAAAAGGAATTTTCATGAAAATCAATAAATTAGGATATTAATTGCTCCCTCTTCTGCCCTATTCTCCGGATTTAGCCCCGAGTGTCTATTTCTCATTTCTAAACCTGAAGAAATAGGTCGTTGGAAAGAGATTTGACTCGAACGATGAAATCTCATGACAGCCAGAAGAAAGTCTCCCACCCCATTCGCCAAACAGTGGATGCTCGGTAGGGGGTAGAATTAAGATATAATTTGCAGCGCGGATCCCCGTAAGGGATTCTTCTTCTGATATTCGTATTCATTGAGAGCTTTAGATTATTCGATTCTTGGCTATGATGACGAGAGAGTGTTTGTATGTTTATATGTATATTATTTGTAGATAAACCATTTTATAGAAAAGCCCAAATAAAAAGTCTTCCTGTTGCCCTATAATTTACCCCACACAAGGATCCAACCCCTTCCACATTTCTACATATATATATTACAAAAATAGTCTCAAATCCTCCAAAAAGCATTGTTTATCTTAAAACAAATCTTGAAAAACCCCTCATAAGGTAGAAATTATAAAACAATCTATATTTGTTTCTAAAAATCCCCGCCACTATCATTGACCCCAGGAACCATCCCCTCACTACACTATATAAGCTATTTTAAGTTATATCTATATATTTCACTATATCTCTAATTATAATTTATTTATTGTGTGATTTTTTATTTCTTTTTCACCTTCACACTTTTAAACATTTATATCTAAAAATAAGATAAATAGGAAATTTGATTTCATACTTTCTCAGTAGATAACGCGATACGCTTATTCTCTCTCTTAACGGCAGTTGACTAATATCTATTAAAATATAATTTCAATTTGATGTTTAAGATCAAGGTAATTGATCTTGATGATAAAAAATTTAATTAACAATCTCAAATATAACTCGATTCTTAAGAATTCTATTAAAGAGAGGCCATAAAAAAAATAATAGATAAAACTTTTATCGTTTGAATTTTTGTAAAAATTATCTTTTTTAGAATATTATCCGTTTAATAGGAAAGTTCTCTCACTTTCCACTTCACCGTTCAATTTTATACACTTGTACTAGTCGAGTGAATCAGACGAAAACAACTTTTAAGCATTAAGTTTGTGAAAATAAATATTTATTTAACCCTTTGCCAACTTAACAGATTTTTATGGTTTTGCAAGCAATCGCGTTCCATGTTCACTGGAAGATTTCGCACGAACTCTACTTAATATAAAATTATTATTATCGATAGTGGACAGCAAGTTTTTTCCCTTTAATCTCGTAAATTTTTTAACTTGATCCGTGTCCCTTCTAAAAATCCCCTTAAAACGTTTACTAAACGCAAGTTTATAACAATATATAAATCACACATACATTTCATTTGGATGTATTATCAGTTGTGATTTTAATTTAAAAAATATATATATATATTCTTGAAAATCTTGAGGTATTTTGGAAATTCAAACAATTTAATATTCTAAAAAAAAATATTCTATTATGATTGACAATTTTGATATTTTATAAATTAAGTTGAAATAATTCACAAGTTTTTTACTATCTCGCCAGAGATAGTATTGCGATCATGAAAATTTTCGATGTCGAGATTTTGATGTTTTTATACGTTTTGAAGGTTTCTGAATCATTTTCACTAAGGTTGAGAAAAATGTCTGTGTATGTGTGTGTGTATGTAGACAAGATTACGCAAAAACGGTTTGAGCTAGAATAATGAAATTTGGTATACGGGCATTATTCATAATTCGTAGTTTTCTATCAACCTTTGAGAAATGTAGCTCAACCGGAAGAGGGTCATTACCTACAACGTTTTGATTTTTTTTCCTCTAATGTGACAGTATATTTTTGATAATTGTTCATATGATTAAAGATGTATAAAACTGCTATATATATAGAATTCCAGCTTGATTGAATCGTTGAAAGTACCAGGATTAATTTTTTAACACTGCAAATCTCACGCGCCAACACGTGACGTGGTGCTATCAACAAAGAGCCAAACAAGCGCTGGTTTAATAAATATTATTTATTAATTTTAATTTATAATTTATAATTAATTTAATTTAATTTAAATATAATATATGTTATTTAATCCAATTCAAATTGCGAGATAGCCGAGTGGAGACACTCCAGATTTTTTTTGAAGTGAAACTTCTTTAGCGGCGTCCTGACATTTGGTTGAGAATGGAGAGTGAATTGAAAAATTGAAATTTCGTAACGCAAGAGAGAAAAAAGATATAGATATAACGAGTGGGAATGAGATAGCCTCTATCTGCGTCTCCCTTTTGTGCGGTCTTTCGTTCTTGAGAAAGAGGCTATCTGCGTCTCC
Source organism: Labia minor (assembly GCA_963082975.1). Classification (NCBI taxonomy): domain Eukaryota; kingdom Metazoa; phylum Arthropoda; class Insecta; order Dermaptera; family Spongiphoridae; genus Labia; species Labia minor. The sequence goes on along the minus strand of OY720349.1, from coordinate 48,957,114 downwards.
CTTTTGTGCGGTCTTTTGTTCTTGAGAAAGAGGCTATCTGCGTCTCCCTTTTGTGCGGTCTTTCGTTCTTGAGAAAGAGGCTATCTGCGTCTCCCTTTTGTGCGATCTTTCGTTCTAATACCCACTCGTTAGGTCCAAAGTCCATGGCGCGCATGCGCGCGAGTACGTTGACGCGGAATAATATTTCTCAGCCTCTACTGGGTCAAAGAATTAAAAATTAGTATGACTTATGATCAAAAGAGGGCGAGATCTCCACCTTGTCCAGTAGATATCGCAATTAAATACAATTTGAATTTAAATATATATTAATTTCAAAATTTGCCTAAACATTTATAAAAATAAATATACATATGAAATTTGTTATTTTTTTTTAATATTAAAAAATATTTAATTTGAGATTAATTATATGTAAAAAGATCAACTATCAAATAGATTCAAACTTTTATTTTCTTTGATTAGATTATAATTAAATATTATTTATATTATTTAAAAATTATTATTTTTCTATTTATTAAGGATGTCTATTAAAAAATTGTAATTAACCTTATCATATGTCAAATATTATAGCTAAGTTTTTTTGAATTTTTTAAAATTTTTTATATAATTAATCTCAAATTAAATATTTTTTAATATTAAAAAATAACAAATTTCATATGTATATTTATTTATTTTTAATATTAAACGTATTTCATATGTATATTTATTTTTATAAATGTTTAGGCAAATTTTGAAATTAATATATATTTAAATTCAAATTGTATTTAATTGCGATATCTACTTGAGCAAAGCAAACACAATTGTGAAGGCCCCGCCATCTCTTGAGTTGTCTTGACCTAAAGCCAAGCGTAGTCGTTGGTTACGCCCTCTTAGGGACAATCATTTCTATCTCGGAGCCACGGATGTAAACCTTTACCTACGCATCAGTACGTGAGAGAGGCATATTACTTTTGAGCTATCGATAAATATTTCTACCTATCGCTGCTATACATGTAAGTCATATATAAAAATTGATATTTATATATATCTTATATATAAAATTCTCGTGTCACAAAACTTTGAAATCATACTCCTCCGAAACGGCTTGACCGATTCTTATGAAATTTTTTATGTATATTCAGTAGGTCTCAGGGCATGTCAGACTTCCTTTAGAAAACCGCTAATTGGTAAGGTGTGTCCAGGAAATGCTAATTAATTAAAAATAGTTTATTTACCATACTAGCTCATAGAGGCGCTGGTGGCGAAAATTTGAAATCTTATATATACCCTTATAAGAAGCTTCCAAACAATACTGGTTGATGGGTAAACTAGCTAGCGCGCCATCTTATAACTTTGCACTCTGAGTTCGAAACTCGCAAAGGCACATTTTTTTCTTTAAGTATTATATATTTTTTTTTTAAATTTATTAATTTTTATTATTTTAATATTTTATTAAATTAAATTTTATTATTAAATTTTATTTTATTAAATTAAATTTTATTTTATTAAATTATAATATTAAATTTTATTTTATTAAATTAATAATTATGTAAACTATATAAAATTTGAATTTTCATTCATTCATTTAAAATGATATTAAAATATTCCTTTGAAATATAATAAATAATTAAATTAATCCCTACTAGGGCCTCGGGGGGGGGGGGTAACTTTCTCTTTTTGGAAAAACCCATATTGCCATCCCCAGCTCGACTATCTATATATAAAAAAAAGGTTTTTGTCTGCATATTGCTCAGAATTTAAAAATTATTATAATATTTCACTTTTTATTTTAAATTCTAATATTTAAATATCAATTAAATTAAATAATTTATTCTAAAAGTTCTCATTTAAATTTATTTAATAAAATATTTAGAACATATTTAACTTAATTTTTATTTATTCTTTCTATATAATTGAATATTTCTTCTTTTCTATTTGAAAGTGAAAGCTTAAAAAAACTGAATATATTATTTTTAAACTTTTATCAATACAAAAATATTTTCAAAACTTCAATTAAAATGACAAAATTTTATTATTTTTGTTTTTGTTTCAATTATTAATTACAAATATATTTTAAGTGCAAAAATGATTTCTTGGTTAATTAAAATATGTTTTTTAGACAAATGATATTACGAGATGTTTTAAATTTATGTCTTTTTTATATTGAGTATTTTTTTTTAAAATTAAAATTTGTTTTAAATCAAAATTATTGTATTCTATTATATTTTTTTATTAATAGGCTTCTTTTTTTATTTTTAATTTTTAATAAATTCTCTTTTTTGATATGATATTAATAAAAAATAATATTCAATTGTATTTAAATTGAAAAATTAGAATATTTGAATTTTTTTAAATTTTAACACATGTAATCAATCATATGCATAAAGAATGGAAAATTTTGAAAATCAACTTGGTATTAAATTCAGAAAAAAAAATACTGATATATAGAATATAATAGACCATTCGAATATAATTTAAAACTATTTATCTCCTTTAATTTTAATTTTCAAAAAAACGGAGTGTTAAGAAATTAAGATGCCTGGATAGGTAAATGGGCTGGAAGAGGAGGTAATTTATAATTTTCTTCTAATTCAGATTGAAATTAATGATGATAAGAAAAAATATTTAGTAACAAAATCTATATACAAAATGTAGAATTTGAATATGTAGAAAAATTGAATGTAATCACGAAGGATAATAATATTTGAGAAAAATTTAAATCGAAGTTGTAATCGGGAAACGCCTGTTATCATGCAGTAAAGAGGCTTATCTCATCAAAATTATTATCAAAAGGAATCAAAATTAAAATATATAAACCAATTATTTTGCCTGTTGTATTATATGGGTGGGACGCACAAGGTCTATGACCCTGGGAGATGAGAGTAGATCCAGAGTATTCTTTCCAGCATTTATTGGCCAAAGAAAGATGAGGTCACCGGGGAATGGCGGAGACTGCACATCGAGGAATTGCATGACCTCTATGCATCTTCAGAAATAGTTAGGGTTAGGCACGGGACGCGGCTAGAATGGGAGAGGAAAAAGATTTTGGATTGGAAAACGTCCGCTTGGAAGACCAAGGACGTGTAGGAAGGGACGTAAGAGAGATGGGACAAGGGCTCAGGATAGGGACACTTGGAGAAATGTGGTTGCTGCGGCCTAGAACTTTCGAGTTCCTTAGAGTCACATAGATAGAAAGATATAACATATACAATAATAATATATATAATTAATTTAGTGATTAAATTAAAATGTATTTTAAATAAGAACACAAAAAGAAATGAATGTTTTATGTAATATACTGATTGAAACAAAATGGATGAAAACCTTTTACTCGGGGGGGTACAGGGGGCGGAGCCCCCGTCTAGGTGCGGAGAGCGCCGAAGGCGCTCGGGGCAGCTAGTATATATATATATATCGTGAAATAATTAAAATTCTCAAGTCAAATATACAGCGTACACGCATACCGACGCATGTAATTGTGTGTGTGAACATGGTCGGCGATTCACACGCCAACACATACAGTTATGTGCGTCGATGACCATTCACGTTATTTATCCGAATCTCAACATTACTTTAACATTACTAAATCAATTTAAATTTATTATTGCATTTAAAACTGCTTTTCTCAACAGAATTTTTCACAACATACAGCATACAATGACACAATATACTTTACATTTATAATTTTAAATTTATTATTGCATTTAAAACTGCTTTTCTCAACAGAATTTTTCACAACATACAGCATACAATGACACAATATACTTTACATTTATAATTTTGCTCCACAGATTTCACTATGCCGAAAAAAAATAACGACCAACCACAAGGGACTAAAGGAGGAAAAAATGTACCCGGAATAAAAAATAATAAAGCGAATATTTGTTACGAAAATTTTATACTGTTATATGTCTTTCGAAATGATCCCTTTATTTTTCTCTATTTCTCTCTCACTCACACTCTCAACTAAAATTTCTCTTATTCTCTAGATTCTAAGAAGTTTCACTTCCGCCACGTGTACGATGCTGCACATTTTGCTTTTTTTTTTTTAATAATGAAAGATTTTAAATGAAATGGTCCGTTTAATTCAAAATTGCCATTACTTGTCTAAACCCATCCTAACAATTTCTAATAAAAAAAAACAAACAAAATAATTAAACAATACTATAATTTTATGCAACAGTCCCTCAACATCATCACTCCTATTCGAAAGGGCTCTATCATTCTCGAAACAATAGTCTCATTTAATACTTCTCTTTTCAACAAAAAACTCTTTTGTTTATAAATATTTCATAAATAAATAATTCTACTATTATCTGCAAAATACATTTATTTAATTTAATATTTGTTTTTAAAATATATATCAACATATGCCATGTTTATTTAGTCTAACAGCTTTAAATAAATAATAATATAATAATTTATAAGTACCGGGACCCCGAGCCTCTGCTCGGTACTTAAGTTAAAAAAAATGATTCATTATTATTGGATTTGGCTGGTAATATTAATACCTGGGACACCGAGCTCTCGCTCTACCCTTTAAAAAATATTGATACACAATTCTTTAATTATTTATTACAATTATTAAATGTTACACATTTGCATCAATCTGATTAAAATTAATGAACTTGTGCTCCTCAATAATACATAAATATATAATATATAGGTACATATATTTTTTTTCTATAGTGTTTTTTTGAAAAACTGTTTAGCGCCCCAAGTGGTTATAAAACAAACTAAAGACAAAAAAACGTGCTTTGCAGCTTTTCGGAATTAAAAAAGCAAAATTGGCAGTCGTGGGACTGGCCGACAGAAGTGAAAACTTCTGCGTAAGAAATTTTAAAACAGACGAAATTCGCGCTATTTCACGAGAAAGATGAATTTCATATGCATGTATATATATATAACTTATATATTATTTTAAACATATATTTTAAACAAATTTGTAACTTATATTTATATATATATAAATACACAACTTTGTTTAAAATATTGCAATACGAACTGTTTTATAATTCTTATCTCTAACATAAAATATATATTTATTATGTGAAGTTCATTTCGTATAATTTTGATTATATATGTATATATGAAATGAACTTTACATAATAAATATATATTTATATGTTAGAGATAATTTATAAAACAGTTCTAATGACAATTCAAATTTCGCGCTCTGTTATAAGAAATTTGAAAGCAGATGGTTTCATGGTGTTGGTCACGATCACGCGAGTTCTATACTTTTTCCCCATCCCGCAAAAGTGCTCAACGCCGCTAAAGAAGTTTTCACTTCAAAAATTATTTAATATTTGGAAATATATCTGACTTATAGAAAAAATGAATATTAATTAAAGAAAGAAATAGTTTTTAAAATATCCTGAATAATATGTAACAATTTTCAAGATAGAAATTTATTACAATATTACAATTATTAACTGTTGCATCATTGCATCAATCTGATTAAAATGAATGGAACTTCGGGTACTCAATAATAATAAATAAAATAATATTAATAAATATATTGAATAATATTTTATTGAAAAAATATTAAAACTTATAAAACTATCTAAAACTTTATTAATAAAAGAACAATGAATAAATAAATATAGAATAGTAATTTATTAAAAAGTAAACAATAGATAAAAAGAAAAAAAAATAACAAAATCATTATTTTCATTTTTAAATAACGATTCACCCGGCGAGTTTCGAACCGACGAAATCCACTCGTTAAAACATCAGTCCAACCGCTGGACTATATGTATTTAGATAAAAAATTGTCATTTTTTTACTGTCTTAGCAGGCAGTATTAAAAATTTTGACGTTTTCCATATAATATATAATTTTCAATTAAGAAATTAATAATGAAGCTGTATGTTTCAAGAGATATCATCAATAAAACTTAATTTTTCTTTATAAATACTATATCTAGTGTGAATTTGAAAAAAATCGTTAGAGCGGTTTTTGAGAACCATGATATATAGATAAATACATATATACAATTTTAGCTAGCATAATAAGATAAGATACCTCATGCGAATTCCAATGATGTAATATTTAAAATCAAAAAGAATATAAATAATTATTATATTAAATCATACATAAAAAGTAGTAAAAATATATATAATTATAGGAAATAATATAAAATTAAATTCTATTATTAGAAATTGAAAGTCTGCTATTGATGAGATGAATATTGGAAGTTTTAATTAATTAGAGAGTGGCATAAGAGCTTATAAGGAGACGAAGTTTAATAATCTTCCTTTACGAGTAATAATTAAGCTTCCACTACTTTTGCTCTACCTCCTTTTGGTTCATTGACGAAAATTTTATGAAACGATTATTACAAAAGCACATAAACCATTAACTGATATAGTCACTCACCTCCGGAGGATGGAAGAGACGTGGCGAAAATTTTATAGGCGAATTTTCACCGGGGCGCCACTGCCTTAGCTTGTGGATTAAAAATTGAAATTTACGATGATGCGTTTCAATCTAATGTCTCGGGATCAATTATTTAAATTTTCAAAGTGAAAAAGAAGAGAGTAAAAAAAAAATATACTATTCCATTTCTCTATTGATTTACTTGCACGAACGTATGTTCATAGGTGGATAAATCAAAAATAAATTTTTCAATTTTATTGTCGGCCAACTCAACTAACCGGCCTACTTGTATGGTTTATTTGCCGCCTTGAGTTGCTTTCTAATGGTGTTATTTAATTTTTTTTTTTAGTTTAAATATATGACTTTGCGTGAATTTGAAATATCTTTGAACTAGGAAAAAATAATCTGAAATTTATGAAGATGGCTATGGATCTGAAATCTTCATATATATATATGTATAGAGTAGACCTTTTAGAAAATAATTTTTTATATAATGTAAAAACAAAAACAAAATATTCATAATTAAAATCTAATATTTGAACTTATTAAGATTGTATTTTATTTTAAATCAAATTTACCAGAAAATTAATATTTATTAATTAAAATTGTTTCTGAATGGAGAAATTCAATATTGAAGTGAAATTCTTGGTCCTGTATGGATAGGCCACCCGCATTACGGTTCCTACGGATTGTCATTATGTTCCCACAGCATCATAACAAATCAACACATTAAGAAAATGCATGCAAATATCGTTTTTATCATAAATAAATCAAGGAAATTTTTCAAACAAAAAACTAATGGTACTTTATTTCAACTGGAGGGGAGTAGTTTGCAGTGGTTTGGCCCATTCAGTTAGAGTCCGGCCGCCAGCCGAAAAGGTCACAACGCACCAATCAACCCCTTAACAACCTATACAGGTCAATTATTTATTAATTAATAATTAACCAGAGATATAATAATAAATTTTTCTATTTATTGGCATTCTTATTCATTTACTTGGTAAAAATTTTTTAAATAAATTTATACTCTATTCATTACAATTAAATAAATTGTTACAATATATATAATAAAAAATAAAAAAATTATAAATAAATTTATACTCTATTCATTACAATTAAATAAATTGTTACAATATAATATATAATAAAAAATAAAAAAAATTTAAATAAATTTATACACTATTCATTACAATTAAATAAAATGTTACAATAAATATAATCAAAAATCCAAAGAATATATTGGGTAATTTTTATAAAAATAAATTTATTTCTTGAGTGCACCACTGTCTATGTTTATACGGATATCATTAAAATCCAATATATCATTATGTTTTAATAAATTTATTGGATAGAATTATTATTATGTTTTTATAATTAAAATAGAAATATATACACAAAAAAAAAACTTTTAAAAAATAAAATGTTTCGCTTTTACATTTCATAATTATCCCTAGATCCTATTTTAGTAATACTTACTTACCTCATCTGATTAATGCAGCATTAATGTTATTTATAAATAAAAATCCTATATTTTACTAAAACTATTTTTTAATAAAATTGAAAATTAAATTATTAAATAAATAATAAATATATCTTTTTTAGTAATATAATATTTAGATCATTGAAATGCTTGAAATTAATTTATAATATTTGTGTTAATTAATTACTTTAATTAAAATATTTAGTAGCAAATGATTGTTCAATTTTTCTGACCAAAGATCTCTTTAAATAGAGAAATATAAATTTCAGAGCAATATCTAGTTAATTCTATAATATTTGCTCCTATAATATTATATTATATACTTTGATAAATTTATTTCATAATTGAAAATTGACTAATATACACTTTTACTAATTTATTATTTACACATTACATAAATAGAATAAAAACATGTTTAAAAAATATTTATTAACTCCGAGGTCATTATTAATTTTATAATTAATTTAATTTAAAAATTGATTTCTTTTAAAATTTCATAAACTAATATGTTATTTTTGACTTTTATTTCATATTTCAATCTTCGTTCATGCTACTGGATGTTGATTGGAATTCTTGATTATCTTCTCCAACTCTTATGGTGTTGATGAAATGATCTCCATACAGCTCACCAAATGTAAGTAATCATCGTTATTTATTTGGAATGGCACATTTTAAAAGAGGTAAAATTTTAGTAATTTCAAAATCTAAATGTAAGATTTCAAGAAAAGTTTAATATAATAGAAAGTATAAAATTGAATTTACATTTATTTTTTTCTTTTGTGATAATATTGTTTAAGAGAGATTAAGATTTATTGATAAATATATTAAACTTTATTATAGAATTTAGTGAGATCAGGACACATCTGCTAAGAATGAGGAGCATTGATAAAGGAGGCCGAAAAAATAAAGGTATTTAGAATTGGTAGGTTTCGATACGTTACACTGGGCGGGTGATTAATCTTTAGTATTGTATATTTTGTTAGAGATTATCAGGAGGTTGCCTCCGATTTTCATCGAGGAATGCATGTGTACATCCTACTAATCGATAGATTAGATTAGAATTAATAAATTAAAAAGTATGAGTGGGTAAAATAAGTGCCATGCCAATATTTTAAGGGAAGGGTTGCATGAATTGCATGTCAGGTCTGAATTCTGCCTTTTTGTATTTCTGACAGTGTAGTTGAGGTGGATCGAATGAACGGACATTCCGGAAGGTAATTCAGCACGAAATGGGAATAGCCTGAAGGAACAAATTGTTGGTTACCTTATGAGCGAAGGGCCTTTTCAATTAGCATGGACGATCCACCCATATTGGCAGATAAGTTATATTTCAGGTTACCCCGAATGTGGCGGATTCATTTTGAAATCCAAAAAATCAAAGGCACTCTCAGCTGATTCAAAGAGGCTTACAGACCAAACGCCTTATTTTTTTTTTAAGGCGAACTTTCTTTTTCATTTCTTTTTCTAAATTTCGCAAGGCGAGGCTTGGAAGGGCTAATTTATGGGGAGAGGAGGAGGCCCTATTAAATATTCAATTGTTTTTTTTTAATTAATTAATAATTAAAACAATAATTGAATATCGCGATTATTTTCTTTTTCTTTTTTTACTTTTTATTTTCTTTTTGTAATATTTAAAGATATCTTTGAAAGTTTTTAAATTTATTTTATCCTAATTAAATATTAAATCTCCCAAAGCAATTTTTTTTATTTTGATAGATAAATTCTTACTTTATCTGACTTACTACATAGAGTTTATCTTAAAATATGATGAAAGAATTTATTTAAATTTATATAATTAAAAAACACCAAATTTAATTCGAAAACCTTTGAAATTTCATATGATTTCTTTAAAAATTTTTTTATTGAAATTTAATTTATATTATAAATGCGTCTATTTTTATACATTTCTTATTTTTAAAAATATATATATGAATATGTACCGTAGGTTTAGGATTGTTCAAAAATTCAAATCCATGTTTATATTAATTTTATGATTCATGTGTTCAAAAAAGTTTTCATGTGTAAACGAATAACAACATATATAACTCAAAATCGAAAAGGTGTTCCAATTTGAAATTAAATATTTAAGATAATAAATATGTGTTTGAGATGTTAAAATTATCGCCAAAATCGGATGACCGGAATTAGCACTTAAATAACATTATTATTATATCGGTTTAAACTAGTGTCAATTTATTTTTTTTACTTGATCATCAAGTAAAATGAAATCATTAAAAAAAGGGAAGATTGTATCCACTTCGAATTTTGAGAGGTATTGATATAAATTTTATAATCTTACATAATTTTATTGACAGAAATTCATTATTATAAAATTTAAAATAAAGGCACTTTTTAAAACAAAATTGTACTTTTTAATTGTAATTATAATAGAGAAAATATTAGTGTTTGATTAAAATTTCAAAACTTATTTTTATGATAGGGAGAAGTTCTTTCTACTCCAACGAATAGAAATATTCTAAAGATTTTATTCATCATTTTGAATATAAAAATGAATAAATATTAAAAAGTACATTTGAATATATATTCCCTTCTAAAAATTCTATAAACAATATAATAAATAGTCTTGTTAAAGAAAGTAAAATTAAAATTAATGAAATAGAAATATTATTAATGAAATTATATAAGAAATCTATGCTTTTTATTTATTTATTTTTTTTTAATTTAAAGGTTGATATATGTCAAATAAACGAGTTGTGTCTGAAAAAAAATAGTGGAATGAAGAGAAGGAGGAGGTCGAGTGAGAGATTGAGTGGGTGGAGAAGTGGAGCGGATCTTAGATCAAGGATTCCCTATAAAGAATAAAAGCAAAGAAAGAAAGACAATTCTAGAGCGCGGAGAGCTTCTCTCTGATAAAAACACTTAATGCTTGTCTCTATATTTTCCCAACTGTCTGTCCAAAAGACATACGGGGGAGTTTTTTTTTTTAAGGAGGACTTAAGGAGAAGAAAAACATTGGCAAAGATAAAAAAAAGTAAATCACTTAACGTATACGTATTATCACAAGTAAATATTGTAAATATATTACTGAGAATATTATCGTAATCATTTTATAAATAAAAATAAATTATTTTTTATCCTAAAGACCAGTAAAATTGTTTTTACTAGGATTAATATAGTAAAGAAAAAATAATTTTTGGTTTATTAATGAAAATATGATTGAGTGATTGGATTTGGTCGAGTGAACATCTGTTTTTATCGCTCCTGCTTTGTATCGAGTTTGATTGTGATTTTTGCGATTTATATAGTATAAGGGGATATCATTCTGTCGAGAAAATCTTTCTTTATAAGGTGAATAATAAATTTATACCTAGAGAAGTGATCTTGGACCTAAAAAGGGCGGTAAAGTGAAAAAATTCTACCATTTCATCATATAATCCCTAAGGTTTAAGGATTAAGCAGATAAGTTTTATTCATTTTATACTTTTAAATATAACTGAGTTCTTGTATTGAGGCTTATCTATAAATAAATTATTATAAATTTAAAAATAAAAAAAATAAAAAAAAAATAAATATATATATACATATTGTAATTATATTAAATATATTTGGAGAATATGGACAAACACGAATTAATGGATATCCTTTGTAAATGGAAAGACGAGATAAAATCCGAGATCTTAAAAAGTACTACAATACTGGAAGAGAAATTCCTTAATATGATGGAAAGTAGAGTAGCCCCTGTTGAAGAAAAAATTCATAATCTGGATAGGGAGCGAAAAATGAATAATGTTATCTTACATGGATTAGCGGAGAACGAGAAAGACTTCTGTGATTTGGAACAGAGAGTGATTGGATTCTTAAAAGAAAAAATTCTCCCCGATCTCGATATTAATCAAATAAATTATATTAAGAGACTAGGAGGTCCAATTCAAGGTAAAACTAGACCTATAAAAATATCGTTTGTTGCATTAAGAATTAGAAATGTAATTTTCAAAAACAAAAATAAGCTAAAAGGTCTCTCTCAATACCTAACGGAAGACTTCCCAAAAGAGGTCATTGAAATTAGGAAGAAATTAATTCCACAAATGAAAAGTGCCCGGGAAGAGGGTAAATTTTCTATTATAAAATATGATAAACTCATAGTAGAAGAATTTAGGATGGGGAATCAAAAAGGGAAAAAAAGAAACCTAAGTAAAAGTCCATCTCCAATTAAAAACTATAATGATAATAAAAAAAGTCATATTACAAAAAAAGATAAAATAACATCATTTTTTGGAAATAAAAGTGGCTCTCTGGGTGATGTGAGAGTCTGTTCAAATAATAAATAGGATGGAATAGACAGAACTCAGGCATTTTTTAACATCTTCAACCAATTACTCGATCATCGCCCAGGAAGGCTGGTCACCTCGGGCGCTTCAGACCATAACCTCCCAAATAATAATGTAAATGAAAATAATAATGAAAATAAATATAAAAATAAAGATAAAAATGTCAATAAAATTCCGGCTCGTGATTCTATAAATAGTAAAACAAATTTTAAAAATTTAAATTTAAATATAAAAGATATAAATAATAATTCCAATGAAAAGAAAAAAACAAGCAAAAAGCTTAAATTAAAAAATGATACAATTGCTATTGGTTCTTTAAATGTGAGATCTTTAAAAGACGAAGGAAGTTTAATAGAAATAGAAAATGCAATGGAAAAAACAAAACTAGATGTCCTGGGACTTGCTGAGGTTAGAAGGCAGGGAGAGAAAATAATTAAAAGAAAGAATGGAAATATTTTTTATTATAATGGAGAGATACCAGGACAAAGAGGTGTTGGATTCATAATAAGTAATCATTGGTCCAATAAAATCATAAAATATAGGGGATATTCAGATCGAATAGCTCTCATAACATTGAATATAGGTAAAACAACAAATATTAGCTTAATACAAGTCTATGCCCCTACAACTCAAGCTGATGATGAGGTAATGGAATCCTTTTATGAATTATTAAACAAAATTATACGGGAACACCCCAACTCACATAACCACAAGTTGATAATTATGGGCGACTTCAACAGTCAAATCGGTAGAAGAATGGAGGAAGAAAATAGAATGATTGGTCCTTATGGCTATGGAAAAAGAAACGACAGAGGGGAGAGATTGGTACAGTTCTGTCAAGAAAATAATTTTAAAATAATAAACACCTATTATAAGAAAAGAGCGGGAAAGAGATGGACCTGGATCGCTCCTAACGGTGTATTTAAGAGTGAAATTGATTTTATGGTGACTTCACACCTTAATTTAATAAAAAAATTTGAAATAGTTGATAAATTTCCATTCTTCAGTGACCATAGACTTCTAAAAATTGAAATACTGATAAATAATATTAAAAAGCGCCCACATCCTAAATGGACTAAAAAATACCAATCAGGGGTAGAAAATATTAAAATAGAAACGATAAAAAATTTCAAGCGGGAGCTAATAAATATAGATTTCACACAAAAAGACCAGTTGCAAAATCAATATAATATATTAGAAAATTTACTAACAAACGTACAAAATGAATCCTATGAAATAAGTGAAACAAAAACAAAACTATCCGAAAAAACAAAAGCCCTCATTGAAAGAAGAAATAAATTAAAAACAAAAAGAAATTCTAAAGTAGGACAAATTGAACATAATCTAATGTGTAAAACAGTTAAATATAACATAAAGAGCGATATACAAAGATACAACAATGAAATTATAAAAAAGTTAATTGAACCACATACTTCAGTAAAACAGATAAGACAAATGCTATTTGAGGGAAAGCAACTAATTCCATGTCTGATAAACAAAAATAAAAATATTAACTATGCACGTAAAGAAATAGTTCAAATAGCTACAGACTACTATAAAGAATTATATGAGGGTGAAAGTACCAATAAGTTTTACAACAAAAAACGCTCAAATGAAAACATTCCTGAGTTTTTAGAATCAGAAATTGAAAACGAGATAAAAAACTTAAAATCTGGTAAAGCGGCCGGCATAGATGGAATAAAAAATGAAATACTAAAACAACTCATTAATTTTATAATAAAACCATTAACGTCCATATATAATAATATTTTAATAACAAAAACCATACCAAAGCAATGGCAAAAGTCTAACATTATAATTATGTACAAAAAAGGCGACCCGAAAGATATTGTCAACTATAGACCACTTACTCTAACATCAAATATGGGAAAAATCTTTGCAAAACTCATCCAGAGAAGAATTGAGAGAACTATAATTAACAACCAACCAATAGAGCAAGCCGGCTTTAGAACTGGATATTCCACAATAGATCATTTACACGTGATAGGACAGATCTTAGAAAAATCTAGAGAATATCAATTCACAATATATTTAGCATTTATCGATTTTACCAAAGCATTTGACTCTATAAACCAGGCTTGCATCCTGGAAGCTCTGATCTCTCAAGGAGTAGATATAAACTACGTTGAGATTATTGAGAATCTATATAAGAAGTGTGAGGCTAGAATTCTCTTGGATGAGCCGGGACCCTTCTTCCCTGTAAGAAGAGGCGTAAGACAGGGTGATCCACTTTCACCAATTTTATTCAATTGCACAATGGAGCAAATGTTTAGAAAATTTAATTGGGAGGGGAGGGGATTGAATGTCAATGGTACCTTCTTGAACAACTTAAGATTCGCGGACGACATAGTCCTGATTGGGAAAAGCAAAGAGGAAATAACCGAATTACTGAGAGACTTGAACAAGGAAAGTAAAAAAGTGGGTCTAAGGATAAATGAGAAGAAGTCCGTAATACTTACAAATGGTTGTCAAGAAAAAATAAAATACGACGATAAAAAATACATAGAGTGTAGGGAAGAAGTGGTTTATCTTGGTCAAACAATACGTTATGAAAATAGAACAACGCTAGAAATAAATAGAAGGATAAACTTAGGTTGGAAAAAATTTTGGTCTACGGCCTTTATACTAAAAAATAAAGAAATAAACCTAGACTCAAAAATCAAAGTTTTTAAAAAATGTATTATACCAGTGATGACTTATGGTGCACAAACATGGACATTAACAAAGAAAAACATGAATAAATTGGAAACAGCTCAACGATCCATGATAAGGAGTATTCTTGGTTTTACAAGAAGAGATAGGAAAAGAATAAAAGAAATATATAAAATAACAAATATGGACAACATCAACATTTATATAAGAAAAATAAAGTGGAAGTGGGCCGGACATACAGTAAGAACACATGACGAACGATGGTCTAAGAGAATTTTGGAATGGCATATACTGGAAGAAAAAAGGAAAAGAGGCAGACAAGTAAAAAGATGGTCGGATGAAATTCACGAAACAGCGGGAACGGATTGGCAGAGGATCGCAAGACGAAGAACCGCTTGGAGAATTTTGGGAGAGGCCTATGCCCGCAAGGGCCTGGTTCTGTCATAACAAATAAATCAATTAAATTTTTGTATATATATATGTATTATGTAACCAAATAAAGGCAATAAATAAATAAATGAAAATATATGTAGAAATAAAGATTAAGCATTAATATTTTAAAATAAAATAATCGTCTATGAATTTGTTAGTTATTAGTTTTGGAATTGCGACTTCTTAAAGCAGTTTTTATTTTAGCTTTTATTCGCTCTTGAAATGATCATGATCTGCCATTTTTGAAATATAATTGATAGATGAGATAATCCCTCTGTTTACAAAAACGTTTAAATATTGCAACGTACACCGGAAAATCTGGCTCGTAAATTTTTGCGAACAATACCATTCAAATACATACAATTGTATTATGATAAACTATATTTTCTTCTTTTACATTGTTTCATTTTTTTTTCTTTTATTTTTGTAAGATAATTAATTTTTTTCATAATGAATAAATTTTTAAGGCATTTTATTCAAGTCTTTTGCTATAAAATAATAGATAATAAATTTAATTAAACCTTGTAAGCAAAATTTGTATATTTCTTATAAATTTATTTTTGTAAGATTTTGAAATATGAGTATAGTTATCTTATCTTATCTTATCTTATCTTATTATACTAGCAAAAATTGTTTATATATAAATTTGAATATTTTTGAGATATTAAACCGCTCTAAGGATTTTTTTGAAATTCACACCATAGACAATTTATAAAGATAAATCGATCTGTATTGGTTTTAGCTTGGAGAAAAATAATCTTCATTAGGGTTTTTACAGACCGACGATAGTAAGGGAGGTATTGTTTTTACACCAAATTTCACATGTGGAGATTTTTACATATCTCCACGAATCATGCATTTTCTTAACAGAAAAAAGTATTTTTAGCATGATGTCTGTCCGTCTGTCCGTCCGTCCGTATAGATGTGTACAGGTAGAACGGCTCAACGGATTTTGATGAAATTTAGTATATTTACATAATGCATCAGTATGATGAATTGATCAACTTTTGGTGTATATCCGGAAACCGAAAGTGGTAGTATTACCGATCGACGATAGGAAGGGAAGGGTTATTTTCACACCAAATTTCACATGAGGAGATTTTTTTACATATCTCCACAAATCATGCACTTTGTATTGGTTTTATCCTCGGGAAAATCATCTTCATTAGTTTTTTCTTAATTTAAAATTATATGACGTCATCCAGCCCTTCATGGCGTCAAAGCCAGCTCCTACTTATATAATCTAAATAAAATAAAATTAAAAATATTTATGTTCTATCCATATCTGTTTGTTATTACATTAATAGATATATTAAAATTATTTGAAATTGTTTCTGTAGCTGGAAATTAATTTATTTCAAACCGTCGGTCGGTTCTGCGCCTGGCCACAGGTCAACTTGTCTTAATATAAATTTATAACAAATGACGTCATCCATATTTGCCTCTTATTTGTCTTGCATACATTGTAAGTTTAAATTATATTTCTGTGTTTCTCTATCTTCAAAATATATTATACATATTATTTATGATATTTTAAAAACAATTTCTTTTTTAATTAATATTCATTTAAAAAGATAATTAAAGAATATCTTATTCAAAATAAATATGATCTAATAATATTAAATAGAAATAGACAACCATAAATAAATAATTTTTTAATTCCTGTTCCTTTAAAATATTTGAAATTTTTTCATTTTTTTTTTTAAATTATTAGTTAATATTTATTTTATTAATTAATTATTATACTTTTTATTATATTTTTTTCTCTAAAATATTTTAAATTTTTCTGTTTTGTAGTTTAATTTTTTGTTAATTCTTATAAATTTTGATTAGTTAATTATATTATTTATTTATATTATTTATTATTAATGAGGATTTTAATCAGATTGATGCAATGATCTAACATTTAATTTGTAATAAATAATTAAAGAATTGTACATCCATATTTTTTAAAGGATCGGTCTTCCAGGTACTGAGTATAATAAATCATAACATTGCTTTGAATGTAAATTATTATAAAATCAATAGAATTTTGAAAATTGAATATTTTTCGAAATTTCCCGTGAAAATTTCTGAAGTTGCTTTATACCAGATTCTATAGTCTATTAGGAAAATGAAATGAGATTTCAATAAATTGGATTTACTTCATATATTTTTCTTTCGTCGTTGGATTTAACTTTAAGATCATTGACAATCAAAATTCTTATCTTCAATTGAGTGAAGCAGCAAAAACAAACTTTCAATACAATCAAGTATTAGATGCATGCATCATTATTTTATTAACTAATTTACCTAATAGATTTGTTCTTTGTGATTTAGAATTTAATTTTGTTTATTGTTTCCAAAGACAAAACACATTTAGATTTTCTATTTAAAAAAACTCAATCTAATCAATCTTGGCAACAGAAAAGAAAGATCACTTTTTTTGCAATATTTTTTTTTCGTTCCCTCTCTATTTAAAATAATGTTCGTATTTTCAACGAATTCAAATTCGTTCAATTAAATCAAGAAGATTATAAATGACATCTGCTTTTTATAACAGTTGAAATGAAATTGTTAAAGAAGTGGGAGGCAGTGGAGAAAGAAGAAATATTTCTGCTCCTTTGTTCCTTGAAAATAAATTCATACTATAGATTCTGACATCTTCATATATATATATATATATATATATATATATATGCATATATAAAAATTCTTTTATTCAATTTATATAAAGAATAAAAAAAAAATCTTTTTTTTTAGTTCATTTATGATACTTCCTTTATGTTTTTCCATTCACTTGGTTAAATTTTCTTCAATATTCAAACAGGATAAGGAGGGATGGAGAAAGCAACACAGAAAGGTAACATACAGGAAAAGAGATTTTCATGAATAAAATCCTTTATATTTTTGAAGGAATTCTGTGGTACTTATAATGAAAAAAGCCTTGCATTTGTGTGTAAGCGACATTTTAATTTTTTTTCTTTTCTTAAAATAAAACGTAGGTTTAAAATTCTTTAGAGTGTATATATGAGATAAAATCTGTTCTCATATGCCTATTTAGGCCATGGTTTTCGATAATCTCTCCCTATAATCCGTTAGATTCTCTTTCAGTCAATTTTATTTAAACATTTTGCCAAAAACGTTTATTTATTATTCAAAATTATTCCTAATCTTTTTTTTATATCTAATATCTTTAATATATAAATTATATCATTATATTCAATACAATTTTCACATAGAATTTAACTTTTATTTGTTTTCACCAAGAAATGGTTTAGTTTAAATGAAAAAAAAAAAAATAAAAAAAGTTAGGTGTATGGGGAAGCAATTTAAAAAAGGTGTACTACAACTAGTCAATATTCTATCATCCTGATAATCATGGAGCACCTTTTACCAACAACTTTTGTAAATATCCCAGACTTCATTAATTTAATGGAAGTAAAATAAGGTCATAAATGTACTAGGAAAAGAAAAAAAAAATTAATACGAGAGAGCGAGGAAGAAAAAGAAAAAAACGGAATGTTTTAATTAAGATAAAGACCAGTTGAAAAATTATATAGGGTGAAAAATATATAATCACATTTATTTAATTAATATTTTAGTGAAATGAAAAAATGAATGAGATGTTCAGTAATTATAAATGTTTTATTGGAATCGATTTAAATTAAATTTAAAAAAATATATAAAATCACATAATTGGTAAAAAAGTTTCATGTTATATAATGATAGATTATCTGGAATCCTGTAGTAAAAAATCTGGAGTGTCTCCTCTGGACTATAACGCAATTTGAATTGGATTAAGTAACACATATTATTTTTAAATTATATTTAATTAATTAAATTATATATTAAAATTAATAAATAATATCCATTAAACCAGCTCGTGTTTGGCTCTTTGTTGTTGGCACCACGTCACGTGCTGGCGCGTTACTTGCAGTCTTATTAAAAAATTAATTCCGATACGTTTAATGAATATCCCAAAAATATACTTTTCATATCTATATCTAGTTTTTTTAGGGGTCCTAAAATTTTGGCGTATGCTATACAACCAAAATATTTGTAAATTTGACAAATTTGGTTTTTTAAAAAAACATTTTTCAGCTGGGGTTGTATCAACAGTTACAGTAGGGCTTATTTAACAAATAATCTGATGTTAATACTGCTTCTCCCCATAAGTCTTTATTTAATCCAGAATCAAACAAAAGAGATCTTGCCTTTTCCATGAGAGTTCGATTCATTCTCTCTTCAGTTCCATTTAACTGAGGTGAATAAGGTATTGAAAATTCCATTATTATACCTTTCATTTTGCATCAATTTTTTAGGTTATCTCTCCTCGATTATCACATCTAATTTTGTACACCTTTTTATCAAAATGGCCTTCAACTTCATTTACATATTGTTTTAAAAATGTTTCTACTTCGTTTTTATGTCTTAATAAATACACCATGCAGAAATGTATATAATCATCTGTAATAGTGAGAAAATATTTCTTACCATCATAAGTTTCTCTAGATCAATTGGTCCACACATATGTGTGAATTATTTGCAAAGGTCTATTTGCACTGCTTCTTTCTGTTTTAAATGGCCATCTTATTTGTTTAGCATTTATGCAGGTTGAAAATACTTTTTCTTTTTTCCATATTTTCTTCATGAGATATGCCATTACAAAGAAATGATAGTTTCTTTAAGTTATTCAGACCCAAATGCCCCATCTTCTTATGCCATTCTTCTTGTTGTGTTAGTAAAGCTTCTTTCTCATTTTTAATTTTAACTATTTGGGGTGTCCCATAAGTTCCTTAACTTTTTTTGATGCGAAATGAATACAAGATATTTATTGTTTAAGATTGATTTATTATGTTATATATGAACCATTCTGTTCTATAACCTTCTTGCATCTCTCAGGAAGCCTCAATATGCCCTCTTTCCAAAACAGTTGAAGCTTACTTTCAAAATATTCATTTAGGTGCGTTTTTATTTCAATTATGGATTTGAAAGATTTACCACGGAGAGAATTTTTTAAGGAGAGGAACAAGTAATAATCGGATGGAGGAAGGTATGGGGAGTATGGAGGATGACGTCCCAATCAAACTAATAATTTTTGCTTTACGATCAACGCAATAAGCGGCCTTGCGTTGCCGTGATGGAATACTACACCTCGTCGGTTCGCCAATTCTGGCCGTTTTTCTGCTATGTCGACTTTTAGTTGATTCAGTTGATTGCAATATTTGTCAGCATTGATCATATCACCTTCCGGAAGGTACTACCCTTCCAGTCCCATCAAATGCACAATAGAACCTTCTTCGCAACAGTTGAATGTCTATTTTCTTTATACCAAATCCGTTTTCGATCCACATTTTGATACAAAATCCAAGTCTCGTCTCCAGTGACAAGACTCTTTAAGAAAGGATTTCTTTCGTGTCGCTGAGGAAGCAAATCGCACGTAGAGACGCGCTTTATAAGGCCGGTCTCGGTCAATTGGTGTGGAACTCAAACTTCATATCGATTCGCATATCCCATCTTGATTAAATGCTTATGCACCGTTGTTTTGGGAAAGTTAGTTTCATCCGCTATCTCGCGCACACTGTATCGCGGATTTTCAGCAAACACAGTCTTGATAATGTCCGTATCCGTCGTTGCTGGGCGGCCGCTGCGGTCTTCATCTTTCAACTCGAAATTGCCAGCTCTAAATTTCTTAAACCAATTGCGGACGGTCCTAATAGTCGAAGCACCACTCCCGTAAACGGTGCAAATTTCGTTTGGAGTGTCCTTTGCACTATTGCCTTATTTAAAGCAATGAAGCTTAACATGCCGTAAATGCTTCTTTTGGCTCTCCATATTAAACTGTGTAGAAAAAATTTTAAAAGAGACTTTGTCACCAACGAAACATACTCTGAAAAAGCTCTGGGATGACTGAAGCCGATGCCATACATGGCTAAGAGATAAGCCTGCATGTTTATATAAACATAGGCAGTTAGAGTCATTCATAGCGTGACGAGGAAAAAACTTATGGGACAACCTAATATATACAATCCATTTTTAGATTTCTTATATTTTCTTTTTTCGTTATTTTCACAGTATCTTTGGTAAATACAACTTTACCATCGTATTGTCTTATTGAATTTACTGACAATAAATTTTTGGTAAGATCTGGAACACATAAAACTTTCTTTCATTCAATATTGTTGAATACAATTTTTCCTATACTTGACGCAGACATGCTTTGATTTTTCTTAGCCACTTTAATTTTTTCATCACATTTTTTTATATCATTCATTAAATGTTCATTATTTATCATATGATTAGAACAGCCACTGTCTACCACAAAATCACAAATATCATCATTTTTATTAACATTTGATATAAATGTTTCACTTAAGAAGGACACTTTTCTTTCATTTTTATTTTTATTTTTGCTTCTAAAATAGCAATTCTGCTCAATATGATTTGTTTTTTTACATATTGAACAAAACTTTTTATTTTTAAAATAACAATCTCTCTTTCTGAATTATTTTTTTTTGTTACATATAAAACATTTTTTTTAGGACAATTCATTTTTAAATGTCCTTTTTCATTGCATGTAAAACACCTAACAAAACTTGTAAAAGATACGTTTTCTATAGCATTTTCTTTTTTTTCATTGTTATTTTTCTTTTTACTTTCTTCTACTTGCAGTCTTGCACATAAATTCTCCATTGTATTTTCTTCTTTATTGACAGAATCCCACGCACTACTAAAATGCTTGTGTTCTTCTGGCAGAATAATTAATATTTTTGTCATCACCATCGTATCATCTATTGGTTGTTTAAGATTATTTAACTTGTACGATATGTTTTGTATTTGACTAATATTTTCCATCATTGTTTTACTTGAATCAAAGTGAAAATTGTAGAATTCTTGTAGTAGTCGGCATTTTTGTTGTTCGGTATCCTTTTCGTAAATGTTTTAAGCGTATTGTACATATCTTTTGAATTGTTACAATTTATAATATGTGGCACAACTGATTCATCTATTGTAGAGACAATATAATGTTGAGCTCTTGCGTCACGTGTTTTCCATTTCTTTATTTTAATTTAATCTCTACCAGCATCACTTAATAATTCTGTACCATTAACAATGTTCATTAGGTTTTTTGCAGACATTAATATTTTTATTTTAAATGACCACATAGAATATGAGTCCATACCTTTTAGTTTTTGAATATGGCGAGATAGGAAAAATTGATATTTTGATTTTTCTCATATTACACTTTAGTTTTAGATACATCTACATTTTGTTTTGCGAGTAATTACTTAATTTCAACCAATATTAGGATCCAAGAAAACACTGATTTATTTACCTAGGACAAATCGTGATTTATAAATAGTAATTAGGAATTTCAAGTATTTGTCTAACATAAGTATTATATTTTGAATAATTTTCGTGATATCCCTTAATTTAAGGTGTAGTTGTTAGGAAACTCTTCTTAAGTTCAGATAAGAGATTTAAATTTCTATTTCTGTCACATGGTTGGAGAACTTCAAAGAACTTTCTTTCTAGATAAAACAAAATGATCAAGTGGCGGGAAGTTTCCACCAAGAAAGATTTCCTCTTTAGACACATGGTTGAGATTCTTCAACCAGGTTATCCCCCCCCCCCGTAATCATAATATCACCTCTCCCCTCTGGATACCCCCTCCATGAAAAGAGCGATTCATTTAATATTAACTTTGGTGAATAATTAATTACTTGCACCCTCCGATCTTGAGCAGCAGCGCCCTAGAATTAGCGATGCGTAATTAAACCCATCAATCATTGCAAATGCAAAATGAAAAGCAACTATAGATATATACACCTACATATAATAGATATATAGTTATATAGAATGATAGAATTGGATGGTAAGAGTGTGATGGTGATGCACAAATCACAGCCTTTATATTTATTGGCAGATGGCAATAGTAATTGTTCGACGATGCTAGCTCGGATTTATTTAGCAAAAGCTGCTTTTTGATTGACCAGCTATAGATGTTCATCATCCAAAATAATCTACTAAATATGCAAAGAAAATCTTTCAGTATCTCTCCATTATTCAAAATTCATTCTTGAAATAATGAATAAATCTATGAAAAGGATGTCGCTGGTACACGTTCCAGCCGGCTCAATAATTTGTCTATTTCTCCATGTGGCCGCGCTCTAACTTATTGTTTTTATTTATCTGGTGGTGTAATATTTTCATGTTTTTTCCTATCGGACGGCGCAATTAAATGTTTTAATCCACATAATATGAACATATATAGCATAAATATAATAATACAAGAACAAATAGATAAAAAATAACAAATAAATGTTAAAAAAAACAAATATACGAATAAAATCCGAAAATATAGAATATATTTAAATATTCATGAAATGTTATTCTGGGTTGTTTTCATGAATTTTTATGAAATTTCAATTTCGACGCTTCGGTGACCATTTCGACGCCATTTTCAGGTAAATTTGAAAGAAGTGAATTTTGGGATTCTAGGTCTTTTTATGCGTGATCAAGAATCATTTTTGCTATATTCTCCTGAAAATCACTCCAAAATGAGCACCGAAAAGTCGAAATTCAAATTTCACAAAAATTCGTGAAAATAACCCGGAAACAATTTTTTATAAGCAAAATTTTACGGAAAAATAAACAAACAGACACTTACATATATTATATATTATATAGGGTGTTATAATAAAAAGTTTGGAGTTCTAAATATAACATATATTTGTTTATAGGTTTGGAAGATTTAAGATTAAGACTTAAGATCAATTGCTATTCAGTTCTAAAATCAAATCAAAAAATGTTTTTCAATTAATAATATAATATAATATATAATAGTATATATGGCATTTGAACATGGTCCAGATTATGTTCACGCCTCTAGATACAAAATCACTCATGGCTCAAATCGTGGCTCAAGCCGTCCGATGGGACCAACCACTCATGAGCCATCCGTGGTTCAAGCCGGCGGGAACGTGTTAAAAATTTCTTCAAATTCTTTTAATTTACTAAAAACCAAAAAAAAAAAAAAATCTTTCGTTGTTTAAAACTGGACAGTACATATTTCAATTCTTTTAAATCAAAAATATTTTTAAACAGAAAATTCTACTTACTGATCGAATCCACAAAAAGAAAAAAAAGAGATTCAATTCTTCATCTCCACCACATTCAATCCCAATGGAATTTTCAATAAGTTCACCTACTTTTATTTTATTTTTTTATTCAAATGTCATACAACAGATAGATATTATCTATCACGTACGCTTTTCCATTCCATGAATACTTCCAAATATGAACTATATCTATCTATATATACTATATAAGACTGCCTAGGGCGTCTTCCCAACAGCCCCTTTGGATCCTTACTCTTATTCGTATTTTTACTCTGCATATTTTCGAGTACTATCTTGGTTTGGATTATTTTAATCTTAATTTCATTTTTAATTTATTTTTTTAGTCTTCCGATTTCAAAAATACTATTTTAGAAAAGATTTTTGTATGTTATGTTATCTTTTAACTTTCGAAGATTAAATAAAAAAAAATATTTTTCTATCCCTTGCCCTTCTCTTCTTCTTTAATTAACTATAAATATTTATTTAGGCTTTTTTAGATTAAAATATTTCTTATATATATATATATATATATATATATATATATAGTTGAAAATTACACAATTTGATTAGCTGGTTGCGAGTGTAGGGCTATGGATATAATCACATATCAGGAATGAGAGAAATATAAAATTCCAATCACAAATCATATTACAGGTTAATTTTTACAGTCATATTTTTAAGATAATCTCTTTTAAAAAAAATAAATTATTTAATTTCATATTTTCTAAAAAAAATTAAGTCTTTATTTTTGGTGCTCCATCCACCTAATTACTTTTTAATTAAAGATATTTATTTTATCATTCAGTAAGTCAATTGTAAACAATGACAGAAGTAAGAGCCTTTTTTTATTTACTTTCCAACGAACTCAATTCAAGATTACAATTTAATAATTTCCTTTGCTCTTTCTCTTTCTCAATATGACTTTGTTTATAAAAATAATTTTAATTTCTCTAATTTTGTATGTCTTTAAATTAATTATTAATTAATTAATAAGTATTTTCATTTTTTTTATTTAAGTAGGTATTAATAATTTAATTAAAATATAGAATCGTTTATAAACCTTTATTAAAATTATGTATGGTGAGATATTTCTTTGAATGATCGTTTTAAATATAAAATAATGTGAAATTATTTTTAGGTCTTATCCAATTTTATGATGAAATCTGATTTCTCTTAAATTATTTATTTTTACGATTTCGATATAAATTTAATTAATATAGCATAAAAATTTATAAATAAACAAAAAAAAAACATAATAACAAAAAATAAATTACTAAAAGAAATAAGAAGTCTTTTCGAAGTCATCGTTGTGATGTTATTATGATGAGCCAGATTAGGGGAGAGGGTGTAACTTCTCTGGCACTCAGAAATTTGCCGAGTCTTGAAGAAAAGAAATCAGTGGTGTGGGTGTTGAAAAGTTGGAATGTGAACCGGAGACAAAGGCACTGGCGGCTGTGCACGAAAAGATAAAGGATAATAATAATAATATATATATATATATATATATGTAATATAGAGTGAGAGGATGGGCAAAGTGCGAGATGAAGAAAGGGGAGAAGAAACAGAAGTTGCAAAATTGACTGATAGACAAATGGAGAGCTACGAAACAAGCTTCATGTATATAATATTAAGAGGGTAGACACACAGACAGAGACAAAGAAAGGTCTTTTCATTCTAAACTATATCTTAATCAAAGAAAAACGAATATTCCAAGAAGAGAAAAAAAAATGAACATCTTGGAATGAAAATTGTTTATATTCAAAAATACGGATATAACATATCTTTTTTGTAAAAAAAATATAAATAAAATATTTAAAGTTTTTATATGAATAGAAAATAATCGTTGTTATATGTAATAATTGTGAGAAATAACAAATTGCAATCAAAAATTCCATAATCATTAGAAATGGAAAAAATTGTAATATAGCTCCGGGCAAGTATGCAACCATAGAATCTCTACTAGTTCCATCTCATTGTAATGCAAATTAATTAATTATAATAGTCAATAGATCTTTAAACATTCTGCTAATATTATTCATCAACGAAGATAATATATTAAATTAAATTTGTTTTAGTTTTTATGTTTATTTGAAAAATTTATAAACAAATCTATTAAAAGTTTTAATTTCAAAGGGAAGTCTCAAAATAATTATTAATTCAATGAAATTTAATCAACGATTACCATGTCTAAGGGGGATGTTTTTAGATCAAAGATTAAAAATAATCCAATCAGTTTGCTGATTAAATACACTAAACAAGTATGAGGATTTCTCTGGAGTAAAAGAGAGAGAGAGAGAGAGAGGAGGGGAGGGAGGGAGGAGGAAAGAGAAAAGGTAGTCCTGACTGTCTTTCTAGACTTTTTAGGGTTCATATTTAAGATAACCCTTCGAATAGGATAAATGAGAAATGAGAGGTTTATTCATTCAAGCTTTTATTCATACCACAGTCTTACAATTTCTTAGAAGAGGGTAAATTTTATTGTAACATATATCTTATCCCTGTTAATTTAGCTCGTAGTTAGGAACACTGCATAAGTCATAACAGCGGCTTAATTCAAGGGAAAGGGGAGAGCTTAGAGTGGTGGTTAATAAGATGCCGCTGTCATTTATATATATATATATATATATATATCAAGGGGATGACTGCCTTTCTAGGCCTTTAGATCATCTTTGCTTAATCCAATTCCCTAGCGTCAATTAAAGTTTGAGTTCAAGAAGGAGTTAGGCTTCTCTAGTCTCCCGTTTTTTAACCCACTATCTTTAGTCAAAGGAGGGTTATATATATATACACTATTTTTAATTAATGAAAAATTTTCTAAATTATCTTAATCTATATATATATAAAAATATATATATATATATAAAAATGAAATGTATGTATGTATGTATGATTGGTCGAGAGATCCAAGAGGAGGAGGTAAAGTTTATAAGGAAACAAACAAACTATCAACAAAGCCCAGGGCCAGTCACTCAAGTGCTGCGGAATTCATTTGAAATTCCCATGTTTTTCTTACGGCCAATTATATGTTGCATGTTCGTGAGTAGGTACAAAACAACATTTGTTTAATTTACGCTCCAAATGGAAAAACTGAGAACGATTAGTAAAGCATACGTATGACTCAATAGATTCGGATAAACTTTTTCAAATTTTTTTTGATCTTCAAATTTGTCTTAAAGGTAGTAAAGAAAGAACAAGATGCGGAAATCAATTGTAAAAAATTTAATATAATTCAGTTTTAAAAATGTGTGATTTTTATAATTTTTTGAAATTTGTATAAGTTTATTTGAAGTCATAAAAAATAAAAATTTCTTTAAAGTAAAAGTTTATTATATATTAAATAATGACGAACACATAAAAATTTAATTAAAAAAAAAATTAATTGAGCGGTCTAACGAAAAAAAAACAACATTTTTATCAAACCAAATAAAATCGATTTTAACAATTTTAAAAATTTGGTATAAGTTTAGAAAATAGAGATAATATATAAGGATAGTACTCGTATACATTTAGAATAAGTTGACCTGTGGCTAGGTCCGAACCGACCGACGGTTTGAAGTAAATTAATTTCCAGCTACAGAAACAATTTCATATAATATTAATATATCTATTAATGTAATCCCTTCCTATCGTCGATCGCTAATACTACCACTTCCGGTTTCCGGATTTGCACCAAAAGTTGATCAATTCATCCCACTGATGCATTAAGTAAATATACCAAATTTCATCAAAATCCGTTGAGCCGTTCAGGCTGTACACATCTATACGGACGGACGGACGGACAGACATCATGCTAAAAATACTTTTTTCTGTTTAGAAAATGCATGATTCGTGGAGATATGTAAAAATCTCCACATGTGAAATTTGGTGTGAAAACAATATCTCCCTTACTATCTTCGGTCGGTAAAAATATTAGATAGAAATAAATATTTTTTTTTAAATAGATTTTAATAATTTTTGATTTGATAAAGTTTGATTATGTAATTTATCAATTGAGGTGTACTATTTAATTGAAAATATTGATAGGTTTGTTTTTCTGGATGTCTATACATCGCCTTCCGAATCTTCTCTGAAGAGGCCACCGCATCCACCCCCCACTCTCTCAAGGGTACCATTAACGCCAATACCAAACGGAGGACATACTTAAAGAATAGCCATTCGACTTTGTATGACATGTTTACATAGAAGCGGCCTTTCAAAGCTTAACAGGATTCATCCCTTCATTCTTAGGACCCTAAATATTCAATTACAAAGAACCCCAGGGATATATTTTCCTTTATATTTAGATAGGACTTTTTTAATCAAGTCTAAATTAGTAAAATTTAATATAAATAAATCAAATTATATCAACTGAAAATTAGATAATTTTTGTTTCTTTTAATAAATAATGCAAATGTCATGAAAAAAGTTATTTTTCTATAAAAAATGATTTGAAAAATCTTAATATTTTTTAAACAAAATTGATTCGTATTTTTTTGATATCCGTTTACTAAATAAATGTAAAAGATAGTTTTTTTTACTTTCACTTAGTTAATTCAAATTTTGTATTGTATCACAATAATATTAGATAAATTCAGTTCTTAAGTTTTGAATCTTTAATAACACTTTTTTAAATTTGGTTTAAAAATAAAATATACATAATAATCCTCTTATATAATAACTCGAATATGATCATTCCAATCAGGACTTTTGTCTTTTGTAGATGAACTTTTTTGTAAATCACAAATTTTTTATAAATTAAAATTTTTAGTTTAGGCTTTCATTAGAATCATTATTTAATAATATATTTTTTAAAAAAATAATTAAAAAAGAGTTTAAGAAGAAAGCTTCTGATGATATGTAATATAGTATTATTAAAATTATTCTTATTAGGGTTTATAGTTTTATGTTTAATATTAGTTTACATAACATATGCAAATTAGAGTATACGAGAATAGGAGTCTTCAAACCATTCATGAGCCAAAAAAAGATGAGATCACCGAGGTATGTCGGAGTCTGCATAACGAGGAATTGCATGACCTCTATGCATCTCTAGACATAAATATGGTTATAAAATCGAGAAGGCTGTGATGTGCATAACATGTGGCTAGAATAGGAGAGGAAAAATGGCGAAAAATTTATTGGTAGACAGACAGAAACCGGTTGGAAGACCAAAAATGCGGAGAGTGGATACTGTAGGAAGGGACGTAAGAGAGATGGGGAGAAAATAGGTGTTGGATGAATATAGCTCAGGATAAGATTACTTAGAGAAAGGTTGTTGCTCTGACCAAGAACTTTCGAGTTCCATAGAACCACAGAAAATGTTTCGAATCTGATTTCAATTAAATTTATTAATATTTACCAAACCATAGACTTTAAATAAGAAGAGTATTAATTTTTTTAAATAAATAATAACTTGATCATTTAAGTTGATAGTAAATTATTATTAATATATTAATACTTGAAGAGAAATAAATAAAAATAACACAGCTTCTTTTATATTTCTTGTTATAATTTTCCCTGAAATGAACACATATATGCAAGCTTTCACATAGTTTGGTCACTTTAATAAACCTTATCTCTGTTTATTCTAACTCAACCACCCCCTATATAATCATTTTTACATACCTACACACACACACACACATACACACACTTTTCTACTTACTCTCTTTTAATATATATTTGAGTAAACATTAATAGCCATAAGATAAATAAACCTTTTTGGAAAGATAATGCCAGAACCCCATTTAAAAAGTAAAAGAACTCGAATAAAAAAAAAGAAAATTAATTTTAAATAATTATATATATTTAGAATGTTTTTGTAAAGGGAAAGAGAGAAAGATAGAGAAAAAAATAAAAAAAATATTCAGTTATATATATTTTAATTCTACTCATATTAAAAAAAAAATGTTTTGCATTATTTCTTTTTGAAATTTCTAATTAAAATTCATAAGATTCGTTAAATTATTTGGGAGAATAAGATTTTTTATTTTTCAGGATTTGAAAATTTATATTCTTTTATTAGACTTGTTTTTTGATGAAAGCAGATTATATCAATAAATAAAGTTGATATTTATATTAATTGAAAATTGTTAGTAAAAGAAAATAAACAACTATTTTGAATAGTTCAAATTATATTCCAAAAAATGAATTGTTATTAAATGATTAATAAAATATTGTTAATTTTAATGTTCTCCTTTAACTTTCTTAAATTTTTTTTTATTAATATTAAAGGATACTTATAAATTTAAAATTAGCTGGAGTGTCTCCACTCGACTATCTCGCAATTTGAATTGGATTAAATAACATAATATATTATATTCAAATTAAATTTAATTAATTATAAATTATAAATAATAAATATTAAACTAGCGCATGTTTGGCTTTTTGTTGATGGCACCACGTCACATGTTGGCGCGTGAGATTTGCAGTGTTAAAAAATTAATTCTGGTAATTTCAGCGAATCAATCAAGCTGAAATTCTATATATAGCAGTTTTATACAATTATTAATCATGTGAAAAATTATCAAACATATATCTTTATTTTTACGGTCACTTTAGAGGAAAAAAAATCAAAACGTAAGTAATAACCCTCTTACGGTTGAGCTACATTTCTCAAAAGTTGATAGAAATCTACGAATTTTGAATAATGCTCATGTACCAAATTTCATCATTCTAGCTCAAACGGTTTTTGCGTAATCTTGGTTACATACACACACACACACACACACACACATACATTTTTCTCAACCTTAGTGAAAATGATTCAGGAACCTTCAAAACGTATGGCGAGATAGTAAAAAAATTAATTAAACAAGCAAACATGTTTGGTAAATTTTATGATTATGATGTGCTATACCTATACTTGGTTGATATTTATGGAATGTTGTACGTATTTTTATAGGATAGTTTTGTTGTATAATAAGTAAAATAATTTGGTCAATTTAATAAATTTATTTCATATATAAATTTGCAAGTGTTAAAGTTATATATAGAAAGATAATTTGGCAACACACACACACACACACACATTTCTTAAAAGAAATTACATTGAAAAGTGAATTTTTGTTTCATCTCGAGAATGGAATGTATTGGAGCATGTCGTTCATTAAATACAAGTAGTTAGCAAGATTCACATTCCTATTCACAACTTCGGAGAAGAGTATTTTGGTTTGGTTTGGTTTTCTTTAATAATTTTTTTTTTTTTTTAAATTATTTTTTAATCTATATTTATATAATTTCTATATAAAATTAAGAATATATTCACATAAATATATATAAATTCAGAAAACTTGTTTTCAAGAATTTCACGGGGATTCATTAGTTAATATTTCAGTCTCTGTGTGTGTTGCTTCATGAATTCTTTTTTTTTTTTAATTAATTGAAATTCCTTGTTCTTTTTTCATTGGTAATTATAAATTTATAAAACGTGTGACAAGGATCATAAAAATATCATTTAAAATTAACAAGAATATTTCATTTATAGAGTTAAAGATATGGAGTCGATGGATTAAAAAATTTTACATCTTAAATTAACTCATTCTCTATTTTTCAATTGAATTTCTATTTTATAATATATATATATATATATTTATATCTTGAGATGTTTTTGATAAAAAAATTATAGAGAAGAAAATAAAGAAATTATATTAAAAATAGATATTTTATATAAGTTATATACTATTATAAATTTTAAAACAATTATTTGTAATTTTCTAATTCTAAAATATAATTAAAAATATATATATCTACAAAAAATTTTAAGTTCAAACACACCATATTTAATTAATATAATTTAATTTCATTTAATTTTTATATATTTTGAAATTTACTGATATTATATTTATAAATTATAAATATAAAATTCATAAATTTAAAAATTAACTTCTATTAGAGTTGTTCTTTATCTAATATATTTTATCGAATAAAATCCAATTTAGGAATTGTTAAAGACTTTAAAAGGGTTAATGTTAATTGTATATCATCCGGAGTCTGAATAATATAACTTTTTGATGGGAAAGTGAGGTGAGAAAAGAGAGAGGGAGGTGAGATTTTGAGTATGTTGAATGACGTTTTCATTACAACTAGTTTATTATGACAAGTTAAATGTATAAAACCCTCCAATGAAGTTGACATTAAGTGTTTGAAATTGAAATTGTTTAAATAACAATAATAAAGAAATTTTAACAAATTTTAAAAGATTTCTATATAAATTTAATTTGATCGATATTTTTAAATCAATAAAATTAGGCTAATTTAAATTTTCAATAAAAAAAACAACATACATTATACCTGAATTAGTTCAAATTAACAATAAAATTATAAATCATTCATTCAAATTATGATATTATCAATATATATATCTATATATATATGCAATTTGCAAAATAACAACTGACTGAATTAATTAATTAGTAACATTACCA
Organism: Labia minor; assembly: GCA_963082975.1. Taxonomy (NCBI): domain Eukaryota; kingdom Metazoa; phylum Arthropoda; class Insecta; order Dermaptera; family Spongiphoridae; genus Labia; species Labia minor. The sequence continues at coordinate 48,924,374 of OY720349.1, read as the reverse complement.
ATTTTTAGGTTTTATTTTAGAATTGTTGAAACGATTCTTTTCTATTATTGATCTCGTTAAAATGCTCTAAAAAAGTTTTTCATGGTTCTGTTTTGTGTAAATATAAATCCAAACCAATTATCATCATTATTGATCTATTTATTTTAGGAATTTAGTTATTGTATATTAAAAATATTTAATGATAAAACATGTTTAGTAATCATTTTTCAGTTAACATCCAAAAATTATATATGATTATTTGAATAATTTTGAATTTAAATAGAAATTTAAGAATATTTTTTATTTATTAGAAAAACAAAATAAAAAATATTTAAATTACTGAATATAATAAAAAAATATTTAATATTTACTATGATTATTATTAAGAATAATAATAAATAAAAATAAATATTAATTTATTTTAAATAAAATTTAAAAAAATAATTAATAATATATAATAATTTAAATACTTTTGAAATATGTAAGTTAACATTCATTTTACAGGCCCCTATATTTTATTAGAAATAAAAATAAAATAGATTTTTAAAGTTAAAATTTAATTTTCATACTCTTATTCCCAGGAATATTTTTTTACCATTACCAACTTCTATTGCATTTATCATTTCTTGTTTAATAATCAAGTATAGAAATGTACTTGGCAAGTATTATGGAAACCCCGATGTTCTAGCTAAAATGAGATTGTGCGTCGAGGGGGGGGGGGAGAAGGTGAATAGGTAGATTCCTTGTTCTATGCAATATTATGTCATATCGAAAAAATTCACTGAAAAATATTATACAATATTTTGAAACTTTAATCTATCTTTAAATATTAAATATAACTAGATCTAGTAAACTACAAAAACGATATAAAATACATAAAAATCATTGAATATGTAATTTAATTTTTTAAATCCTTTTAAAAAGCATGCGATTTATTAATTAAATATGAATCCATACTACTGACATTAATAAAAAAAATAAGACAAATGAAAATTGGTGAAATTTGTGATTTCATTTGTGATAAATGACATTATCATTTCAACTACGTAGTTAAGCCACTTTAAAAATTTACGAGAAATTCTTGTAATATTACATCATTTAAATTAATTTTTTCATAGAGAGAGTGCGAGAGAGAGAGAGAGTGAAAAAAAATCTTTTATTGTGCCTCTTTCTTCTGTTAATTCCTTTAATTAGATTGAAAGAAGATTACACGAAAACGGGAAATATATTTTTCGTTAAATGCCTTTAAGATTAGATTCGGACTCATCCACCCACTACTCACATCAGCAAAACGGCCTACTTGACTCTAATTTTTACTTTAATATATATATATATATATATATATATATATATATATTCATTTAATTTTCTTTTTCTTATCATTCTTTTTTGCTATACCAATATATTCTTTCTTTCCTCCTAATGTTATCTCTCCCTCTCTCTCTCTAAATATATATTCTGTTTTATAGATCAAATTAAATGGAGTATTTTCGTATGTAAATACCTATATATAGCAAAAGTAAGCAAATATATCTAAAATTTAAATGATACTCGTAAAGCTAAAACAAATTACATGAAAAAAAAAATTTAAATTTAACGATGCCCTGATAACCTTATGCATTCACTTGAGAAATCATTTAAAAAACAATAAATAAACATTAAACAAAATTAAAATATATTTTTACATTATAAATATTCCTATATTTTATTTATCTAACCTATATATACTTATGTATATTGAATTTATGTATATTACTAAATAATCTAATGATTAGTAATACTCATTTAGAAATTTAAAGACATTTATGTTTTATTAATAAACATAGACGGGGCTATTACTTACTGTCTTTTAATTAAACTCTTTTTTCTAAATAAATTAATATTTAAACCTAATTTACAATCACAAATTCTCTTAGTAGTGATGATTGGATTCGTCTAAATCTATTTGAACTATTAATTCATTTGTATAACTCCAAATATATTCGATTTAATTGGCATTGATAATCATAATTATATATATTGAATCAATGAATGAAATCCTCTTATGATAATCAATTTTATTACACAATGAAGAAAATAGAATGTATCTCTTTTCTTTATAATGATATACATATTTACATTCATTTCATCTCTAAATATATCCTTTATAAAAAGGTTTTCCTGATTATTTCTTCTTTGTTTTGAATATTTGAATATAATGTATTTTTTTTTATGAAAAGAAAAACACTGCAGGCGAGCATCATAAATAAATGAACGGCGGTTGGAATTTCTCCACAGCCACCGTTCTTATTCAAACGTTGTCCTGTAATGTGCGTTTAACTAAATATTTATTTGGCCACTCTCTTTCGTCTTAGCTCCCTGTTTTTAATTCAAACGTATCTTGTATCGCTGTTACCAACTGAATTTTGCACGTCTCTCAACTTTCAACAGACGAGCTCCCATCACAAATAATGCATCGGCATCATCTCCAACCGAATAACCTAATTCTTTTCACCCGCTGACTGAATAATTTAATTAATCGTCGACGAAAAAGGGTTCGTTCTTTGAAATTGGACTACCAATTTGTAAATCAACTAAACCCCACTTGAGAATGAAAATTAAATGAGAGTTTTCGTCCAAGAAGAAGAAAAAGAAAGAGTGAAGGAATTGAGAGAGTGGAAAAAAAAAATTGTTGTGCACAATCGTTTACTTTTAGTGCTCCATTTAAAAAGAAACAAGAAAATGTAGATGTTACCGCGTTAGATATGTTTTAATTAGCGTATTTTGTCTGTTTGTGCATTTATATGCCATATCTTGGAATTTATTTTGTTTTTCAATTATTTTCAAAAATAAAAAAAAAAATTACTAATTTCCCAAAACAATTTAAAACGAGCTTCTGTTAATGAATTATTTAATCTCAACTAATTATTAAAGATTACATGCAATATTTACTTTTATAAAAAGAATATTTACTTTACATTAAAAATCATTTCTTCAAAAGATATTAGCATAATAATTATTTTTAAAAAATACAATCAACTTTATATTTAAAAATATAAAAACAAATAAATTAGAAATTATATATTTATTTACAAATTTTTTTTAAAAAAATATTCCTTATAAATCTCCTCCATTTTTTTGGTTTTTGAACCTCAATAGTAAGCTCATTTTAAACATTTTTTAATATTATAATTATATCGTGTTTGATACGATTGAATGAAAATCTTTATAAGGTGATATAAACTCACCATTAAAAAAATAGAGATTTTGCAATGATACTACATAAATGCCTAAGCAAAAAAAAAATAAAAAAAAAAAAAAAAATAGATGATTATATCACGAGACCTGACATGTGACATATCGGAAATTGTATCGGAAAGTCGACATCTGACTGGCAGGTGTCTGACGATATCCGAAACGATAACGAATCCCAGATGGATTCAACAATGATGTTAAATAAACTAGAAACTTAGATCATTATACCACTCTAGAAATATCACCCTTTAAATTTCTCATTTATTTTTTTTTTATTACTATTATTTAAATCCAATTTACAAAACTATTAATTTTAATTTCTTAACTTCTACTTTTAAAATTTATTTATTTCTGTCTACACTATTAAAATTATACTACGAGTAATAAAATTTAACACATTTATAATAAATTCTAAATCTTATTATCAAAAGATAAACAAATAAGGAAACATATTTATACTCATAATAATTGTGAAATTCTGGATCATTAGGTTACAACTAATTTAATTAAAATGGTGAATGAAACTTGTAAAATTTTCGATATAAGGTAAACGTGGTACCAGTGTTGGATCACTAATGGACCATTTGGTAGATTTTTCATCAAAATAAGCTTTTTAATTTCAAATTAAACTCGAGATATCGATAAATATCAAGAAGAGCATCTTCTGGATTGCTTAACAATGAATCAGAGTTCAATTGCTGCATTTATATATTATAATTATGAATTTTTTAAAACACAAGGTAAGTGTTATTGCATTTTAAGGTTAGTTTCTTATGCAAAACGTTAGGGATAGCCTTCAATTTATTTTCTATATATTATGTTTTATTTAATAATAATTTCAATCCAAAAGTGCAATTCAATAGTTGATTCTACAAATTATTTTAATCAATTTGAAATATTATCTTAATGTGTACATTAACAATTATCAAGGAGGTGGTCCATTTCTGAAACAAATATCACATTTTTTAGAAATTGACCGGGGTGATCAATTACTTAAAGATTCGTATTAATTTAATAAGTACCGAGACACCGAGCCTCCGCTCGGTAATTAAAAAAAATGATTCCTTATTATTGGGTTTGGCTGATAATATTAATACCTGATTCACCGAATCGCCATTCAAATAATTTAAATGAACAATAAATAAATGAAGTAAAAAAAATAGTCATAAAACGTACAGCCTTAAACATACGTATTAATGCACTGGATGACAGAAAAGAATGGCCTTAAAAAATTATTTATTTAGAGACTAAACTGACATTTCAGCTATGCTGCTATTATGCTTTGCTGTGAATTTAAAATCATTAAATCATTTTCATGACCTCTAGAATCCAAGAGTGACTTTTTGATGTCTGTCTGTCTGTCCGGAAATAGACTCAAAATTGTCTTAAATCTTAAACGATTTCGATGAAATTACATCACAATATTCTTGCATAATTTTTTAAAATTTGATAACTACATGTTGCAAAGAATACAATTGAAATAATGTTTATTTTTATAATATTTATATTTTTATATTTATTTTTTTCTAATATTGGCCTTTTTAACTTATTTAACACACTGAAAACATTCATTTATTATCTCTTTTAATTTTTAGGACTATATGAAAATATAATTTTAATTTTGAACTCATAATTGGATTTTCAAGTAAGATTTTAATATGGGTGGCCAATGTATGAAGGGACATTTGGTATGAAGGGAAATGTGGTTATTGCGGCCAAGAAGTTTCGAGTAGATAGATAGATAGATATAACATATGCATAATAATATATAATTAATTTACTGAATAAATTAAAATTTATTTTAAATAAGAACACAAAAACAAATGAATGTTTTATGTAATATAATGATTGAAACAAAATGGATGAAAACCTTTTACATATAAACTTCCAAGCAAAAAATGGCACAGGGGCAGGGGGTGTGAAGAAGGCCAAAGCTGACGAAATTGATGGTGTAATTTAATTCTTCTATATTGAAAAGATAAACCTTCTAAACGTTTTGAAACAATTTCAAATAATTTGAATTTATCGATTAATGCAATAAAAAACAAATATGGATATAACATAAATATTTTTAATTTTATTTTATCTATAATATATAATATAAGATAAAAGGAAGCGGTGGCTGTGAGGTCATGAAGGGCTGGGTGACGTCATTTGTGACGTCATATCTATTTAAATTAAGAAAAAACTAATGAAGAAGATTTTTCCCAGAGTTGTAATCAATAAAACTTGATTTTTCTTTATAAATTCTATAGTGTGAATTTCAAAAAATCGTTAGAGCGGTTTCTGAGAACCCATTTACATAGATAGATAGATAGAAACAATTTTAGCCAGCATAATAAGATTAGATAAATATCTTTTATTAAATTGATGTATTATTTATAATAAATAAGAATAATTAGAAAAGATTAAAAATAAGAGGCTTTAGAGGGGCAAAGGAAAAAGAAATGAAGGAAAAAGTTGGATAGAGAGAGAGAGCGACACAAAAAATACAGGGAGGAAAGGCAGTTTGTAAGGAACGAGTTAATAGTTCTAAATATTGTGACTTCAGTTTTAAAATATCACACAGATGAAAATAATTGTCTTGAAGATCAGATGGCTCTAAAATTTAATGGTTGCATGCTCAAAAAAAGACAAACAAATAATAGCTATTTTTTTTATATTGGAGATTACTTTCCCGAAAAAATCATACAATTTACTGAAGAATCACCACGATTTCATCGATGGGGAATACAGGAGATTTATGGAAATGTCCAAAAACTGCTTACCTGCTTGATTACAATTGGAATAGCGTAGTAGGCACCTCGAGCAAATAGCAAAACAAGAAATGTTAACCAATTCCCGATATGAACATGTTAATATAATGAATAATTTAAATAAATTATAAAAAATTATAAAAAATATTAATAAAACTAACTCATTTTAGGTTGATGGTCAATTATAGGATCAAAATATAGTCAACTCTAGATTTTCAAATGGTCAACTACTAGAACAAAAGCTACGTTTAGAAAAAAATTTAAAAAAAATATTTAAATATTCATTAACTGAATATTTGTGTTGCAGGGATAATTAAAAATAGTTATACAATATTTTAGCACTTGTTTTGTTGTTATTCTCACTTTTATTACAGAATTATAATGTTTATTTTTATGAAAAGTTCTCTTAATGCGGTCCACCACTGGTACGTTTACTTAACCATTGCAAACAACTAAATATCTAGAAAATTAAATAGTTATTAAACATTAAAATAACTTTTTTTTTATATTACTTATAAAATATCCAAAGAAAATTCATCTGATAATATAGTATATGATATTCTATTTCTATTCTGGATGATTAAAGTATGGCCTTGTAGTGCCCACTATCGTTTCTCTAACAATACCAAGTCATTTTCAAGAAGTCACAAGTCATTGCCGACACCTTCGTGGCTATAAATGAATGTTTCAAAACTATTCCTGCCTTAATCAATCAATCAGAATCATAAACTGCTTCAGTGTCATTAAAGAAGTTAATAATAATAAAGTGACGGATGTTTGCTGATTGAATCGACACTTTGCTGCTCGATCGTTTATGTTGGTGTGACCTCTTCAAAAAAAAAAAGGGACGCTGATTCATCGTAGCTGATACTGATGGAGCATTCAGAGAAATGTCAGCTTCGAAAATATGATAAGCATTCGAACAAATATTTTCATCTTCCGTCGAGGCGGTGGGGCAGGGAGAGACTGGAGGTAGAAATAGATAAATATCCTACATATCTATCAAAGTAGATACCTGCGGAAAGGATATCAAGGACACTGACCTTCGATAGAGGGAGATAGAAAGATGAATGTTCTATTGATCGAAATATTTACTAGTCAAATATTGGTTAAATTAAAAAAAAATATAATAAATTTTTTTATCTATGAAAGAAGAAAAATACACATGAAATATAATATTTATTTAGAATAAATAGATTATCAAAATTTACTAAAAACATATAGATAGGAATTTAATCATTCAATTGGTCTCTTTGATTTATTTCCACCTATGTGTCTTTCATAAGATTAGATAGATTAGATATCATTCATATAATATATAATACTGTCTAGATATTTTTCTATAAATAAACTTTCTATAAAAATGATTATAAATAGAAATATCTTATTATTAAAAAGTCATTCGATAACAGAATCATGGATGACTTAAAGCTATTTAATATTTTTTACCGACCGGCGATAATAAGGGAGGTATTGTTTTCACAACAAATTTCACATGTGGGGATTTTTACATCTCCACGAATCATGCATTTTCTAAACAGAAAAAAGTATTTTTAGCATGATGTCTGTCCGTCGGTCCGTCTGTCCGTCCGTATAGATGTGTACAGCCTGAACGGCTCAACGGATTTTGATGAAATTTGGTATATTTACTTAATGCATCAGTGGGATGAATTGATCAACTTTTGGTGCAAATCCGGAAACCGGAAGTGGTAGTATTAGCGATCGACGATAGGAAGGGAAGGGTTCTTTTCACACCAAATTTCACATGAGGAGATTTTTACATATCACCACGAATCATGCACTTTGTATTGGTTTTATCCTCGGGAAAATCATATTTATTAGTTTTTTCTTGATTTAAAATTAAATGACGTCATCCAGCCATTCATGACGTCACAGCCTGGTCTTACATATATATTATAAATAAAATAAAATTAAAAATATTTATGTTCTATCCATATCTGTTTTTTATTACATTAATAGATATATTAAAATTATTTGAAATTGTTTCTGTAGCTGGAAATTAATTTACTTCAAACCGTCGGTCGGTTCGGACCTGGCCACAGGTCAACTTATTATTTTATATAATGAAAGTTTATCTCTCTTAACTTAATAGAAATGCAAACATGAAATCAATATATTATATTATATCTTAATATTCTTATATATAATAAGATGAATAAATATTATAAAGTAACAATTAATTTTGATTTAAATTCTATACTAATACGATTAAACATGAAATTTTATTTTACTCATATATCATAAATATTTATATGTGAATTTAAAACTATTAAATAATAAGACGTCTCGTAGGGTGTTGGTTAACTGTGTTCTCATTCTCGTGATCCTGTAAAAGTAGCGCCTCTGATCAAAAAAATCAAGATAAGGGTTGATAGGATCCGTTCTACTGATCGTAGGACATCTACATAATTAATATAAGCGACTTGATAGGCGATGTCCTTGCGTTGCATGTACAAAAGCTTTTTGGAAAATATTATGTTTGAATCTTATGATAATTACTAATTAAATTGATATTTTTACAATCTTTTTTACAATTTTATTTATTTAGAATTTGACTTGAAATTTTTTAAGTAATTCTCCCAATAAAATGTTTGAATTAAATACAATTTAAAAATTTAAAATAAATAATTTTAAAACAAAGAAAAACAGAAAATAAGTATTGCTATAAGATAGTAGGGTATAATGAATGTGTAATCCTTAATAAATACAATACAGTTGCATATATAAATTTAAATTAATTCGGTCTATTTTCATCTGAAAGTTTATTCATATAGTTTGGTATGTGGAGACAAATTTGTTTGGTAAAATAAAAAGTAAGTCCGCATCGTGTTCCACAATTTCATTTTAATTACTTTTTAAAAATGGATATAAATTTGGGGTATGGAATGAATTGTATTTTGTTCTTTATTATCCAATAAATTAGATTTTAACATTTCTCTTAAAAATATGACTCAACGGTTTTAATAAAGGCAGAGAGACCTTGGTGGGGAAGAGGGATGGAAATTGGGAGGGTTGAGAATGTATGATGTAAGGGTATGATGATAGAAAATTTTGTAGGATGAGGGATTGCGCTTCCGGTCGATTAGTCAATATATCTATCTTCATAGTCTAATGTTGGTCGCATTTAATTTGCCGTCAACGACAGCTGCCCAATTTCTAACATCAACCTCATCCTCTCATTCTACTCACCCCAAACAGACCGCCTCATTTGCTGAGTTATGAATTTACAATCGCTCTTTTATGGAAACCCTCTCCAAGAGCAACCCTTTATTATTATTGGATGATATTTATTTTTTAATTGAAATGTAATCTATACACATGTTCATTATTAGTTTTATCTGATAGAAAAAAGAATGATGGCAGTTAATTATGATTAATCTATTGGGGGTCAAACAATAACGGACAACATCAGAATAACTTGGTGATTAAATAGGGCCCGGAGTTGATTTTCATTTGCATAATACACAAATGGAGTGCAGAATTGATAAACTTTATAAACAAAAATAATTTAATAATTTAATTTGGTATATACTTTTATCTACTATTAATTATTTGCCGTATTAATAGATGGTCCAAAAATACACTTTTGACTTAAAAAATTATATAATAATAATATTTTTGGAATATTTTGATTTTTAATTATTTTAGTCTTTTTAAAATATTCTCAAAAAAATAAACATGTTTTTAATTTTTATATTTAAATAATTTATACTCAAGGGGTATTAACGATTTTTACCGACCGACGATAGTAAGGGAGGTATTGTTTTCACACCAAATTTCACATGTGGAGATTTTTACATATCTCCACGAATCATGCATTTTCTAAACAGAAAAAAGTATTTTTAGCATGATGTCTGTCCGTCCGTCTGTCCGTCTGTCCGTCCGTCCGTATAGATGTGTACAGCCTGAACGGCTCAACCGATTTTGATGAAATTTGGTATATTTACTTAATGCATCAGTGGGATGAATTGATCAACTTTTGGTGCAATTCCGGAAACCGGAAGTAGTAGTATTTATTAAAGCTTTTGTGGTTATTTTGATAATTATTAAGAGAATTTTTATTAAAAGACCACATTATTTGTATAAAATTATTTATTAAATTAAAATAATTGTACAACGTTTCAACTGCTTATTCTGCAGTCGTTTTCAAGTAACCGTACGCTTGCTCCGATTCAAGCGGACTGATGCATGTCGGGACACGTCACCTCTTATATAGGCAGTGATATTGGCGCCAATTTTTGGCTCCAATTTTTACCGCCAATTCTTAATCTCAACATGAAGTCAGCAGCAATTGTCAAAGCAAGCGTTTACAATCAAGAAGTATGATAGTGCATTATGTCTCTAAAATGAAGATACTAAATTATTTCCATAATCAAGATATATACACAAATACACATTAGATTAATTATATTTAATTTAATTTGACAAATTTTACTCATCCAACACTATGTTCCACATCTTATTAAGTCTATATCCATCCTCTTTGTTAATATTATTGGGATGATTATCAATTTCTATAGATTCTTTTATTTTTCTTTTCCACCAATTATTTTCAATATGAAGTGTTTCTACATTATCTAAATTTATTTTATGTCCTGTTGTTAAGGCATGTTCTGCAATTGCTGATTGATTTGGATGTTTCAATCTATTCAGTCGGTTCGGACCTGGCCACAGGTCAACTTATTAAAATATACTTTTTTACTCTTTTAGTAAATAATAATATCAAATAAATTTTGGTAAGACACTAAGTTATTTGTCTTCTTGAAATCAAATAAATAAAAAATAAGTTTTTCAACAAAATACAACCGGGTGCGGTTTAATGTAAAAACACTTAAAAAGAAAGACTAAAAACATGTTTATCCTCATCTTCTTCTTATGATAATAATATTTCATATCATTAGATATAATAATATATTATAGTTTATTCATTTTAAGATTATTTATTAAGAAAAATAAATGAAATAAAAAAATTAAATGGTATTTTATGAAATAAGAAATATCTTTTGTTTGATGTCTCCTAAGACACCAGTATTATATATTATGGTCTCATACAATAAACCATATTTGGTGGTCAGTTTTTCTTACTTAATAGATATAATACTAATAATTGTAATCGATTCCAAAAACAGAATATTTGTTTTAAACAATTAGTTATTCCAAAAAGTTCTTTCATCCAGGAACAAATCAATTTGAATTTTTAAATAGAATAAAAAGAAACTTTCCTGTTTTGTATTTTTTTTTTTTTATTTTTTTACGAAAAGTTTCAAGTCTCAAGATGTATTTAGTAAGATAACAGCCAAGGAGTATGGACGGTAGTTTATTCTTCCGGAACCGAACGGTCAAAGTATAACGCAACTGAGTGAGCACTAAGTTTAACCCTCCCATTTTACCTTCCCTTTTCCTCTTTCCTCAAGCTATCAAGAGCTGGGAGCCTTTTTGTTTAGTGGAGCCAACTTTGTGTACAAAACAGGCGACAGGCGGGTTAATTTTCGAAAAGAAGAGGGAGGCGAAGTTGGGTTGCGGCTTCTAAGTTGAGAATCCTTCTTCAACTACCACCTAGCTGATGTAGGGTAAGGGCTTTTCTGAGGAAGGGGAAACTTATAAAATCACCTTTGACCTAATTAAATAAGTTCATTTACAATTTAAGAAATTAATACTCTTGTTATTTTATTTAATACATTATTTTTTAGTTTTTTTTATTAACTTGACTTTTCTGTCTGTCTATAATGTTAATAATTAGTGGATTTTAACCCACTTCTAGTTGAGCGATTTCGTTCATATGCGCCCACGCTTTTTTTGTTGGGCATATATCAAGGATAATATTCAAGGTTTAATTAATATTTTATTTTCTATTTTTATGGGATTTTTGATTAGAAAGCCTGTATATTAAAAAGTTTTTTTATTAATTTATAGAATTTGAACATTACTAATAGTTTTCTATATTCTTTGAACCTATTTTGCATACAATCTCTTTAAATAATACCTTTACATTTATTTGATTTGAATCATGTTGTTATAAGCTCAAATTAATTGTTTCTGACTCAATTTCATATATACTTAACATTTGATAAATTTTAATCAATTAATTTAATTGATTATTTTTCTCGAAATCAAAATTCAAATATTTTTAATTTATAATATCGAAAGAGCGCCGAAGGGGGTTCTGCCTCTCTGTACCTCCGAAGTAATACGTATATGTATTATTTGGTTGAAAGTCTGTATGTAATAGGTTTTCATTTATTTGATTTATAAAACTAACTCTTTTTTTAACTTATTTAGTCTTCCCACAACCATACAAAATTTAAATAAATTCAAATTTAATTTAAACTTGTGAGTCACAAGTGGTGTACATAAATATTGAATTTTTATAGCGAGATTAGATCTTATCTAATGTAATGATATTCTCCTAAGATTAGAAAATACTTATAGATTGAGTCCTACTCCACCTAAACATTTCTAAATATTATTTATATTTTAATATTATAATTAATTATTTAAATTTTAAAATATTATTGAACTCATATTTCTGAATTTAATACCAAGTTGATTTTCGAAATATTCTATTTTATTTGCTTATCATTGATTACATATGTTAAAATTTAAACAAATTCAAATATTTTAATTTTTAATATTTTTAATATTTAATTTTTATATTTATAAAAATGTTTCAATTCTTCAGAAAATTTTTTTTTATAGATGTAGATTATTTATTATATATGTTTGATAATATTTTACATGGGAAACCATATCTAACAAGATATATACCTATATTTCAATAAAATATTTTTATTAATTTTTTTTACTTTTATTTATTTATATTTTGGTATCTGACTTTTATTACTTTCACATTTATATTGATTAAATATATAGGTAAATATTTATCTTGTGTATATGATTTTTCAAAATGTTTTTATTTTAAAATGACATTTGTTTTATGTATATTATTTTCCATCAATATTCTTCGAAAGTTATAAAAATGTCAATATGGAATAAAGTTCAAAATCAAAATGTTACTAAGTAATTAGAATCCTAGAAATATTATATATAAAAATATTTTATTTAAATTCTTTTGAAATGTTCAAATTTAAAATCAAGAGATTAATTTAAATGATGTGTAAAAAATTAGTTATATATTTGATATTTTATTTTTGTAGATTATTAAATAACTAAGCTGTTCAATCCTTTATGCCTTGAATATAATGTATTCATCAATAATTACAATAGATTATTCTTTTTAAAAAAAAGAAATTAAGTATTACTTTTGAGTGTTCTTGAATTAAATCTAAAGAAAGAGTTCAAATCTCAAATCATGAAAATTTATTTTACTATATAATATATAATATGAACTGTCATTCTGTTCCTTCCTCGTTTTCTCAATAGATAATAAAATGAAAATGATATCTTTTTGAATGAAAAAAAAAAAATCGGAAATGAATCCAAGAAATCCAGAAAGGAAATTAAATAAATGATGACATCTCAACTGATTAAAGGTTTTGTTTTTTCGCCCTCGGTTCCTTCAACGAGAAAAAGTAAAATGAAATGTTCCTGTACGTTTGTCTATGTATTTCTTTTTTACTGTCCCGTCAATATAATTGAAACGGAAGTACATTTGATCGGATTGATAAATTCTTGTGATGGATTGGTTGGATAGGCTTAGCTCTAGTTTTGTTTTGCTCTTTTTGTTCAAATGATTTCTTACTAATTTTTCATGTCGTTTTTCATTTGTTTCCACTTCTATCAATCTCTGTTTCTACATCTTTGAGAATTAATTTAATTTTGTTTTCTTAATTAAATATCTCTTAATAGTCTAAAAAATATAATTAGAATTATAATTCACCTACTTTATATTATAATTTATTTTTTATTTATTGAAATTAGCATTATCATTGACATTTTTCTTTTTTGATTATTGATTTGCAATTATTATCAATTATTACATATCTACATATATGTAAAGTTTTCTTAATCAAAAGCCTATTTAGTGCTTTTGTTGAATTCAGTCAAATTATACTTAAAAATACAGGGTGTTACTGATTCATTCGTTCCTTTATATTTTAAATCAAGTTGAAAGAGTTTTTTACCTTTAATTTTATCCTTTTTTCAGAAAATGTGAAAACTTGTGTTAGATTGACGCAAACAAACAACTAAATACACCAGACTAAAACTTTCACGCACGCTACCTAAAGGATATACATTGAAAAAAATAAGCAAAAAGTCTTATGATTTTACTGTCAAGCAGAGAACATTTCGGTTAACTATCCTATCTATGAATTTGATACATCTTCCGAAAATATTGTTAGAAAGGTACAAGTCTCCTCTTGAAGATGTAACTAAACTTATGCAATTCTGTTAATAGGTTACATATTTACAGCTAATTTGAAATGACAGTCACATTGTATTAAAACCGTAAAAAAAATATTAAATAAAGCGAAAATATTAAATTGTATTTTGATTAATAAAAATTAATAAAAATAGTATTATATAAATATATTGATGATATTGAAAGAGCAAATTTATAAATAATTCAATTGCTTTAATTGAGGTCGTAAAGATATTTTGTTTTCATAAATAGGACAATGTTGATTACTTTTTATAATTAGTAAGTCATTGTCCACAAGGATTATTATAAAACAAAAAAAAAATTTGAATGAAATTAATTAATTAATTATGTTATTTCTTCCTTTTGATCCATAAATGTTTCGCAGAATCCTATTCTCAAATACTCTAAATCTACTATATCTGAAGATGCATAGAGGTCATGCAATTCCTCGTTATGCAGCCTCCGCCATTCCCCGGTTACCTCATCTTTCTTTGGCCCATAAAAAAAGATGAGATCACCGGGGAATGGTGAAGACTGCATAACGAGGAATTGCATGACGTCTATGCATCTTCAGATATAGTTAGAATTATAAAATCGAGAAGGCTGCAATGGGCAGGGCACGTGGATAGAATGGGAGAGGAAAGAATGGCGGAAAATATATTGGTGGGGAGACCAAGTGGGAAACGCCCGCTTGGAAGACCAAGGACGCGGTGGGTGGATAATGTAGGAAGGGACGTGAGAGAGATGTTAGAGGGTAGAGATTGGAGGGTTGTGGCTTAGATAAGGGATACTTGGAGAAGTGTGGTTGCTGCGGCCAAGAACTTTCGAGTTCCGTAGAGCCACAGAGATAAATATATTTCTGACATTTAAGAAATTGCAAAGCAAGTACTAAAAGCCCAATCCTTTAAACAAAATATGATACATGTATATATTGCCATTGATTGATTCATTACGCTAAAATGTATATTGAATTAAATTGAATAAAAATAAATTGGCTTTCAAATATCATTTAATGTGTGTTTTTCATGTATATCTAAAATTTCTCCCATATAGATAGAGTTTAATATTCTTCTGTATCCCTCCCATGAACATATTAATTCACCTTTTTGAACTTTCATAAAAACATCAAAGTTTATATATATTATAAATATTTGGGCTGAAAAGTTAAAGAGGTCAGAAATAAGTAATAAAGATTTAAATATTAAATTTTTCTCTCAGTTATGTCACCATTTTTGATATACTTCATTAGAAGGGACTATAAACGGAAATTGAAATCAAATTATATTTTCCAAAACCTTTAAAAATCAGAAAATAAGCATAAAATATTTGACATCTTATATTAAAAACATTGGAATATTGTAAATTCCATTTTTCTAAACATTAACATATTTGGTGATCTTGCAAATCATTATAAAATGACCTAAATCAGCTACTGGTGTAAAATAAAAATCCTTCTTTTTTAATCTTTTATTTACATTTACATTAAAACTAACACGTCTGATTGTAGACAAACAATTCATAAACTACTACATCCGGTAAAGAGGAAATCGATTTTCTTTTACAATTTCTTTTCATCGTCATCCCTTTTCTAAAAAGCCATTTAAGAGAGCAAGTTAAATATAGGTAGGGAGAAGGAGATAGATTCAAATTCTATTCTGTAATCGTTTGTCTCCTCTGAATTTCTCAATTACCACCTGCCCATTAGAAAGTGATAACCTTTTGTCGAAAATGTCGTAATTTTCATTTTATGATTATGTCTGGTTTGTAAGTTAGTGAAGAGCTTCTCGTTACTGATGTTATGGTGGCACTTAAAACTCGTCAGGGGGGAATTTCATATCGAGGCTCGTATCTCTGTTTTCCAACTCTATATTAATCAATTTAAGTATTAAAGTCTTTAGGATCCATATACCTATTTATTGTGGCTATATCAATGAAATTTTCATAAAATTGATTGGAAGGCAAACTTATTAAAATTAGGAAAACAGCAAATTACGCTAGGAAATTTCTATTACTAAAATTATTTCAATTTGCAGTAAATACAACAAATAAATAAATATTCGTATATCTAATTAATAAATTAAAATTAATTATCTTGGTTGGATAAACGCCCTTCTTTGAGATCATTCACTGAGAATTATCGAAAAAATAGAATTTTTTCTTTGAACTCGAGATATATTATTATTATTATTATTTGAAAATCGAGATACCTCAGCAAATACCGCCATTTGTACCAACGAGTATTATATATTTATATATTTGTATTAAAATGAATGAAGGAATACAATGAAACCGTTTATTTTAATGTATCATATAAAATTAAAGCTTAAAAAAACATATTAAAACCACTCATTGAAGCTTTCTCTTGACAAAAAGCTTCTGAAAAAGGTGTAACAACCGAAATGCACAATAAGCATATAAAACAGCATTGAAATTTCGAATGGTTTAAAAAATAAAAATCAAATAACTTTGATGCATATATTTCATTAATTTATTTGTCATTTTAAAAATAATCATATTATTATATATTTAAAACCTTATTTTATTAAAAAAAAATTAATATATAATATTTTAAGAATTTTCCTGTGGATTCTTATGTATATTTACATTTCAATTTATTAATTTTTACAATTAATTTTATTAAATATGAAATAAATAATTTTTATAATTAAAAAATCAACTAATTTTATTTATATATTTTTTCTAAATCTCTTATTTTATATATTCCAAAAATAAATAAAAGAAAAAGATCACGAAACCAGAATAGGAAATGATAATGAAAATAAACAAAACAAAAAAAAACCTCTCATATGTAAAATTTTAAATAAAAGTATAGCAATTTTTTTTTATCAGATTAAAATAGAATTCATATTTCTTGGAATTTGAATGTTTTTTTTTATAATACATATATATTACCTATATTATTTTATTAACTTAATTTTAATTTATACTTTTATTAAAATTTGCTTGAACACGCAAAAGAATTCACTTTGTTTTCTTGCATTCAACTAAAAAATATTAAAAGAAGTGAATGTTGTGGGCGTGTGATAGTGGGTGTGTGTAGTGAGGGATAGAATATATTAACGGTTGTTATTGATCATTTGTATCGGATTATTAACAAGAGTATTTGATCTTTGAGACGTGTATATTTAAAATGAATAGAGTAGAACCACACGACTCATTACTATCTATCTATCTATCTATCTATCTATCTATCTATCTATCTATATATATATATATATATATATATATATATATGTATATATTTATATATGATATGACATGCATTTCATTTGCATGAGATAGATAGACTATAGAGTATCAAAGCACCTCGTAAGAAGGGGGAGAGGTACAGGGGGAGACATTTTATTAAATACACAAATGGGTGCTTGTAAACGTAGTAGTAGTTAGTAGTGGAATAGCATCGATGGGGAGCCGAGGTTGAGCCTCAAGCCATCAATCCCCCTCAGGACTCATGTCAAGCTGAGCAAACATTAATATATTAAATGTACTTGGGAATTTTCACTTAAGGAATTAATATAATACATGGAAAGGACATTGGATCCTATCCAAAGTGTTATTTAATGGAGGTCTTTCAAAAATTGGAACCACACTTCTTACCATTACGATATACGTACGAAAGTAATCATTTAATTTTCTCCAAAATATTTTTTAACGGGAATTTACGTTTGAAAAGTCCATGAATACAAAAATATTAACAATGTTTTTTTATTTATAACAGTTTGAAAAAAAGAATTAGTAGCAGTGAAAATGTATAATTCATTTAAAAATAACTCGAAATTCCTTACTAGTTATATTGTTAATATTGGTAAATTTATATAACCATGTTCAAAATTACTAAAATGAGAGAAATATTAACAATATTTATTATTTGCCATCGTAAAGAATATAAATTATGATTTTGTATAAAGAAATATTCTAATCATGTGAAAATTAAATAAGCTGGACTGTCTCCACTCGACTATCTCGCAATTTGAATTGGATTAAATAACATAATATATTATATTTAAATTAAATTTAATTAATTATAAATTATAAATAATAAATATTAAACCAGCGCATGTTTGGTTTTTTATTGATGGCACCATGGCACGTGTTGGCGCGTGAGATTTGCAGTGTTAAAAAATTAATTCTGGTACTTTCAGCGATTCAATCAAGCTGAAATTCTATATATAGCAGTTTTATACAATTATTAATCATGTGAAAAATTATCAAACATATATCTTTATTTTTACGGTCACTTTAGAGGAAAAAAATCAAAACGTTGTAGGTAATGACCCTCTTCCGGTTGAGCTACATTTCTCAAAAGTTGATAGAAAACTATGAATTTTGAATAATGCTCATGCACCAAATTGCATCATTCTAGCTCAAACCGTTTTTGCGTAATCTTGTCTACATACATACACACACACACACACACACACACACACACACACACACACACACACACACACACACACACACACACACATACACACACATATACACACATATACACACACACACATACACAGACATTTTTCTCAACCTTAGTGAAAATGATTCAGGAACCTTCAAAACGTATAAAAACATCAAAATCTCAACATCGAAAATTTTCGTGATCGCAATACTATCTCTGGCGAGATAGTAAAAATTAAATTATATTTATTTAAATATTGTTTAAATCACAATTGTTAATTAATTATATTAACACTGAAAAAGACCATAAGTATATTGTATATTTTCAAAAATTTAAATTAAAAGTAATAGAAAAGATATAATTACTTGTGTCCCCTTAAATCAGGTACATATACACCAATGCCTATAGTTGTATGGAAGAGTATTATAGTAGTAATCAAAATCAAAATCTTGAATATCTAGTGTTTTTTTTTAATAATTATTGTCCTTTGGAATAAATCCCAATTTTAACCAATTTTCTCAGAATTATTGTGGTTTATTATTATTTATTCTTAAATATAAATGAACTTGGCGAGGTACGATCCCTCGAACTCAAGGAGTGAATATTTAGTGTTATTAGACATAAATATTCTTTCAATAAATTTGGTGAAACCATCTACATTTTAGTTAATCTTCTACATATATGTATATATATAAAAATGAAATATGTGTAGCTGGCTGGCGTTGTACACAACTGTTGATTGGTCGAGGGATCTAAGAAGCGGAGATATAATTATCTGTTTAATTAATTTAATTTAATTAATTACTAATCACTAAATCATAGAAAAGTGAAATATTTCATCTCATTTTTTTTTCTCATAAAAATTTCATCACTCAAGATCATAATTTTTTTCATAACCTAAGTTCCCTTTTAAAATATTTCTACTTGCAACAGTGGTGATTCTCCCCCACTCCCTGAGGACCATAGCCAGCCACTGTAGAAATAATCTATCTACTATATCAGCGGTTCTCAACCTGGGGGGCGCGAGCATACCAAGTGCCCGCAAACTTTTGAAAATTTTGTTGTAAAAAGAATGGTAAGAGATGATTTTGTGGCCAAACTTTTCAAACATTTCCGATTTTTTCAATTTTTTTCAAAATGGTTCTAAAAAAAAGTCAGATGATTTTGCGATACTCTGAAACAGGAGAGGTGACCTCACATCAGTGTTCTACGGGCGCAGAGCCTGAAAGGTTGAGAACCCCTGTACTATATATTACTAATCACTAAATCATAGAAAAATGAAATAATTCATCATTCAATATCATAAGGAAACCCATTGTTTCCATGGAAACCTATACTATAAACACATGGAGACAGAGAGAGGGAACGTGAGAGAAGCTGTAAAGTACAGGATAGTAGAGGATAGGAGAGGGTGGAGACAGTTAGATCATTTCGTGCCAGATAAGGGTTATTGTGGGCTATGAGGGTAATTGGAACCAAAGGGCATTTTGAGTTAGGAAGACGGGTTTAAAAATTGTTTCTCATTTACCATTAGACAGAGAGGGTTCCTGCAAACATCAGATAATTTCAGGTATGTCACTTACATGAAATCTGTAAACGATTTTGTAATACGAATAACACAAGGTTACACAGGAACCTGCCTTAAGTGGAACGGCGCAAAAGAAGTGCCCATGAATTTCAGCGTGAGCGCGTCGGGACAGAGTGATGAGCGACTTCAACAAGGGAGGGATTGAGTCCGCGCGGCGCGTGCTGCAGAGACACAGGAATATCGTGCCGCACGACTTCAGCAACTGAGGGAACAAGCCTGAGCGTCGCGTGCAGAGGCATTACATCAGCGTGATTTCAATCAGCAACAGAGGGTACGAGAACTATGTTAACGGCTGTCACACATTAGGACTTCCTTCTGGAAGCTTTCTATTATGATCCCGGGAAAGATCACGGGCAACGCCGAGTACTTCAGCTAGTTATTTAATTTATAAAAGGGACATTTATCAATTTAAATAAAAAATGAAAATCTGAAAATAAATATAAATTAAAATCAGTTAATAAAAATAAACAAATTATTTATATATATACAAGGTTATATAATTTTAATTTACTATTAAAAAAAGTACAATATAAATATTTCCATACCATAAAATGAATATATGAAAAAAGAGAATTAAAAAATTCATAAAGCATATATGCATATATACACATAGGTTTTTATATGAGAGAGAAAGAGGGTTGTATATATTTGCTGATTCTTGTAGGGACAAGATGAGAATTGAAATGATTAAATCGTCATTTTCCTAGGGCAGCAATATAAAAAAGAAAAATGACATAAAAAAAAGATGAGATATATAATTGAATTTGCTGAGCATGCTAGTGGATATTTTCTTTTTTTGTTCGTACCTTTAATTAATTAAATTATCATTGTTTGTGTCCGTTATCGTTTGTGCCTTCCGATCGAGACATTCGAAATAAGTGTAATTAAGGTCTTTTCATCTCATTTCCTTCTCGTTTCGACAGAAAGATGACAACGATCAAATGAAGAGAATAAAGTCTTTTAATCGGAAACAATCGCCGTCACGTTCATTGGATGATGAAAATTAAATCGAGGTTCAACATTTGAGGCAATTATCCACCTGACTAAATTTATTATAAATGATAAAAGAAAATCAAGCAAAAATAAAATAAAAATCATTCTTTTATTAAAAATGGAATTTTTTGAAAAAAAAAAAAATAAATATAATGTTATAATTTGGAATATCAATAGGTGGGGCACGAAATATAAATCAAGTACATTATTATGTGTTGTTGATAATTACAAATAAAACATAGTCATCAACGAACTACCAGTCAGGAAATTATTAGTACTAGAACAAAATATTTAGTAACAGAGAAGATAGTATTAATACACAAAATCTTCATATAAAACCGTAGAATTTGAAAATTTAGAGAAATTTAAATACTTAGGTTGTGTAATCATGAAGATTATAATACTCGAGAAGAATTTTAAAATTAAAATATATAAATCAATTATTTTGCCAGTTATATTATATGGGTATGAGACATGGTCTATGACCTTGGGAGACGAGAGTAGTTTTAAGATTTTTGAAAATAGGATTCTTCGCAGCATGTATGGGGCAAAGAAAGATGAGGTCACCGACGAATCAAGGAAATAGGAATCGCATGACCTCTAAGCATAGAGTATTAAAAGCGAGATGGTTGCGATGGACAGGACGCGTGGCATGAATGGGAGAATAAAGACTTGAGATAACTCTAGTTTTGGGGAGACTGATTAGAAAGCGACTGATTGGTGACCAAGTGCGAGGTGGGCAGACGATAAGAGAGATAGGATAAAATAGGAGTTTGATAAGTGTAGCTCAAAATAGAAACACTTGGAGAAATATGGTTGCAGAGGCCAAGAACTTTTGAGTTCCATAGAGCCACAGAGATAGAAGGAATATTCTATAATATAATATTAGGTTGGGGAAAAAGAAATCCATTATTTTTTCGGTAGATGGCTGTAGTGGTCGATATCTCGTAAATTATCGATCAAACAATTTCAAATTTATGCTCGTTGTCAAGGTAACAGTTCGCACTAAAAGAATTCGTTTGCAGTTTTTTGTTTTGTCCATTCAGTTCTGAGTTACACGGCGTTAAAGATGGAAGTCAACAAAGAGAAAATTCGGTACATTTTACAGTTTTTCTTTGATAAGGACGAAAATGCAAGTCAGGCGGCTGAAAATGTGAATAGTGTTTATGGTCCCGATACTGTAACAGCTAATTACGCGCAATTTTGATTTCGTCGATTCCCTTCGGGTATTTTTGACGTTAAGGATGCCCCTCGCACAGGCAGGCCCGTCGTCGAAAATGTCGACAAAGTCACTGAAATCATCGAAGTGGACCGGCATGTTAGTAGTCGTAGCATCGCCCAGGAGTTAAAGATCGACCACAAAACAGTTTTAAACCATTTGCACAAAGCTGGGTTTAAAAAAAAAGCTTGATGTTTGGGTGCCACACCAATTAACACCAAAAAACATGATGGATCGAATTTCCATCTGCGAAGCCTTGGCCAAACGTAATGAAATCAACCCATTTCTTAAACGGATGGTGACTGGGGATGAGAAATGGGTCACATACGACAACATTATGCGAAAGCGATCGTGGTCAAAGCGTGTTTTAGTGATAAGAAATTGGCATCGAGGGAAGAGTGTGAAAATCAATTGCTGGAGTTTTTCGCTAATAAGGACCAAGACTTTTATGAGAGAGGCATAATGAAGCTACCATTAAAATGGCAACAAATTATAGAACAAAATGGTGCATATTTGACCTAAATCGGACAATGCAAAACATGTTAAATAAAGTCTTGAAGTTCACGTAAAAATAATGGATTTCTTTTTCCCCAACCTATTATTATCGCCTATTCAAATTCTCAAGATTATTTTCTTAATTTTTTAATAGTGAACATATATTTGATCCTATTAGCAATTTAGTACAATATAGCACCACTAGTATAATATGAAGTCGTAATAAATTGATTTATATTCGTGCATTCAGTATGAAATTTACATTTGTGTCTGTTTAGTGTAGTTGAAGAAGAGAAATGAATATGAAGCATAAATGCACGCACGATTTAAGAAAAGAAGCGAAACGCCTCAAAAAGATATTTCCTGAAGAGCAATTCACTATACAAACAATACCTGAATAAACGATATCAAATGCATTCGGCGAGATAATCAAATCAATCAGAAGTATTAATAGAGGCTATTAAATGTATCACAATAGAAAAATTTTTTTTAATATTTTGTGTTTATGTGTCTCCTTCCCCCAACCCCACTTCAATTGAATATAAAAATTAATGATTATATTTTTAATCATATTAAAATAATTTAAAAGGAAAATAATCGAAGATATATACTCATATGAAAATTATATTGTATGTGTGTTGTAGTTAATTTTATTAAGTACATATATCCATTAAATAATCTATTGGCGATTTTATAGACTGATATGAAATGAATAAATTATTAATTTTCTCTATCAGATAAAATAAAATAAACATATATTTCAATGAAATAGTATTTATTGGTAGAATGTTTAAATCAGCATAAAATAAATGTAATAAATATTCCTTTTTCATATTACTAAATATATTATACCAATAATGGTATGAATTAAAATGCATTGAATATCAAAAAAGAAGAGACAGCTACATAAATGTATAGTGGATCAATGAGGTCGGGGAAGAGTGAAGGAAGATTTAAATTAAAAGTCATTCAATTAAATTTATGCGTTATTAAAATATGGAATTATTAAAAATAAATAAATAAACAAAAAAGGGTGTGGAGGTGATATAACGAAATATGCTTAGGTATATACAAGTGATTTAATTCAAAATCTAGTCATATTAATAAGCAGATTATGATTTAAAATGAGTTTATTTATTGCTGATAATATCAAATATTGTGGATAAATAATTATAAATCATTTAATAGGGATAAAAATAAAAGATAATTCTTTAAATTTATTTAATATAATAATGTTTTATTTTAATGAACCTCATTCAACACCAGGCTCCTTGATTTAACACAATATTATTTGACTTTTTTAATAAATAAATATTTGAAAGAAGAAATTGATTTTTCTTTATTTTATTTAATTTTATTAAGATAAATATATAAAATTTATAACAATCATAATAATGGTAAATCTACATTCAATATTTCTTTTGCTATAAATAACTTTTCACTATTCTATTATTATTTCCCCTAATAGATTTTTATAAAATTCTTATTCATTTTTGCTCAAAAATATTGTAATTTTTTTTATAATACCTTTATTATATTGATTAGTGAACTTTGTAGAATTTTAATTCTGTTTCTCAAATGTGAGTTAAGCATTGCATCTTTCTTATTGTTCTCTAAAATTTATTCCAAAAAGAGATAACCAAAATCAGTCACACACAACTAAAAAAGATCTACTTAAAGATTATGTATTATTCATACAAATATAAAATTTGGAATAAATCATAAAACAAGAATTTATCTAATGATTTGCATTTGGTAATTTTATATTTCATTCTCTGGATTGTAAGAGACCATTAATACACAAAATAAAACATAGCCAACCATTTTTGGCCTTATTATTCTTATATTATTTTGATATACCTAAATATTTCTAAAACTTGTCAACAAATTGCTGAATTATTTTTTAAGAAATCTGAAAATGTTATCTAAATTCAAAGGCGGTTAAATATCAAGCTACAGCTTGGGCACCATTTTCAAACGGGCGCCAAATTTATCAATTTCGCCTGGGGCGCATAATTAGGTCGTGGCCAAACTGGCCGGATTTGGTTTAAACTTTTAAATATTCAGTAACAATTCAGTGTACATATTCGAATTATATTTATTAATTTTTTGTTTAGACAAATAACTGAAACTTTCAATATTTTGTAATAATTATCATCATCTCTATATTGTCCGTTGTTGGACATAGGCCTCCCTTACCTGATGTTATTTATGTGTTTCTTTTGAATTATAAATCCTTCCTATAACTCGTTTCCGCACCTCCAGTGGAACAGGATCAGGTGACCTGATTTCAGAATCATTTGATCTTCGCTTCTTCTTTTAAGTTCGCTAAGTCCAAGAATATCCCAATTGATATGTGTAAGTTCTTCCTCTAGCTCTTGAACTTTCTCCATGGATGATAGCGTCCTGGTATTTGTGTGGATATTAGCAATTGTCGTTTTTCCTTCTGGTAGCCTGACCTTACCCGGAGATTCCTAGCACCATCTTCTCGGCATCTTGACCGACCGCTACCTCCGGGGACTGAGGGCCGTTGCTTACTTTGTTTCGTCATTAGGGTTGTTGGCTGTAACCCCTATCACGCTGGCCCGACGGGTTGGCAGGGTGAAGAATAGAAAAGGAAAACAGAAAAAGTAGAAAAAGTAAGACCCTTAGCCCTCGAAAACCTAATAGCGTCGGGGTCGGAAGAAACAAGAGTTGGCCAAGGGAGGCCAGATAGGAAAGATAACAGAAAGATATCTAGTACAAGTAAGTGGAAGCAATACTAGATATGGCACGGGACCTCATGGTTGCTAAACCATATGCTCACTAGTTATGAGCCCCTTGGGAACATGTAAGTTCCTCAGGCGCGTAAAAATAGGATAAAGGAGATTATTATTTATTTTGAAAATATTAGAGTAAATATTAATCGGGATTAGATGTTAATAAATAGATAAAAAATTTATACTGTATTGGGAGAGGGAGAGAGAAGTGGAGTATTTGCTTGGCTGGGCGATGACCCGTGGAGGGTGATTAGTTAAATCATTAAAATTAAACTAAATTTAAAATTAAATAAGGCTACTTTTGAAATAATTAAAATTCAATTATCTATATATATTCATTGATGAGTTCATAGACCCATTAATATCAATCACCAGTCCAGCTCCCATCGCGACTACCTAGCAGTAATCCATCTCATATGTGTCCCATTGAAAAGAGCACTTTAAGATCAGTAAAATGATGTAAAACTAACCACCTTTTTAAACAAATACCCCGAGGAAATCGGATGGGAATCAGGAGACGATGAGACACACGTCCGCCCAGCGCCAAGTTCATTGTAATAATATTTACAATAATTTGAGTTAAATGATATGTTATATTTTTCAATTTTTATTTATTTATTTTTTTTTTATTTTTATTTATTTATTTTTTGAATGAAAAATTTGAACTAAAATTGAATAATATCTACTTATTACGCGGTCTTTAATAATAAAGTAATTACGACCCAAAAGTAAAGTAAAAGTAAGTAAAAATAAAAGAATTTTATTTCATTGCATTCATTTAATATAATAAAAAAAATATATGAATTACTTTAATTTAATTGTAATAGTCAATTGATAAAATGTATAATATTGGTATCTGAATTAATGTTTGTTTTTTTTTAAAACAAATTGTAGAATTAGTGAACCACTATGTGGAAAAAGTTTTAAAAGAACATTTCTTTAATTTATTTTAAAGTAACAAGCGGTTGTTTGTTGTACTAAGTACTCTTTTATTTATAAAAAAAGTTTTATTACAAGGACTCTTCATATTTTAACATCCTGTCCAATTTGTCCCTTATAAATGTTGTTATTGAAATAATAATTTTCATAATACTAGTTTAAATACAAAGTAAATATTTTTAACATTTTTATTAATTTGATTTAATATTTTAATATATTTTGTAATTTATTTTTAATTATTTCAAACATTTTGGAATATCGTTTAAAATAAAATAATAATAATAATTGAAGAAAAAAACTAACAAACAAAGATTCGTATATTCAGTTAAATTTAAATTTAATTACATTAAGTGCAATATATTTTCTTTCCCCCATTTAAAGTAAATAATTGCTCTGAATTTCCAAATTAAAGTTAGGAAAGGCCAAGATTAAAGCAATTGGTGTTTAATGTATTTTCTAAAAAAGGTAGAAACACATTATCCAATTCAATAGAAGAACGCAAAAATATCTTTTTAAAATTAATTGAATATATTTGTAAATTATAAGTGCTGTAATAATTGGGGGATTTGAATAAATATTATTTCTCATTTATAATATTAAATAGAGTTTAGTGGCTAGCTTTAAGTTAATTTTAATATTTGAATTTTTAGAAATGTCTAATTATAAAAATCTGAATTCCTTTATCGAAAGGGCTTAATTTGAGTAGATAGATTACAAATCCAATAGATTTCATTTCCAGTTATAATATAATATTGCGATCACGAAAATTTTCGATGTCGAGATTTTGATGTTTTTATACGTTTTGAAGGTCCCTGAGTCATTTTCACTAAGTCTGAGAAAAATATTTGGGTGTGTGTGTGTGTGTGTATGTGTGTATGTAGACAGGACGCTAGAATAATGATATTTGGTATGCGGGCATTATTCAAAATTCGTAGTTTTCTCTCAACTTTTGAGAAATGTAGTTCACCCGGAAAAGGGTCATTACATACCACGTTTTGATTTTTTTCCTCTAAAGTGACCGTAAAAATAAAGATATATGTTTGATCATTTTTCACATGATTAATAATTGTATAAAACTGCTATATATAGAATGTCAGCTTGATTGAATCACTGAAAGTACCGGAATTAATTTTTTAAATCGACTGCAAATCACACGCCAGTATCAAATATCAAAGAGCCAAACACCCGCTGGTTTTATTAAACTACTAGCTGCCCCGAGCGCCTTCGGCGCTCTCCGCACCTAGACGGGGACTCCGCCCCCTGTACCCCCCCGAGTAAAAGGTTTTCATCCATTTTGTTTCAATCAGTATATTACATAAAACATTCATTTCTTTTTGTGTTCTTTTATTTAAAATACATTTTAATTTAATCACTAAATTAATTATATATATTATTATTGTATATGTTATATCTATCTATCTATGTGACTCTAAGGAACTCGAAAGTTCTAGGCCACAGCAACCACATTTCTCCAAGTGTCCCTATCCTGAGCCCTTGTCCCATCTCTCTTACGTCCCTTCCTACACGTCCTTGGTCTTCCAAGCGGACGTTTTCCAATCCAAAATCTTTTTCCTCTCCCATTCTAG
This sequence comes from Labia minor, assembly GCA_963082975.1. Taxonomy (NCBI): domain Eukaryota; kingdom Metazoa; phylum Arthropoda; class Insecta; order Dermaptera; family Spongiphoridae; genus Labia; species Labia minor. Next base: position 48,896,068 of record OY720349.1, on the reverse strand, counting down.
CCGCGTCCCCTGCCTATCGCAGCTTTTTCGCTTTTATAACCCTAACTATTTCTGAAGATGCATAGAGGTCATGCAATTCCTCGATGTGCAGTCTCCGCCATTCCCCGGTGACCTCATCTTTCTTTGGCCAATAAATGCTGGAAAGAATACTCTGGATCTACTCTCATCTCCCAGGGTCATAGACCTTGCGTCCCACCCATATAATACAACAGGCAAAATAATTGGTTTATATATTTTAATTTTGATTCCTTTTGATAATAATTTTGATGAGATAAGCCTCTTTACTGCATGATAACAGGCGTTTCCCGATTACAACTTCGATTTAAATATATATATTCTTCTCAAATATTATTATCCTTCGTGATTACATTCAATTTTTCTACATATTCAAATTCTACATTTTGTATATAGATTTTGTTACTAAATATTTTTTCTTATCACCATTAATTTCAATCTGAATTAGAAGAAAATTATAAATTACCTCCTCTTCCAGCCCATTTACCTATCCAGGCATCTTAATTTCTTAACACTCCGTTTTTTTAAATTTAAAATAAAAGGAGATAAATAGTTTTAAATTATATTCGAATGGTCTATTATATTCTATATATCAGTATTTTTTTCTGAATTTAATACCAACTTGATTTTCAAAATGTTCCATTCGTTATCCATATGATTGATTACATATGTTAAAATTTAAAAAAATTCAAATATTCTAATTTTTAAATTTAAATACAATTGAATATTATTTTTTATTAATATCATATCAAAAAAGAGAATTTATTAAAAATTAAAAATAAAAAAAGAAGCCTATTAATAAAAAAATATAATAGAATACAATAATTTTGATTTAAAACAAATTTTAATTTTAAAAAAAAAATACTCAATATAAAAAGACATAAATTTAAAACATCTCGTAATATCATTTGTCTAAAAAACATATTTTAATTATCCAAGAAATCATTTTTGCACTTAAAATATATTTGTAATTAATAATTGAAACAAAAACAAAAATAATAAAATTTTGTCATTTTAATTGAAGTTTTGAAAATATTTTTGTATTGATAAAAGTTTAAAAATAATATATTCAGTTTTTTTAAGCTTTCACTTTCAAATAGAAAAGAAGAAATATTCAATTATATAGAAAGAATAAATAAAAATTAAGTTAAATATGATCTAAATATTTTATTAAATAAATTTAAATGAGAACTTTTAGAATAAATTATTTAATTTAATTGATATTTAAATATTAGAATTTAAAATAAAAAGTGAAATATTATAATAATTTTTAAATTCTGAGCAATATGCAGACAAAAACCTTTTTTTATATATAGATAGTCGAGCTGGGGATGGCATTATGGGTTTTTCCAAAAAGAGAAAGTTACCTCCCCCCCCCCCCCCGAGGCCCTAGTAGGGATTAATTTAATTATTTATTATATTTCAAAGGAATATTCTAATATCATTTTAAATGAATGAATGAAAATTCAAATTTTATATAGTTTTTTATATATGTTTATTTATGCAGAAAAAATTAATTGACATAATTATTAATTTAATAAAATAAAATTTAATAATAAAATTTAATTTAATAAAATATTAAAATAATAAAAATTAATAAATTAAAAAAAAAAAATATATAATACTTAAAGAAAAAAATGTGCCTTTGCAAGTTTCGAACTCAGGGTTGCACCCTGCACCCTGAGTCATAAGAAGACGCGCTAGCTCGCTCGGCCAGCAACCGCTTTTTTTTGGAAGCTTCTTATAAGGGTATATATAAGATTTCAAATTTTTGCCACCAGCGCCTCTATGAGCTAGTATGGTAACTAAACTATTTTTAATTAATTAGCATTTCCTGGACACACCTTACTAATTAGCGGTTTTCTAAAGGAAGTCTGACATGCCCTGAGACCTACTGAATATACATAAAAAATTTCATAAGAATCGGTCAAGCCGTTTCGGAGGAGTATGATTTCAAAGTTTTGTGACACGAGAATTTTATATATAAGATATAAATATTATTTATTAATTTTAATTTTTAATTTAATTAATTAAATTTTAATGTTAAATTTAATGTTAATTAATTCAATTCAAATTTGCGAGATAGTCGAGTGGAAACACTCCAGCTTATTTAAAAATGTTATGCATACCTATATCAAAATTGTAAATAATACCATATATTTTATGTATTCAATTAAATTCTAATTTATTAAAAAAAAAATTAAATTTTTAATAGATATACCAATTAAATTATCATTATAATTATAGAAATAAATATTTTTGTAAAAAAAAGTAATAAATAATCTTAATAAGCTTTAAAGTGGTGAATATGTTGAATAGCGCCAAAAGATTCATATATATTACATATATACCAATTATTTAATTCTATTATTTAATAAATATTGTATGCAGGCATATGTTAGGAAGTGGGGAACAAATTAAATTTTCTAAATAAAAAAAAAAATTTTAATTAAATTAAATTAAAAAAATTGTATGGTGTTCTTATTTGAAAACTGAAATTATTTGATAAATTTTTCTTTCATATGGTATTTTTACTTTTTCATGATTATATAAATCCATTTTCTTCTTCATTTTATTTTTTTTTCTTCTCTCCTCCATTCCATTGGCAACCCCTCCCTCCCTCCCTCCCTCTCCCATTCCATTTTCTGACAACAAAGAGTCAATTCCACCCTCGGGTATTACAATCACAGGAGGAACAAACAGTCAGTTCGAAATTCCGAGGTTCCGGTGTCAACCTCCTTCGTTCGTTTCCTCGGGATGTATTTTTTTCTCTTGTCACGGTCGAGGGGAGGACTTTCTTATAAATGAGCCCCCCCGACCGTGACCCTCTTTTCCTTATGGTGATGTCACACATGGTCGCCATTTCGATTTCTGTCTTCGATGAAACAAATCTCCTACTCAGCCGCACTGCTGGATCTATGCCATGTTTGCATTTTTCTTAAGTCTTCAATAACAAAACAAAAAAGAGAGTAGGAAAAAGCAAAGCTTCTGTTTCGTTCTGCTCTCTTTTTGTTTATCCCAAAGTCTATATAGAAAACGATTTGAAGAAATACCCTTTAGATTTTCATTTTAGATTATATGATATGCTTGAGAAAAAAAAACGTAGTTTAGATAATCATAAAAACCTTTGATCATTTATAATACTGTTAAACACATCAAGTAAATTATTTAAATGTCAAGAGAATATAAACTTTTTCTAATAAACTTATATATATTCCGAAAACTACAAACAAGTTAGATAAATAAATGATATAGCTAGGTTAAAAAATTATCTATTTAAAAAAAAGGCAAAATCTTTTGATTAATAAAAAAATATCAACAATTCAAGTTAAGTAATTCATCTCTCAAATCTTTGATTGGAAACAACTTTTTATATGTTAAGTAAATGAGAATACATTCTACTTTTAACCTTTTATTATTTAATAATAATATTATTTTTTTTTAATTTTAATAATTTATGTAATTAGATAAAGAAATTTTAAATTTGATATAATTATCAAATTTTTATTTAAATATTAATCATTTCAATTCTTTTATATGCAGTTGTTATTTTCATGTATAAAAACGAAGAATAATTATAATATTATGAGTGCGAAAGAAAGCGTGGGTTTATTGTATTTAGATAAATAAGGCCTTAGAGAAAATTGTCCGTTTATTTATAATAATACATAAACAAATGGGGGGGGGGGATTGGAACACACAAGGATCGGGAGAGTGCTCGGTCTTTATGTCTCTTAGTAATGCCCGTGGTCAAATAGGACCTGTCGTTTTGGCGATTTTCCTTCCTTCCTTCTCTTCGGGAATCCCTTTCATTGTGGAGGAGGGCCCCTGTCCCCTCGAAGGGTGCGCCGCTATGGGTGACGATGTGTGGCGCGAGTTACGACCCCCACAATATATTAATATAATATAATATTAACATAAATATAATAATTATTCATAGATTTAATATAACTCTAATAAATTATAATTCAATTTGAATATTTTTTATTTTTTTAATCCACTACATTTATCATTTCTTTGATTAGCATAATTAATAAATAATTTAAGTTTTTTCTTAAAAAGCATCGACATTTAGAAATGTTTATTTAATCTTTATGTTGTTATATTTCCCTTTTTGATGATCACCATCCGTAAGCTTTTACCCATTTATGAACTCCCCGATGAACCGTAATTCGAAACAATATCAATGTTAATAACCAAATGTTCTTTCTACTGGTCCTTTATGAGCTGATCTTTGATTAAGTTCCATGATAATAATATCAAGTAAATAGCTGGCCAATAGAGACAAGAGAATTTTATTTGATTACCCCCCTCACCCTTTCTTTTCCCTCTCCTCACTCTTTCCTGTCCAACAACCCTTTCCCAAAAGGAACAAACAACTTACACGTTTATGATTCATCTTATGCCCTTTATCTTTATTTCCCTCCATGATTAACCATTATAGTTTCGAGAGAAGGAGCTTGTTATTTTGTTATTTCCTAGTTCTTAGTATATATTACTCCATTAAAAAGATTTATTTAAAACTAAGTAATAATCTCTAGGCTTAGTGACTGTGAGAGAACAGCGTGATATTTTCCATAAGAACACTGCAGGTTCATTCCTTCAATCTTAAATGTTAATAATAATCAGAAAGTAAAAGGAAATTATCACCATGATAAATATGATGTATAAAATTATATGAGATATTAGTTTAATAATTCCTCTACGAGACTTTATAAAATATCCTATAAAATGGTTAATCAAAATTTTAATCATTTTGAAATTTTCATTAAAACAAATTATATTAAAAAAATTATTAAAAATTGTTTTCTTTAAAAATCGTAATTTATTATTTTTTCGATGAATTATTTAAGAATTTAAATAACGGAAATAAATAAGATTTTTTCTTTCTCATTCACCCTCTTTTAATGCTTGTATCATTTATTGATTATTCAATCAGAGATTGAGGTCCATTAGAATTAGTTTTTATAATATTTACTCATTTCTGGTCAAATATTAAAAAAAAAAAATTATAATTAAACATTTAATATTTAATTTTAATATTATATATTAAATAATTTATTTATTTAGTCCAAGTTTCAAATCAAGTAAATGAAAAAAAGAAGTTTCTCGCTCTGCTAATTTCAATTTAATTAATATTCAAAATTAATTGAAAATGATTTTTATAGAAACAAATAAATGATTCGATTTTTGCAGTCGAAGCCAATATATAGTCGCATTTACCTATATTTCTATATGACAAATCCTTTATTAAATATGTAGCTTTATGAGTTATGCTTTCTATCTCTCTATGTATATTTACATCCGTTTTGGGGGTTTCTATAAATTAATAGGTGTATAGTCCATGTTGAAATAATAAATATAATGTTAAAATTATATTTAAAATAATATAATTGTATTCTAAAAATATCTGAATTTAATTTATTCAATCACTCGGATGGATTTTAAAATAGATATTTTAATTATATAGGTATTATTTTTTCAATATTAGTATTTTAATCAAATTCTAATTAGATATAGCGAAAATAATATTATCTATTACTTAAGAGAGCCAAACCAATCATTTGTCCACTCGTGAAACATTTAATATCCAGAAGAGGGCAGATCATTCGGTCCTGTCTCAGAATAGGTCATTGCTTCTTTTCACATGGACATCTGATTCTTAATGAAAATGTCTCTTGGTGCATAATATGCACATTATAATATATTCTTGTCGAATGCCCATTATATACATCGACAAAAACTGCGTGTAAAATTGAATATTTAAATATCAGGGATCTATTAGGAAAGGCTAAAGATTTGGAGAATTTATTTAAATTTAATTAATTTGTTTTAAAAATATAATATATATATAATCTATTCAACTTATTTATTAACTATTCATTTGTTTATATAGATTGTTATTATTTTTTGTAAAGTTTTTTTTATTCTTGTTTTATTTATTTATTCAAATTTATTTGGATATTATATTTATTTATTTATTGGATAAGATAGATTTTTGGTTGAAAAGAAAATTTACCCTTTCTGGCAGAAGGAATCGGTCAAAATTTAATAGTTTAATATTTGTTTGGCTGTGCTCCGGTGAAGAAGACGAAATTTTCCCTGAAGGGGTTGCTTGGAGAATTTTAAATCAATTAATTGCAATTTTATATGTAGACGAGTGAGATGAAAACAGGTCTTTCTAGTGAGATAGTTCACAGTTAGCTGATTGAATAACAGAATAGATTTCTAAAGTTAAAGAGAGCAATTAGGGAAGTATTTTTTAAAAATATTTAATTAAAATTTTATCACTAAAATTATTCATGTAACTTTTCACCCACCTGTTTTCAATTTCAAAAAGCAGAAGTATATTTTTGTTTTCCTAACTTAATTCTAAAATTATTCAAAATTGTTAATTAATATTATTAATAAGAAAAAGGGATTAAAAATTGAAAAACGAGTTTTTTTTTCAGTCAAGAGTAATTTTATACATGTTTATTCATATATTTATTATTTATTATTTTAAAAAAAAGTATTTAATTAAAATTAGTATGTATAGTTATATAATTTGAAATAAGAATTATTTCTGTTTGCGTTTCTTTTCTTTAGATAAAATAAAGTTTTAATTTCAAATGCATATTGAAAAGTAGATAAAATTTTTTCGGTTTGAATTTTAATTTTATGATTTATAAAATTATTTATTAAACGACATGTTTAATATAGTTAGAGTAAATATACCCCCCACCCCCATTCTCCCATAAATAGGTAGATATTGTATGTTTTGATAGAAGAGAATTGTTTGGTTATGTTAAGGATTATTTAAAGTTTGGAAAATAGATTTGATCTAGATCACTTCAGAGTCCATTAAAGGTAATTAGACCGATCCGATAGATATATCTGTGGGGATTGTACTATGTTGCTAAATTATATTGTTTTGGGAGTTGGAGAGCATCTATACGATGAGGAGAGCGGAGCCGATTTCCCGGGGGGTGGTTTGTGGTTGCAGTCTGCCAAGATCTCCCTACGGGGCAGGTGTGTGTCACAAGAGGTATTGAAACTCGTGGTTGCGTGGCTAATGGCTATTTCATGGTCAGGGCAGCTGCTGCCAAAAAATACATTAAAAATAATCTATTTTGATTAATTTCACGCCTCGCACAACATTCTATTTATTTTCCTATGAGCAAAATATCTATTTTTCCTATTCTAAATGCTGTTTCTTTTAAGTATAATATTATATACGTATTAATCTTAAAAAAAAACAATTTTTAAATTATCTCATTTATTTATTTATTTAGAAAAATGAACATTTACTTTATTTGATTAATAATATTTTTCTCAAGACCAATATTCATCTACACATTAAAGAGAAGTGATATTATATGCTTACTAGGAGACCGTGAAAGACGATCAATGTTTGAACCGCTCATCCGCAATACAACATTACAACATTGAATGTGTTCCTAGCAAACAAACGACGCATAATTATGCGATTAATAGCATAAAAAATGTTAATCAGCAAAGACAAAGTGCAAACCATCATTCAGAATTTGTAAAAGCATTTAAGAAAACAATTTCTAAATAAAACTTTTCCTTCAGTTTCCAGAAGTTTTACGAACGTTGTGGTGACGACCATTTTTGAAAGCTAATTAAAGAATGTCTTTTGTTCTTTGTTTTTTTATTATACCATGCACTGAACATATCAGACTCTACTCATATAATTATATAAAGAGTAAAGAATATAAAATTTTAATAGTATAATCCTCTGAATATATACTACATATAGATGTAAATATCTTCATTAAATTATAGTAGTATTATTTTTATTATATATTTGGAATTTTTTATTAAGTAGAAAAATGAGAGATAATTAATTTATCATAAAGATAAATTAGCTGGAGTGTCTCCACTTGACTATCTCGCAATTTGAATAGGATTAAATAACATAATATATTATATTTAAATTAAATTTAATTAATTATAAATTATTAATAATAAATATTAAACCAGCGCCTGTTTGGCTTTTTGTTGATGACACCACGTCACGTGTTGCCGCGTGAGATTTGCAGTGTTAAAAAATTAATTCTGGTAATTTCAGCGAATCAATCAAGCTGAAATTCTATATATAGCAGTTTTATACAATTATTAATCATGTGAAAAATTATCAAACATATATCTTTATTTTTACGGTCACTTTAGAGGAAAAAAAATCAAAACGTTGTAAGTAATAACCCTCTTACGGTTGAGCTACATTTCTCAAAAGTTGATAGAAATCTACGAATTTTGAATAATGCTCATGTACCAAATTTCATCATTCTAGCTCAAACGGTTTTTGCGTAATCTTGGTTACATACACACACACACACACATACATTTTTCTCAACCTTAGTGAAACCTTAAAAACGTATAAAAACATCAAAATCTCAACATCGAATCTTACGAGATAGTAAAAATTGATTTTAAAGTATAATAATAATTTTATGGATTATTTGTCATTATTTAAATTGTCAAATCATATTAACATATGTTTTAATTGTATAATTTAATTTTCTTTTCATTAACTCGCACCTGTCATTAGTATTGAATAAAGAGGAAGAGGCGAGATGCCCGTGTCTTCAATTAATATCATTTCTATAATGAAAAAAAAAAGTTTCTGTTAGTATTTAAGTGATGATGTTAGTTAATGCACCTAAGAAATTATTACACTAGCTTAGTGTTTAGCATAATACTGTTGAGATGAAATTAGCAAAATAGTAGAGCAGAAACTAGGAGTAGGTGGGGGAGGTTCTTCATCTCCATTTAGATCGCTCCCTCTTTTGGCTGGAAGCAAACAGCGAGTCGGGGAATTACTCGAGTGTTTGCGAAGGGGTGCTCAAGAGAGTTGGTGTTTAGCGGCCTGGAATGGGATTACTAAGGGAAACATACAAACCGACTTAACACCTTCACTTGCAGCTGATTGCTGATTGCTTCGATTTATAATTATGCTAATGGCGAATCGAGGGTGGCACGATGGTAATAAATTTTATCACTCGTTGATAAAATCCCCATAACGAATTAGAATCGGATCTCTTCAAGAATGAAGGGGCGAGTATGATTTTTGTCACGGAATTTCGATCTATTATTTGTATATTCCTAGATTTATTAAAATCTTGTAATTATATAATCCAAAGTCTTATTCTTTTCTCTTGTGTGTATGAATATATAAATATAAATATTAAAATTGACAATTATTTAGAGAATTTTTATTAAAAGACCACATTATTTGTATAAAATTATTTATTAAATTAAAATAATTGTACAACGTTTCAACTGCTTATTCTGCAGTCGTTTTCAAGTAACCGTACGCTTGCTCCGATTCAAGCGGACTGATGCATGTTGGGACACGTCACCTCTTATATAGGCAGAAATTGACATTATATTATAGCTATTTTCTCGAATTAATACTTAAATGGGATCTCAAAAATGGTAAAAAGTGATTTATCTAACAAATATGATATAGTTATTGTACATATTGTAAATTTTCAACTGACTGAAACTGTGAGCAAAAAAAAAAAAACAATTTATAAATTTACAAAAATGATCTAAATTTTAATTATACATTTATGTATTTATTTGGTAGTTTTTGTTTGTTTTTTCAAGTAAGCAAAAGACACACTAACCCACCCTCCCTGAATTCTATAAAAACACATAATTATAATTTTATTATTTAATTTAAAAATTAAAGGTTTAATTTTGTCTATTTATGTTTTAGATTTTCAGTTTTAAGTATATTTTGTTTTCACAACCAAGTGATAATATGTATGTAATTCAAAATAGTGCTTACAATCTTTTTTACACATTCCAACAACATTCACCCCCGGAGGACAGAAAAGAGAGACGTGATGATTGTATCCCTTTGTGCTGCACACGTTTTTGTTATACCACTTGAATGCATAGATGTGTTGGACATGCTTCAGTCACGTAAACAAAGATCATTTAGAAAGTCAATCGGTATCTGTATGCTGTGGTGTATATAAGAAATTAACACATTTTTATAGAGCAACTCGATGGAATTTGGTGCCAGTCAACCATTTTCTCTTTCAGTATTTCCAGGGAGTGATCTGAAACGAGTATGAAGATAAAACAAAACAAAGCCGCTAAATTGTGATTCAATATTTCTTTATATTTATTTAATTATCATTATCTTAATTCAAATTTTTATTATATTTATTCATTAAAGTATTATTATCTATCATTTAATTATTTAAAACCAAAACGTTTATATTTTTATAAGAAATAATTAATTTATTAATTCCAGTTAATTATTAGCAGCGGAATTATCGCTGCACCCATATTTAGCCTCATTGATACTCTAAAAATATTATTTATAATTTACTGTTAAGCGCAATGTCCTTACTAATTTTTTTGATGACTATATAGTGGTATTGTTATTGTGCTGAAAAAATATAAATCGTATGGTGGTGCTGTTGGCGGGCAATCAATCGATTGAGAAAGACCATTGCCATTGCCCGACAACAGCTACTATTTTTTTCAGAAAATAACCTTGTAAAACTTTTTTTAACGTAAGGGGTGGGGAGAAATCCTTATTGACACCCTACTGTTATGATGATATTCAGCTGTGTAGGGCTGGTTTTGTAACGGCTAAAACCCCTACTTCTGGCCTATTATGGTAAATAATGCTCCTATTTTAACTGCGGTAGGTTATTTTATTATGTTTGTGTGAAACTAGGTAATAACTTTTTTTGTGAAATTAGATTTTTTTTCAATTTTTTTAAAAAATTTTGATCAGCATGTCTTTTCATAGATAATTTTAAAAACGACTGCACATTTTTCGAAAAATAGTTAGAGGGAGCTTGGATTGTTAAATATAGATATTGAATTTTATAATTTTATTATAATTTATTTCAATGTTTATTAAATCATTAAAATTAAGGTGACCAACCGTCCTCCATTTGTAAGCTCTGTCCTCCTTTTGTAAGTGCCCTCCTAATTGTCCTTCTTTTTGATATCTGTCCCGTTTTTTGAAATATTTAGGACATTTCGTACTTTTTTCAAAGCTTTTGAACATTTCCGAATTTTTTCCAAAAATTTTTCAATTTGGTTCTAAAAAAAGGGTAAAATGTCCTGATTTGGTGTTTTCAATAAATGGTCACCTTATTAAAATGTACTTTTAATGAATACAATACATATTACAATACCGTTTATATTTATTATACAATAAATAATAAATATATGAATATATGCTTAAATAACCATTTTATTTATATTTATCAATAAATTAAACAATTTCTGTGTTATTACATATTAAGGGGAATTTTCAAATTATTATTGGATATTTTTTTTAAACCAAATTATATGTTTTGCTAGAATATCTTCATTTGGAAGCAAAATAATGATTAGGATTTATTTTCATTTTGCAACTGTAATACATAATTTTGGTTAGGTTCGCTTGGATATGAATAATTAGAATTCCTCTTGATAGGTATCCGCCTCTCCAATGAATATAGATTGCATTGCAATATATTATATCCTCTATTATAATCCGGGTTCTAATCTACAAAGGTTATTGAGATTGTAACTAATCATATCAAGAAGAGAGAAATCCAATCCGTTTTGATCGATCAGAGTGCATCTTTAGTAATCGTCCACGTGGACACTGTATGTAGTGCGGATGGGGAATGTAATCAGTCCTTGACAAGTGCACAGACCAATAACCCTCTAACGAGGTTCAACCAATTTATGGTTAAAGAGAGCCTCTCAGTGCCCTCACCTATCGTTTGCCTGTTAATCTACTGAATTGCTTTAATACGGTAATCAAATTGAAGGCCCAAGTGCCATTCGCGGTTGATGTTCGCGCCCCACATGAAACAATTCTCGATTTATTCATTCTGATACATTAACTACAAAAATGAAACTTGAAAACGAGAATGCATCATGGTACTAATCAATAATTTTCCAATTTTATATTAAATTTAAAAATACATTATATAAATCCTATTCTCTATTTCAAAAGTAAATTTTACATTTTAAACCCGACATTTTTATATTAATTTATTAATATTGAATTTTTTAAAAATCGATTAACTAAGATTAAAAAATAATTTATAAATAATATAAAATATTATTGTGTGTGTGGTAATTGATTTAAATAACTCGAAAAATAAAATAATTCAATATAATATTTATTATTTATAAATATTCACAAAATATTGTTTGTAATTTTTAAAAAAATCCTACTTTCTATAATTAAAGTGTACATGCTGTGAGGGGGCGAGAGGGTGTGAAGAAATAGAAGGGGCATTCGCCTAGTTTATTAATAAATGGTATGGAAAAATTCTGTAAATGATAATAATATGAATTTAATTAGTAAATTATAAGTATTGAATTAAAGACAAGGAATAAATGAATTACCGTGTGTTTCGCTAGCAATATTTTTTAGAAAATATGCAAAATTAATGAAATGAGGATTGGATAAGGCTAATCGGACTTCTGTGAGAGGAAGACTGGAAGGGGTAACTGACAAATAAATAATATAATAAAAATTTATCCAAATGAAAGAAATTAGATTGAAAGGGTAAAGGTGAAGGTGGTAAAGAAATAGAAAAGGCAATCGAATTTTAATTTTAATTTTAAGATAAAAATATATAATTTAATTAAAGTAAAGAACAAGAAATAACATGATATGGCAAATAATTGATTATAATGATTCATGAAAAAGGAACTTTCCAGTGGAGAAAACCGAATCAAAACTCTAGAAATGGCGTTTGAAATTTACCAAAAGACTCATCAGCTTGTAATGCAAATCCAAATTAGGATTTGCAGATATATGAATTAATTTCAAATTTGATATATATAAAAACACTACACATTTCTCCAATAGATAATGGAGGCTCAATCTTGCATAATGGTGAACGGATGGCGAGGATGAGAGTTCGATATTGTTGTCTTAGGTAAACTTCAAAAATAAAGAGTGGGGGTACGATTCGGAAGTGCCAACATCGGAAAATTCCTTTTGCATCCCTTAATTTTCTTTTTAAAAAATTAAAATAACTAAATCAGATTTTCTTTTTGATATTTTGTTTACATAAATATCTATTAATAATATATATACAATATAATTTTTTTTTTTAAATTAAAAATTATGAAGGAAGGGGTGGCAAATTTAAAATGTTGGAGCCATGCGCAAACATGATGTGTATTTGATCGGATAACGACGACTGGTATATATAACTAGTGTGTGTGTATGGGTTAATGAAAAATCCTAATAAAAATACTAAGGCCTTTTATTAAATTAATGTTTCTCATTACAATCTCTAAAATTAATTGAACATATTGAATTAAGAATTATTATATATTACCCTGTATTTTATTATATATAAATAAAATTAAAATCATCTAATTAAGAATATAAAAAACATCAGAAAAATGTATAGTGACGAAAAAATGAGGGCGCGCTGTTGTCGAACAATCAACCGATTGAGGCCATTACCTGACAACAGCACCCCCATGGCGTTTATATTTTTCCGTCACTGTACAAATAATACAAATTGAATATGTTGACTACATATTATATTATTTTTATTTCTTTTGATTTATGAATAATTTCTTTTAATTTAATTTTTTCTCATGATAAAACTCCTCTAACTCATTGAATATTAAATAAAAAAGGGGATACGTTTTAGTTACTCCCCTCACTTGAATTCGTATCCTCCTCCATTGATTCACCTCTCTATTATTCGTTTCAATCATAAATTGTAAAACTTAATGCTTTTGACATGGACTGACAAAATACATTCACGATCGAGACTTAAATATAATCCGATTTTATGAAACGCGAGCTTAACACACATGCGCCCCTTCGGCACTAGTGCTACCACCCCCCGATTCACCTCCCCCTTTCAAACGCTCTCTCAATCCCTTCTCACCCTTAATTTGAAAAAATCGAAGCTTATATTTAGTAATTTGCTCCCTTTCTAAAAAGATGCTGAACCATATGATGTAACCTTCATTTTAATAATATATGATCATACAACTTAAAATTAAACTAATATTTATCGTCAGGGGCTTTAATCAGGGCCATATGGCCCTTTCTTCTCTCAGTGCAATTTCTCGCTTTGAGATTTGTTAATGTTTCAATTACGTGACTCATTGCCAGTTAACTTGTTAGCATGCTCATTTATCTGCTTTGTTTTCATTAATCCATTCACATCACTTCGTGGATTTATCAGCCTCATTAATAAATCATTCAAATTTTATTACTTTTTATAATTCGTACATAACCAATATTTACTGAGGTATTTCAAATACGAGTTCATATATATATGTCTATATATATATGTTTATTTTGATTTCTGTTAAAGTATTTATATAGTCTTTTTTACATATATAATGTATATGCCTATTTAACGTTATTGAAAATGTTTATAATTTTTTTAAATTTATAGTTTAAAGTAATTTCCTCAAAATTTGACTGTTCATTCTTGTTTATAAATGGGTTATTTGGTCTGTTCAAATCAAACCTTGAAGAAATTTTACTCCTTTACTTGGGTCGTTATTATTAATGATATTTAAGTGTAATAACAATAAATAAATATAATAATTCAGTAGAGACTCGGAAACAGGACTTTTGATAACCCCATAGTCTTGAAAATTCTGACACACCCTGAACTTATTTAATTATTCTTTAGTTTTTTATGATATTGTATATATATATATATATATAAATAATTTAACTATTTATAAAAACATAAAAGTTACATTTCTCTAAACATATTTCTAAATTATTATTAAATAATTTAATAAATAATAAAATTGATATTAGATTTAAACAAATTCTGTTAATATTTCTTCGTCTAATATACATTATACCTATATCTATAATTTAAGTATTATTTACACAAATTTTTGACAAAAGTTTTCATTTCATTTTGAAAATTCTAATGTTTTTCTATATTGCTCCCAATTTATCTCAACAGACGTACTGACATCTAGAAGGGAATGAAAGTGTAGATGGAAAGGGATTTTCAGAGATGATTGTTCCTTCCTTAAAAATTTGATATTTTTTCTCTTTTTTTTTTTTTTTTTGTTTATGTTTGTCTTCTCCTCTATTTTTGTTTTCCATTTGATTGTAAATTATTTTCTAAAATTTTGGTTTTATTAGAATTTATGTTTTTTTATATCTCTCTTCTCATCCCCTGATGCGTTTAGATCAGAAGAAAATATTATTTAATTTTAATTTATTACCGATTTATATATTTCATTATGATTGACTTGAATTAATACAATCTTGTCAATTTTTATTATAATTTTTTATTATTATTAATGAAAATGTAACGTTATTATTTCCTTTAAATTATCTACTTTTCTTATATATAAATTCTAAATTTTAATTTTAAATATATTCTTTAATTTTTAAATTTTACATTTATTTCATAAACGCTTCTATAAAAGTTTAATATATAATTATTTGCACCTGGGGGGTTCAAAAGCAAAAACTGTCACGAAAACTGGACGAATTTACAGGATAGTGAAAAAAAAATTAAAAATTGAACTTAAAATCTAAAAAATAACCAAAATCTTATAGTTGCTTGTATGAAGATCCTAATAATTCTAAATACTCAAACTCTCTCTCTCTCTATTTATCTATTATAAATATTTTTATTCTGATATCTACCCCTTTACTTAAGTATCTATTTAAAAAAAATATGATAATAATATTATTAATATTAATAAATAGATATTGAAATTATAAAAAAATACTTTTAATATAATCACACACACATGTAAAACTTTATGGAAAGTCTAAATGGTAAGTTGTACTTGTATAAAAAAGATTGAAGCCCAGAACATATTAACATAAAAGGAAATAGTAAAATTTTCCATTTGGTCATGTTCTCTCTATATTTATAATCATGTTTAATGTTTGTTTTAAAACATGACTCTCCTTCCCTTTTCAGAATTATTTAATTATTTATTATTTTTTATTATTATATATTTGTTTATTATAATCTTTCTAATCTTTATGAAATACCCTAGAAAGAATAATTAAATATTCCAAGAAGTCTTTATTACTTTTCAAATATAAATATTTTTTTTTTAATATACATATTTCTTTTTCATATTTATCAAACATGATCTATAATAATCATTTCAACATATTTTTTATTATTCACTTTTATTGTCATGTAGGTATATAAAGTTAAATCGATTCTATTATTTTTTTATCAATTCTATTATTTCTCCTCTAATGGTGGGTGTATAAGATTATGCAAAAATAAAGTATAATTAAATTATTATTTATGCTTTGGAATTAATAATATATATGAATTTAGTTTATATTTTATATTATTATTAATATAATATCTATCACTGTGGCTCTTCGGAACTCGAAAGTTCTTGGCCGCAGCAACCACACTTCTCCAAGTATCCCTTATCTGAGCCACAACCCTCCAATCCCTACCCTCTTCCATCTCTCTCACGTTCCTTCCTTGGTCATAGACCATGCCTCACACCCATATAATACAACAGGTAAAATAATTTTTTGATATATTTTCATTTTTATCTCCTTTGATAACAGGCGCTTCCCGATTGTAACCTCGCTTTGAACTCTTCTCGAATATTATTATCTTTCGTTATTACAGAACCTAAGTATTTAAATCTTTCTACATTTTCAAATTCTATATCTTGTATGTTAAGATTTTCTGTGTGTTAATACTATTCCTCTCTGTTACTAAATACTTTGTCTTAGCAATATTTATTTCCAGTCCTACATCTTTTCCTGCTTCGATTAATTTTTCTACGCTATCTTTAATTATAATTGCCGAATTTCCTATTATATTTAAGTCGTCTGGGTAACCTAATACTTGAATTTTTTTGTTTAATTCTATTCCGTTTGATTTTTCCTCAATTTGTCTAATTACATACTCCAGAACTAAATTAAATAAAATTGCTGATAATTCGTCTCCTTGTTTTAACCCATTCCGAGTTTCTGATAGTTGATTCCCGCATCTTACTCTTCCTTTACTACCTACAAGACAAATTTGAATCATACGTACTAGTTTTTTTGGAATTCCCATTAAGATCCAAGTTTTTCCCGGTCTATTGAGTCATATGCTTTTGAAAAGTCTATAAAAATTTGGTGAACAGAGATATTGAATTCGCGTTTTTTTTCTAATATCTGCCTTAATGAGAATATCTGATCTAAAATTGATCGATTTGGCCTGAACCCGGACAGATATTCTCCTAATATTTCCTCTGCATATGGTCGTAATTTCATTGAAATAATATTCGAGAGAATCTTATACGATGTCGTCAAAAGAGAAATCCCCTGTAGTTATTGCAGTTCTATTTCCCTTCTTAAAAAGTGGGATAATAACTGCCTCGTGCCAATCTAAATGAATCTTTTCCTTATGTCAGATCGAAAGAACTAATTTGTGTAAACACAACTTTTAAAAAATCAAAAAATTAAATTAAAATATTTATTATTTATTTTATAAATAAATAATTTGTCTTCTCTATTATATAATTATGTAACAAAATACTTGATTTGATTTATTTTCAAATTTCACACAAATTAGTCTAATTTTAAAATTTGATTTTATCAACTTTATTTAATTATTTTAAATTGTATTCTATTTTAAATTTTGACTTTCACAAATAATTTTCCTCTGACGCTAAAAAAACAATTTCATTTTCAATTGCAATTCCGATAGAGTTTTCTTTGGTAAATAATAAATATTTAAAATTCCTATCAGGCTCCGTTGTCGTTCTTCTAACATAGCTATTAAGAATTTTATATTTTCTCATAGGAATAATTTCGCTTTGTTGAAAAGTTTTACTATTCTCTTGCCATAAACCCATATACATATACTAACTAATATGTATGTATATTATATACAATACTTGTTCTAAAATATATATAAAAAAGAAATTTAAAAACAATTTCATCGTTTGATTTCAAATGAATGTATTATTTAAAATAGTTTCGAGTTTGAAAGTTTCTGAAAATGAATTAAAACTTGAATTGAATCGCCTATTGTGGCCAAAGGGATTCGAGAACACAACTAAGTAGAGGGGGTGAATCGAATGAAGAGTAGGAAGGTTGATCCACCCCTTAGTATTCCAATGTGTCTATCTATTCTTGGACGAGATGATTTTGCAATGATATTATATTCAGTAACTTGTTTCTATTATTATGCAGCTCACATGGGAGAGACGCTGAGTGGTGCATCTTGCATTTGCATTGGAAATATTAGAGTGAGTGAGAGGCTGCTTTACTTACGACATAAATCGCACCCCTAAATATAGGATGAAGGGTGGAAAGGCGTTAGTCAAAAGAGCTCCCTATTATGGTTTGGTATAGAGATTTGGTTGACCAAAACATAACACCGCACGCATTTTGCACAATAGAATGTATTTCCACCCTTACTAATCACGCCTCGCCCTCTTTTTTCACGATTTTTTTAAAGTCTTAATCAACACAATTAATTTTAGTAACTAAAAAAATATATTGGAAGATTTAATTTTCTAACCATCCAACTGAACAATTGAAATTTTACAATACAATTGAAAACAAGTGGTAATCAAAGTCACTTAATTATTGTTACAAAAGAATGGAAATTTGCTTTTCAATGAAATTTTCTGAATAATTTGAAAATACATAAGGAATTCAAATAAGTTTGTGGCATTTGACAAAAGATGTCTCTACCAGATGTTATATTGTAAGATGCAAAACATAATATCAAAATCCTGGACATTTAATAACAACATAACCTTGAAAAATTAATTACTCCTTTTCAATATAAAATTATTTTTCTTTGATGAAAGTGGTTTCAAAATTTTAAAAAAGATGAGATACAAATGGAAGACCGAAATTGTATGAAGACATTGTTAAACACAGTTAAGACTTGAATAGAGAAGTGACTTATATCGTTTAAAATCTTTAGAAATCTTTAAAAAGACAAGGATATTGGAACTGAAAAATTGACCATTGATAATGCATGTGTAAAGCAACATTGAATAAAAGCCTGCCCATTAATACTACAATGACAACAAAAATATTTTCTTACTTGATAATTCTTTACAGTCAAAACCCATTTTGAGAGCCCTCTATTGGAAAGTCCTATCTCGGCCGCCGTACTCACCAGACATTGCCTCTTCCAATTACCATTTTAATACATATCGTATTAAGATAAAAACAAATTGGATTGATTCGAGGAAATTCACATAAGATGAAGAGTTCTTTTGACTTATCCAAATACTCCCAGAAAGATGGCATGAACGTTACTTTGTACAAATTATTATTCTTTTATTAAAAGATTTGATAGAAAAAAGTAGAAACTAATTTGGATTTCTATAAATACTATATTTCCAAATTTGATTCAAACTTTTTATTTATATTTTAAATTGCAAAATTTACTTTAACTACATTATAAGAAAAAAATCTTTTATTATCATTCATAATTGACTTAAAGAGGAGCGAGTTGCTTGAAGAGAGAAGTGTGGGTTGAATATCGTATTGTTCTAGGAAATATTATAGTTATTGAGTGTGTTAACACGCTATCCAATCCGAATAGAACAAATAAAATTGAAACGAAAATTAATACAGATAATCAACACGACAGGATTGTTTCATCTTTGTTCCATCTAAAATCATAATTTGTAAACAGGAGTTAATGCCCTTTACAACTAATCAAGAGGTTTTTATTGGTTTTTTTCATTGGAAATATATCCAAATATATATTAAAATAAACCTATTACAAGAATTGATAGTTTTGGAGTTTAATGACTTTAAATTTATTTTTGGAATTCAACGTCAATCACATCTTGAAAGCATAATTTAATAGATATTAATTCAATAAATACCTTGTTTCGATAATTTATTATTTTTATATAAAAACATTTTATTATGCATTAAAAAAAATTACTCAAAAATTTTCTTAAAATAATGTGTAATATGTAAATGAATTAATAAAATAATTTTTGGAATAGATTCCCTAGACAAACAATTATATTATTTTCCATCTTGTAAAAAAAATTACAGTATCAGTATGTATATGTTTTTCTCGTGGATATATTCATTTTTAATGTTTTAGTAGTTCAAATTAAATAAAAAGTCAACGGAATTAAATACAATCGTTCATTGCTCTCATCAGAAAAGTGAAAACAAAAAATTTGTCAAAATTTTAGTGATTAACAATTGAATATTATAAAGAATCGAAACATTATTACAGATTATAACGGAATTTTGTAAATAAAACCACATATTGATATTTGTAATTGTTGTTCACGTTTTGTTTATAATCTTTAAATTAATTGTTTAAGAATAACCAGCTGTGAAGAGCGCCTTCGGCGCTCTTCACAGCTGGACGGGGGCTCCGCCCCCTGTACCCCCGAGTGGTACAATTTATTTTTATATACTTTAAAAATTTTACAATTTTTTAATTATTTATTATAATTGTTAAATGGAATTTCTAAAAATGACCCATTAAAAATTTGTTTCCTAAAATGTTTCAAAATAATTCAAAGAATATTTTGTTTATAAGTTTATTTTTTTAATATTTTATTTATAAAACACGAAAACATTTAAAATTATATGAATAATTGATCTCATAATTGGATTTTTCATTTTCAATTGACGATTTGAATTCATAAAATATTAAAAAAAAACTTTTAAAACTTTTTAAATTATATTAAAGTAAGTATATAAGAATATAAGATATATTATGGGTGAATTCAAAATGTATGAAGGGACACATAGATAGATATAACATTTACAATAATAATATATATAATTAATTTACTGATTAAATTAAAATGTATTTTAAATAAGAACACAAAAACAAATAAATGTTTTATCTAATTGAATATTTAATATTGTTTGAATATTTAGTAAATAATATTTTATAATATTTACCGGAGTATAATAAATTGATAACGTCATTTAATTCTCCTACTATATATCGAATCGAATATAAAGATAAATCTTCTTTTAAACGTTGTGTGAAACAATTTCAAATAATTTAAATGTAAAACTATTAATGAAATTAAAAAATCAAATATATGAATATAATATAAATATTTTTAATTTTATTTAAAAGAATAGATATATATATATCTCACAGGCGGTGGTTGTGACGTCATCCATATATTATAAATTTAAATTAAGAAGAACTAATAAAGTTTCGTGAGATGTGGTCAATAAAACTCAATTTTTCTTTATAAATACTATCACAGGTGTGAATTTCAAAAAAATCGTTAGAGCGGTTTTTGAGAATAATGAAACAGAGAAACAGAGAAACAATTTTTACTCGTATAAGAAGATAAGATTATTTTTTCTCCTGTAATTTTTAATTTGTAAGCACGTTCCGAGCGCCATCTGGTTGGTGACCTAGGTCTTATATTAAGTATCATTCGTCACTCGTAACTGGACACTCGAACAGTGCAGTCGCTTGATAACGATCGCAGAAGTAGCAATCGAAACGTTATGTATATTTTTATATTTTTTGAATAAATTTACAATAACAAATATCAATATGTGGTTTTATATACAAAATTCCGTTATAAATAAAAACAACCACCAAAGCTTTAATAATTTATTATTACAGATTATTTTGGTTAAATTTTTATATATATATATTTTTTATCTTAAAATTAACAAAATTTTGCCCTCAGTAAATTTTAAATTAGAGTATCTTTAGAGACACGCAGCCCTAAGTAGGTGTTACATATTGCTCTTTTCGTATATAATATAAATATTAAGCCAGAATATATATTATATATATTCCGGCTTAATATGCTATTAAAGCAGATCCAATCTCTGTATTGATGTATTTTGTAAAATAAACCTGAAAAGAGTATTCTCGGTCTATTTGCAATAAATCACAATCATCTGATTTTCTGAACATAAATCAGATGACAATGTAGGTCATTTATTTCAACTTTTATTTATTTAATTTGAAAATTTTAAAAATAATTCAAATATGAAATTTGTAAATAAATTTATAAATATATATTTTACTTCTAATTTACTAAACGTTTTTTTTTTTAATTTTTTCTTTGTTAGAAATTTTAATCTAATTATTTTTGTTTTTTGCTGTGACATAAGAGGAGAGAACTAGAAGGAATAAGAAAATAGTATTGATATTATATAGTAGAAATATTAAGCTCTTTTTAAACGGGGGCGTGCCTTTCTAAGTACTACAATTAAAATTTAAAAATCTAATCATTCTAATATTAACATACTATGAAAAATTATAGGTACTTATATATTTATGTACATGGGTTATCTTTTAAATCTTGCTTTATGGAACATAGTGTTTATACTAAAAATTAACCTCTATATTTATTTAACCTCAAAGGTTCAGTGCAAATTTAATTTTTATATTTATTTTTATATTTTTGTATTTACTTTGAATAATCATAGTTGACAAAGATTTTATTTTCATGCTAGTAAAGACCATCCAAGCTTTATCACCACTGAAGGGGACTAATTTTTTTGAAACCAATACACTCACATTACTGCTTTCTGTTCTTATTTAACAGATGTGAATAGGTACTAATTTTTCACTAACAATTCCTCAGGTAACATTTTTTTTGAATTGAGATCTTTGAAATGATGCCTGAATTAACGCGATATGTTATAATTTGTTCAGTTCGTATTGACTACAAAATTAAATTTATCGCAGTGAAACATAGAATTTTAAGTTAATTAAAAATGAGGTTAATTTTTAGATACAAAACTTAAAAAAGAACCCTAGTGTGAATATCGATATCTTTCTGATTTTGAAAATTCCACAAAGATTTTTATAAAATTAGGGGATTTTTGTTGAGAAGAATCTATCTAAAAAAATCTAAATAGATCTCATTATCATACCTCACATCAATATAATACAACATGTAGATTAATTGTTTTATATATTTAAAACCCTTCGATAATAATTTAATTTTCCTTTTAATGAATAATAACTGGCAACCTTAATTTAAATTCTTCTTGCTTATAATTTTTCTTTGTAATTATAGAACCTCTAAGTCTTTAAATTTTTCTACCTTTTCAAATTTTGTTGTTGTTTGAGTTTTGTACCTTTTAAAAATGAAAATTGCTAAAATTAGTTATATTATTCACATTGTTCTAGATAACATGAAATTGGATAAACACAATGAAGCCTTACATAAATTCTATTCATTATTAAATGATAAAAATATTATTTATTTTCTCTTTTCAATAAATATACGAGAGCAGGTCAATAAGTACGTGACTTTTTGAATTTCTCGACTCTTAAATTAACTGTTGGCAGGCCACCATCAGCTAACTCTTGTCGAACTTTGAACCAGTTGGGTCTTTTTTTTTTGTTTGGCATCTATTAATAGTAGTCTCTGATTTGAGAAAAAAATGAGAAAAGTAAATTTCCATAAAAATCCATGAATTGGGATACGAATTGCTTCCTCATCCTCCCTATTGTCCGGATTTAACCCCGATTGTCTATTTCTTGTTTCCAAACCTGAAGAAATGGCTCTGTGGAAAGAAATTTGACTACAACGATCTCACAAACAAATCTATTTTGATGTCCACGACAAATCTTATTTTTTAGAAGGGATAAAAAAATTGGAGAAATGCTGGACGAAGTGTTTAGAGCTCAAAGGAGACTACGTTGAAAAATAAAATAATTTTTTATCAAAAAATCTGTTTCATTCAAAAAGTCACGGACTTATTGACCTGCCCTCATATATTCGTGAAAGTTAATTTTCTTCATTTTAATTTAATTATTCATTCTCTTGTAAAGCTATCTAAAACGGTTCTGACGGAAACAAAACATAGAAATCAATGATTGAAAAGATTAATTCACTTCCTGTTGATTTAAGACAATATGTTCTCTCAGTTGAGTACTTTGTGCCTGGTGTGTGAATGAGCCAACACCACAATGACAAATTCACCTCCCTGCACATGGCATCCTGAATAGGACAAACTCTTCATAGACAACACTATTATTAATAATGGGTCTTTGGAATCCGATTTTGTGCCTCATAATGGAACAACATAAAGTGAGAATACTTGGCACGAAATTCTTCTATTTTTTCTAGGTCTAGATCATTCTTTAGTAATTGCACTCTTTCTGGAGAACATCTAGTCAGAAGTTTTTTATATCCTTTCTATAATTTATATTATTAACAATATAATATTATACAATAAATCATTTTATAGGAAAATGAAAATTTAGTTTTAATATATTTCTATTTATTAAGAGTTGCATAATTTTTCCACCAATAATTATTGTTTTATGATCAGGAGGGTTACCTAATCGCTATAATTCTGGTCCCTTGGACCTTAAGATTGTGGGTAATTTAGTTAAATATATGTAATTTATAATTTAATAAACAAATTATGTTTAATATATTTAATAAAAGATAAAATATATAAATAAATAGATGACTAGCTAAAATGATTTCCATGGATTAGTGACAAATAGCGAAATGAATAAAAATTCAGATTGTGTTCTTTTAAAAATAAGAAAAAAACTAATTCTGGATTCCTATTGGTTAAGGCGCGACACCACTGCTCTAAGCGGCAGATCGCTTTGACCATCAACAAACGACAGACATTTACCCGAGAGAAAATCAAAGTTACGAGGGTGGTCTGAAAAGTTTCAGACCTGGCCAAGAAAAAAGGTGTTTTTCAATTTTTTTTTGCTATATTTCTCAACATAATCTCCATCAACACTGATACATTTCTCATAACGGTGTTCTAATTAAATTTGATTTAATTTAAGTCTAATCAACAGTTATGAATCGACGCAAAAATTCGTTTGGATTACGCCTACAGCGCCAAATTGTTGTTAGAAATGGTTTTTCGAATCAATTTTTGGTCTAACGTTAGGAAATGCGGCACCCACATTGCACATAGCTTTCCATATTCAAACGGTTTTGCAAAATATTTCGCACACGTTCAGCTGACATCGTACATGTCTCAGCTATCTTGAATTTTGAAAATTAAAACAAAAAAAAAATTGAAAAACATCGTTTTTCTTGGTCAGGTCGGAAACTTTTCAGTACTTTCTCATAAGAACGCTCTCCTGCCTGAAAATTGAAGAAATTTTGTATATAATTATTTGTTATAAATAATTTGTTTTTATAAAATATATAGTAGTATACAAGCAATTATTTGAAAGCCTAAGAACAAGTTTTGCTTTTAAAGAAAATAACCTCTAGACCATGGGTATCTAAACTATGACCATTCGAGGGCCAAATTCAAAAAAAAAAAATATGCTGGGCCGAACATAAATATTTTTTCAAAAAATTAACTGTAAAACCACTCTATAAGGACACATTTAATAGTTACTTCATTCATTTTAATTCACAATAAACATAGTTTTTAACAGTGTTTTGAGAGGTTTTACTGTATATATAGTTTTATTAAAATAAAATAACTTCTTTTTATTATAATTTTTTGATTTGAATTAGATATATGTATAAAATTATAAATGAACATGAAAAATATTGCAAACATTAATTTTTTTTTAGTAGAAATGAGCAAATTTAAATATTTTAATATTTTGCGTTTGGGTCGAATCTGAAAGCGTTTTGGGCCGCACCTTAGACAAGCATGCTCTAGACCAGGGGTGTCAAACTCGCGGTCCGCGAGAGCTATTTTTGCTGCCCGCGACCACTTTTGACTTTTTTAAAAAATTTTCAATTTGTCTCTAAAACAAAAGGTAAAATGCTTTTCGCGACCTGACTTTCGACTTTTTTAAAAAAAATTTGCGGCCCGCAGCCACTTTTCAATTTTCAATTTGTCTCCATGAATTTTGATTTTTTTTGCGGCCCTCCTAAAGTTAAACCTTGTTTGTTTGGCCCAAGTGTACCTATGAATTTGACACCCCTGCTATAGACGTTGCCACTAAACAGATCACCTCCACCGTCTATATATATGAATATATATATATTAATTAAAAAAAAATTATTAGCTTTTTTTTACTGGTATTTAAACTAAAACTCTATAGTAAAAGTTTATAATACATTTTCGTAACCGACAATTACATCTTTATAACATTATTTTAAAACAACTTTTATATGTTATCATTTAAAATATATATTTGATTCGAAGTCTAGATTAGATCATAAAACAAGTGCACAATTACTACAATTACAATTCGAAGAAAAATATCATAAAACAATATACATATACCATAAATACAGCAAGGTGGAAAGGGGGGAGGGAGGAGTTTTAGCGTATTTTTCTTTTTATTTGTCACATTTGTTTTAATAGAGATAAACTATAAAGTGGTATAGAAGGCGTGTAGGGCATAATTAGAGCCGCGTGCAGACACCGCGTGTGGCGCCACCTTCGTCTCCTCGGATTGTTATTAGGACCATGAAAGTGAAACGAGTTTTCAAAAAACATTTCCAGCGTATCTTTTATCGCATATTCTTGAATAAGGGTGGTTGAGTGGGAGGTAATCCTTGGATTAAAGGAGTCACCTCTCCCTGACCTCTCACCCTCCTGTTGCCCGGAATTCTCCAGACACGAATCGTTTCTTTTATTGGGCCGAGGTCCTTTTCTCAGAAGCTTCCCTCACTGTTGTTTCCTCTACTAAATTTATATTCCGTGAGTTGCGGGTATGTTTTGCATGAGTACTATATAATAATACAAAACTAGTTTTTTCTTCTTTTATTTCACCTTATATATACCAAACTTTTCGAATTAAAGTGTAAATGAACAACACTTGAATAGACTTTGAAAATATAAAAGAAATAATTTCAAGTAAAAAAGAAAATAAAAAAAAAAAATGCCTTTATATTATTAAAATATAAATGTTTATTTTATAGTAAAATAAGGCATAAAATAAAATATAAATAATTGAATGTATTAACTACGAGAGAAAGAGTTCTTATTTATTAAATTAGAAGTTCGTCTGCAACAGACTATTATTATTATTAAAATACACATTGTTTCATATTTTTATTAAAGAGGAATAATATAATTAATAACATTAATACTATTAAATATAGTATAATTTAGTATACTTAAATGATTTGCAAATTAGAAATTATAATTAGTTACCAAATTAAAATTAAAATTTTAAAATATTGAAATTTTTATCATCCAGTTCATATAATATATTTATTACTCTATTTGTTTTATAATTTTTTTTTGTGGGAGGAACATATACATAATATTAAACTAGTGATTTCAGTTATTTTATTTTATAAATTTTTTTATACAATAGTTATAATTTTATACGTTTTCCAGAAATAATTTATATATGTTAATAAGTTGAAGAAGTATCAAAATTGTTAAAAATATTTTTTAGATTTATAGAAACTGTTCTAAATAATTTCCTATTTTACTTTTCCGCATACTTCGTATAAGGGAATCGTCAAAAATTTCGCGACATCGAGATTTCGATAGATCTTGACGTTTTAGACCTCCCTGAGTCGGAAAATACCATTTTTCGAATTATGTCTGTGTGTGTGTATGTATGTATGTATGTATGTATGTATGTAATGTCTGTGAGCAAATTTACTCAAAAACTAATCAAGCTAGGACTTCGAAATTTGGTACACCGATATTATTCACAGTTTGTAGATTTCTCAAAATTTCGTCAAAATCAGTTAACCGGAAGTGGTACTTTACCTACACTGGTTGCGTTTACCTTTCAAGTAAAGTACCAGTTTGCTTCGAGATATTTGCTTCCTATTTTGTATATAGATTTAAAAATATGAAAAAAATTCAGATACCAAATTTCATCATGATCTGACTACCGAAAGTGACATTTTACCTATACAAGTAGCGTTAGGTGTAAATTATAAATATATATATATAATAGTGTTAAACCATTTTACTTTATAATTTAAATTAATTAGTTTGTTTATTTTTATTGTTGTTAAAACATAATAATAATAACGTAATTACCTATTTATATGCGGGAAAGTCTAGGGGAGGACACTCCCGCTTTTTTTATATATTAACTTAAATTTGATTTTGTTTTATAATTAAATTAATATAATTCTCAAATAAATCATTTTTTGATTAATAAAGAGTGAGGTTATAACAATCTGCTTATTAAAATTTAAAGGAATGAAGAAGATAAACTAAGATTGGAGTGACATAGAGGATGAGATAGAAAGCGAGAGAAAGAAGGAGCCTTACAATTCAGACATAAATATCGATATTAAGTTTGCCAAATAGAACACGCTTTATCTAATAAAAGCTAACATTATTCTAATATATGGCAACTCGAGAATAAAAGCAGGAAATTGAAAATCCCGTATTATTCATATTTTATTAAAATGTATAAAATTTTTACCCGAATGACGAAATATTATTAAGATAACCATTAAAGTTTTAGACGGAAGGACATATTTCGTATCGAACCAGTCAACTGAACGAAATAATAGACCAAGTGAAGACGAGAGGAGTTTGAGTGTTGCAAAACGAGATTCAATCGGCCGGAAGTTTTGATTAGAGAGTAAAAAAAAGTGGGTCGTTAGCCTTTGAGATAATAGAAAGGATTTATACGAATGAGAGAAGGGGTTATGGAGGATCAGCCAAGTACTTAAGGAAAATACGTTTCTCTCGAATTTCTCTTATTAATAAAATTAGAATAACAAATTGATCGTTTAGTTCAAGATATGTACTCTAAGTAATTAAGAAAATTACTTTGTGTGAGTTTACTTTTAACTAATGATAATAATTAAGTCAAGTTTTTATTTTAATTTACATATACTGATTTATGTTATGTTTTTGATAATTCTATTTTGAATTCAGCTACACAATTATGATTTGTTTTCAATAATTTTGGCTTAATTAAATAAATAAAAATAGTTCAATTAAATGATTTTTACTTTAAATTACTATTTTCTTTTTATAGAAAGGGATAAAAAATTAAATCCTGATTTTTTAGCAAATATTGCAAAGTTTTCGGGCTGGAAATGCTTTCGTAGATTCAATCCAGTTTGAAGATACCCTTGAGACTAAATGCTATGTTCAATTCCTTAAAATTGCTCCAGGGATTGATTCAACATTTCTAATGGTTCCTTTTAAGAAGAAAAAAAAATAATTGAAGCCAAAATCTTATGAGAATTCTTATATTTTACAAAACACATATTTTTTATTCTGTTATATCTTAAAACGATAATAATTTTTATTTAAATTTAATTTCTTATAATGTATTTAATAGATACCTGAATATCTGTTATTTATTTTTTATCAGCTTTTGAAATTTGAATTTGTTTCAATTATTCTTTTTAAATACATTAAAGTGAGTATCCAATCAAAAGAAAAATTTCGGGCTTGAATTCTTTCTATCTAAAATAAATACAATTGTTTTATATTTTTAATATAATGTTTATATAACATTTATTAGAGAAAATTTTAGTTTGACAAAATTACTTATTAGAAGAATGTGAATTTGAGAAAGGCAATCTTTTTATGAAACTAAAAATTTTAAATAACAATTAAGTTAATTTTTTCCTTTTTTTTTAATTATTTTTTAAAAATAATAAAACAACATTTCTGTGTTCCGTTGATAAATTATAAAATTTTGAATTTTTCTTCTTGTAGGAGGACGTATTCTTTATTTTTCATACCATTTGCAAATACATATATTAAATTGTATTATATAACTTACTTTTCATAAAATAAAATATTAATATTCACCAAACAGTGGTCCGGGGACGATGCCATATTTGCCACCCTAACATTCATTCATATTATTCATTGAATTTTCAATAAGATTTCATTTTATTTCAAATTCAAAATTTTTTATTAACTTGTAAAATATTTAATGTAAAAACATCTTTTAATATTCAATATTCAGTTATTAATTATTTTTAAAGATATTAAATAATATTGAAAAATTTAAGGATATATATTTTTTTAATTTATTATTTATTATTAAAATTATCACACAAATTACTTTTCAAAATTTGTTTGCAGTAGGAGTGAATGCATGCGCGACATGAAACATCATTGTTATTTCCATTGTTAAGTATAAAATAATTGAAAAACTTAAAATACACATTAGCAAGGCGCTTGCGTCGGTGAGTGCACAAATGCTTCCGAATGTAATACCATCTGATTGTTGTCCTTTTAACCAAGACAAGTCACATAGAACATCTTTGATGTATGTATACCAAATTCTGAAGTTTCGTATACATTCTACATTAATCTTATCAATAAATTATTTTCAATTAAATAGTTATAGACGTTTGTATTCGCTTAATACTCAGAATTACGATAAAACAACAAAACGTACATATTGTTAATATTATAAAATAGTAAAATGTAAGATTTTTCAATATAAATATAAATCCTGCTAATATATTTTAATAATATTAATTCTCATAGGCACAAATTAATATTTTCATATTCTATTGTCTTTTAGATAATTTTATTGACCTTAGTAATGAATAGGATCTGGAAAGTATGGATATAATTCCCTCAAGAAGTCATTGAGAGGCGATAGCAGATAATGGACGTCTCATTGGCACCTCCTTGATTCTGCCCATTTTGGCTCATACGGTCAAAATACATATAAAATATTCTACGGGGGATTTCCCAGAAGAGCCCTTGACGAGAAACAAGGGGCAAGCTTATGGGGCGCTATGATAAGGGAGAAGTTATAAGGGTTGGGGTTTGGAGCCCACGTGTTCTTAGCTTGCTGGGTCCCTTTGCCGATTGAGAGCCCTTCGTTCTTTATTGATTCTGCAATTGGCATCTAAGTTGTAGGATCAAATGACCTGAAAAATATTCAAAGCCTATTTCAATTTTATTAAATTAAATTTTGCAAAAGTCTAAAATTATCCAATTTTGAAATAATTCCAAAAATGGATATCTTATTTATAAGAAAAATCTTTATCTAAATATTTTTTTAACAGATAAATTAAATTATTTTCAAGAAATGTGGAATAGGATTGATTCACTGATAAATTTAAATTTTTAATTAATTTGGAATAGTAATTTTATAATGAATAGTTATTATCATTTTATTTCTGAGTCTGTGTATATTACACTCTAAAATACACTCTTTACTATTTTTCAATGAGATCTGATTACTAAATGATATTGATCAAGGAAGAGATGATGTGGGAGAATAGATATTTTGGAAGGGAAGGAGTTACATAGGGAGTCTATTAAAAATTCCTCTCAGTGCAACTACAAACTCCTTTCAGTTGCTTATCTTGCAATAACCCTTTAACGTTCCCGTTTATAAACTGTCTCGAGAGGGTCAATTGAAATGGAAGCGAATATGAATTATACTATTCAGGGACGGAAGAAGAAATCTCTCCGGAGAGAGAAGGAAATCCAGTCAAGTTATCAACAATCGTACAGAAAGAGAGAGAGATGGTCCAGAATGGGAGTTGGCCACAAAGTTAACGGAACACGACAAGAAAGACATACATAAATGCTTAATTTCCCTTGATGCTTATTTTATTCGCGCTACCGAAGAAAAATGAAATCTTGGATTTGCTAACATAAATTAATACATACATTGCGCGTATAGGAAACTTTCATAGAACTCTCAGTGGTACATCCAACAATTCATCAACTCTAAATCCAAGGAATAAATCCATTGAGAAAAGAAATACAAATCTGAGGAACAAAAATTTAGAATAATATATCTAAATTTAAGCTCTAATTAATATTTAGAAACTATATAAATTGTTTGGTGACATAAATATTTTATGTTTAAAGAACATCTAGAACTTTAATTCTATCAAATTTGTATAACATTTGAAATTTATATCTTAATAAATAATTGAAATATTTATTTATTCATAAATTATTAAATTTAACTTTCTCTACGAGTTACTGTCAAAATAAGAACAATAATAAATCGCATTTTTTAGTCAAATTAATTATATGTATATATTTTATAAAAATAATAAAAAAATAATTGATTTGAATAATTATTGTAAAATTATTTTATACTTAATTTAATAAATCATTAATCAAACCGACTTTTTCTTAAATAATTTATATATATATTTATTAGTATGTAATGTATATTTTTAATATATTAATTTTAGTAAGTTATAATGATATTTTTTAAATTATTGGATGATATAAATATAGTATGCTTAAATTAAAAACTAATTATAGTGTATGTATTATGATTGAAGTTTAGGTATTTGTAGTCACATATGATGTATTTTTGTATTTCACCATATAGTTTCTCTGCTGACATTTTTTTGAGATACCCAGTTGTTCTTGATCACTTTCAAATTTCTTTCTTGACAAAAAGTTCATGAGTTTTGTGAGCAAATGAAAAACTGAAGGGGCTAAGTCTGGACTATAAGGTTAGACTATAATTGACTATTCATTGAACTCAGTATTTTGTCCGTAATGACTTACGAAAACGTAAGTTCTCTCTCCCCAAGTTGGAATCTCGACACCATCACATGTTTCCATATACCTCCTTCAATTGTTTATGCATATTCCAAAATTGCACATTTCTTGTGTTGAAAATTTAATCTCAGCTCTAACTTTACAACTGGCGGCGTTCTCTATTTTCTTGAATATTGTAACCACCCGCAGAAACAACCTAGTCAATAGAAGGGATGTAACAGCAATATCCTGAAATTTCTGAAATACAAATGAGCGTACGAGTAGCACTTTTCGGATAACCCTTATGGAATATATTCATTCAACTATTACTCGTATAATTTGAAGTTAATTTAGATTTGCCTGATTAATAGTAGATCTAATGTCGGCTATAGTGTCTACTAATAATTTCATTATAACGCAAAAAATATTTTCTTTGATAAATTAAATATATATAATATTCTATATTATATATATATATGTCGCAGACAAATGGCAATTTTAGGAAAATACCACTTGCCTGACCAAATGGCTTCAAATGTTATTTCATTTCAATTTGACTAGGAAAATAACATTTGCCTAGACAAAAGCCATTTGGCTAAAGCTATGTTGTGCAAATAGCTTTAACTATTATTTCATTTCAATTTGATAGGAAAATAGCTCAGAAAATGTCGGATATTTATTGGTCCGATGTCAGATGAACAAGACATACGATCAGTTTATTCGTCTGCCTTCTTTGCATTCCGATCTTAGTAAAAGTAGCAAACTTGGAAAAAAGTGGGAGGGAAGTAACAGAAAAAATACCCAAATATTATTCATTTTCAAAAAATTTTATTTTGACATTTACATCAATTTAGATCTAAAAACTGCATTGATGTTATGGCAAGCTGAAGTTAGATAAATATACAATAAAGAACAAAAAATTGATTGAATAACTTCTTAATTGTCTACTGTAAGCTATTTGCTCAACAAAGATTTAGCCAAATGATTATTTTCCTAAAATTGCAATTTTCCTACGGCATATATATATATATATATATATATATATATATATATTATATATTCGATAAAAGATATTAAGATTGTTATTTAGTCTAAACAAAATGTATTTTATATATTTAGGTATTGATATTTAGGTTGATATATTATGTTGATTTTGTTACTCAAATTCCTAAATTTTCATATATATATATTATAAATAGAATGTAATTTGGTAAACTTTCAGAAGATAATTTTTCTCTTCTTTTATGTATGGGCCTTTATTTTAATGGATGTTACGTGATCCATGAATTTATTAAGTAGAAATATCAAGACTTTTCGAAAGATCATTGACCCAAATAAAATAGTATAATATATAAGAATATGTGAATCATTTGACCTTTCTGAATTATAAAAAAAAATACAATAGATAAATTTGAAGTAGAAGTCATACAATGTTAGATGTCATTGAATTTTAATTTTAAGTTACAATCCGTTTTTATAATGTTTTTCTTCTTATATAATATATTAATGTATATATTTATATATATATATATACATTTATAAAATCTCATATTAATAAAAATTATTTATTTATAAATATAATATAATAATTATTATTCAATAATAACATTTACTTAACATATATGCATAAAATCAATTTTGGAAGATTAATATATTTTTTGTTTTATTCAATTTGTAAATTTTCGTATAATTTCATCTTTTCTATTTTTCTTGTTATATTAAATCAATTTATCATATTAAAATTGCATTAAAAAGAATAAAATAATATAAATATAAAATTTTTTTATAAAATAACGTTTTTTCAATGGACTAAAAAGAATAAAATAATTTTTCTATAAGCCTGACAAAGTTTATTGATGAATTGCTTCATATTCAACGAAAAACGTTGGGCGCATTTAGTTTAATTTATTTATTATGAACAATCATATTTTGCCCGTAGATGGCTTAGTCCCTCATTGACAACTGGTATAAATTTCATGACATTTGGATGCATAGGGGAGACCGGGGCACATTGGTACATATTACAAAAAAATGTCTTTTTTATGATGAACATCCAAATTTTTTGAAATTTTAAACCACTTAATTGAAAAATGTTTTCTAATGTTGCAGTGTCATGAATAATTTTGAAAAATTTTGCTGTGTTAAAGTCAGTAACATGTCGTTTAGGAAATAATAACTTTTGTACCAATGTACCCCAAGATGGGGTAGATTGGTACAAGGATGGGGTACTTTGGTACACTGACAAGAAATATACATAGTGAACTTAATACTTTTATTAATAAAAGTAATTAGGATACAAAAAAGGAAATATACTTAAAAATACATGATTATATATAGAAACCACAAGAAAAAACATAGGAAAATGAATAGTTGTAGAATTTTATACAATTAGTGGACATTGTATTCACTTAATTCAACAGGAAAAGATAATAAGGTTGCAGCCCTAGCAGTGCCACCATAAAATGTAGGCTGTGGAAGGATAAAACATACATCTGAAATATCAATAATGCTACTATCAACCTGTTCAGGAAAATAAAATTTTGAGCAGTCAGCTTTCTTCCTTAAATACTTTACGGAGAACTCAGATTCTGTATTCTTAATTTCAATTTGGCCAACATAATAAATAAAGCTCTTCTTTCCAGCAAATTTTACTAACACATAATCACTAACTGAGATATTGGATCTACCAGACTCATTTATTTTGGGTGGGATAAGTTGGTATTCTTCTTGATGAGGGCCGTCACTGATGCTATCTCCTGAGCTATGGAGACTATAATTGAAATCATCTGTTTCACTCTCTGTTTCTGAAGCATGTGCAGGTTGTTTTGGAGCACGTTTCATATACTTAGTAGAACTTTCAGTTAACTCTTTTGGTTTTATCTTCTTTGACCTTCTCAAAGCTTCCTCCACTAGCCTGTTCTTCTCGGGAGTTGAAGTCAGTATTCTTGACTTTCCTTTTCTTTGCCTACGTGCATTATTTGACTTACATCTTACAGCTTTTGGGTATGGGCGAACACTTTCTGGTGTAACAGGTTGTTCATAATTTTGCAAATAACCAATTGAAGATGAATTGGTGGAAAGTGACATAGAACATCTGATGTTCTCAATTCTTGGATGTTTTGCCTATACACAACAATACATATTCTGTACATATACACTCTACTATTATGGGGCACATTGGTACATGTACCAATGTGCCCCAATAGGACTGTACCAAACTGCCCCAGAAGCAGATTTTTTGAAAAAGTGTCATGGCTGACATTTATTGTTTACATTGTAGTTCAAGACTGTGTGAAAATAAATGTCATTAACATAGGTTATAATGTGCTATTATACTCAAAGTGATAGATTAAATGGAATTTTGATTATACTGTTACAAATAGACTTCCAAAAGATTACAAAATTGCAGTAAAACAGATAAACTTACCTTTTCCAAGAAACAGTAAATCCAAT
Source organism: Labia minor (assembly GCA_963082975.1). NCBI lineage: Eukaryota > Metazoa > Arthropoda > Insecta > Dermaptera > Spongiphoridae > Labia > Labia minor. The sequence goes on along the minus strand of OY720349.1, from coordinate 48,860,301 downwards.
CCCAGCAAACTTTCACCTAAAGAAAGTCTTCACTGTTGCCAACTTTTAGGAGAGAAATTAGAAACTTTTAAATAAATCAACTGAAAATATCTACATTGTACCAATGTACCCCATGTACCAATGTGCCCCGGTCTCCCCTACAACAAAAGTTATTGCGTTTCAAATGCGTTTTGTACATCGGTCGGAAAATGAGTTTCAAACAAAGAGCTGCAATTGATTTTTGTGTTAAACTTGGTAAAACTTTTACTGACACGCACCAAATGCTACAAAATGCATATGGTGATGATTGTCTATCCCGGAGCAAGTTTACGAGTGGTTCGGGCGATTCATACGGGTAGAGAGACGCTGGATGATGACGAAAGATCAGGCTGTCGGAAGAAAATATCGATAAAGTGCGTGAATTCATCAAAAATAACGTCAATAAGCGTCATGAAGCGTTTGCTGGTAAGAATTCGTCGTATTCGGCTAGAATATCGAGAAATCGGCAGTTGGACTCTTTTGCACGATAATGCACCATCACATTGTTCGCGACTTGTAACTGAATTTTTGGTAAAAAATCATGTTATTCTTTTGCATCATTCGCTCTATTCACCAGATCTGGCTCCCTGCGACTTCTATCTGTTCCCTAAACTGCATTTGGCGATGAAAGGAAAGTGGCACGCATCGATTGAAGCCATTGAGAAGGCGACGACCGACGTCCTAAAGACCATTCCAATAAAGGACATGGAGAAGTCGTTTGACAACTTTTTGGAGCGTGCAAATTTGTGTATCGATGCAGAAGGGGAATACATTGATTAATAAAAATGATTTGTTCCAAAATGTACATTAGTTTTTTGTTTTTTTAAAAAGTTAGGTTTCTTTTGGAATGGAGGGTGTATTTTATGAATATACAAGTTTATCCCAGATAATGATTTAACCTATCAAAGTAAATATTCAACGATTAACCACACAACCCCTTTGTTCACTTTCGTCATTGAGTCACTTTTTTAACTCTCTCTTTTCTTTTATATTTCACCTTTTTTTACATAAGTATATATATATATAAATTACTAACCGTTGGATTTGTAATCAAAAAATTGAACTCCCATCTCAGTGACTCACACATTGAAATATAAACTCTATATTTACATTCACATACACTTATATAAAGTGAGTTTTTTAATTAATGAATGTTTTAAACTCGGCTCAACTAATTTCAAAAACGCAAATTGGATTTGGAAAAATTAAATCTTCGGCTCAATGAATCAAAAAATTAAAAAAACCTCGCTCTATATATATATATATATATATATATATATATATATTTCCCTCTTCTATGTTTATATATGTATATATATATATAAATATTTATTTATATCAATACTTTTATATAATATTTAATTTAGGATAAAATAAAATAGTTTTGCAAGTTTTTACTTTGATCATCAATCATATTTTAGACTGTTATCTGATTTAAAAATTCACTCCATAATAATTAAAATGACTTAAAAAAATGGCACATTTTGTATTTCCAATAAGCCCCATTTAATACTAGTTATTTTTTAAAATAAATTATACTATCATTTTTTATAATAATTATGCAATTATAATCTGATCTTGTCCATTCAGAATCAAATGTATGAACTAATATAAAATTCAAACTAAATCTAGTGTAAAATTTCAAATATTACTTAAATATAAATTTTAAATAAATACACTTTATATAAATTTTATTTCAATAAAGTTGCATTTGATATAAAATAAAGATTAAAATTTTATTTCAGACCATAATTTCATAAAAATCATATGAACTTTTTCCGAAATAAGGAAGATATACATATATATATATTCCTAAATATTATTATATTTATATAGGAATATATGCAAATTTTATTTTAATTGTAAATATAATAAATTTAACTTAAACTTGGCGTTTTAACATATGTGTGTTAAAATTATAATCATTCGTCATTTTATTCCGTAAAATACTGTAAAATTTCTAATGCTCTTTATTACTTCCTTTTTGAATGAAAAAATTACATAATATTTTATCCTTTATTTTGTTTATAAAATTGTCTAACAAAAAACAAAAAGTAATCTATAAAAATCTTTTATTTAATAAAAATATATTCTATATATCATTCGAATTAGTCTGATGAGGCCCATTGGTGATCCTTGGGTTTTTTAAGATTTTCAGGACATACATCAACCGGATCATATCAAAAGCTTTTTCTATGTCAATACAACAGAAGAACACGGGTTTATTAAATTCCTAGGTTTTCTGAGTTAGTTGCCTTATAGCAAATATAGCATCAATGCCGGAACGTTCATGTCTGATTTTAAAATTTTTGGATTGATTCTATTATGTCTGTATCTTTTAGTTCAATTTGTGGAGCTTCCCTGGTTCCTCCACGTCTCCGGGATAGAGAAATGCAAATTAGGCAATCTACTTATTTTTATCTCTATTGTTGTTAATCGAAATATATTCTAAGATTTCTCTCTTCTGGTTTCGGATCATTCTCCAAATTTTCTTTTGTTGGCCATATAATTCTCTCTCCAGATCTTTAGTGTACTCCTCCCAAAAATCACTTTTTATCTTAAATTGACCTCATTTCTTACAGTTTTATAACCATTATAAGATTCTGATGTTCTAATTCTCTTAAATTATATGAAGGCCTTTCTCTTGATGTCTGCAAGGATTGGTATTTCTTCTCTGAACCATGGTGTTTTTCTATTTATCTGTGGAGGAATCCTGATTATCCTTGTGACCAATGCCTCTCTAACGGCATTCGCGATATTGGTTTTAAGCCTGCGCCATTTCATAGTAATCAATAATAAATTTGATTGGTAATTATTATTTTTTATTAAAATGTATATAGAGAGATCACTTCCCTTATGTATTTATGTGTGAAAGAAGATAGAGAAAATTAGGTCTGATAAATAAAAAGAAAATAAAACAGAAACTGTTTATTTGTATTAAGTTAAGCTCTTTTTTTTCTTTTCAAAATCTAATCTCCAATAAAGATTGATTGAAAACAGTGAGAAAAGAGTATGAGAGTGTGTAGAAGAGGGATGTGGAGGGGAGTGAGCAATCACGGGGGTGTCCAAGAGCTGTGGCGAGGGCGTTTTGTCTCGCTTGTGATAAGAACCTGCCTTTTCTTTCTTCCTAACATGAGCTCGTCCGCTAAATCAGACGTTTTTGCCAACGAATAAAAACGGATCGTGAAATAAACAATGACAAGGATGAGGCCCACTGTTGACCAGAATGAGAATGAACTGGAAAAGTCTGGACCTTAAATGAATACTACTCTATATCTATTTAGACGAGAAGGGCAAAGAGAAAAAAGAGAGGACTGTTAAATTTAAGATAATGCAAAAAAAGTGTTAAAAAGAGATGAAAAGAATATAGAAAAAATCTATACAAATTTGAATTAAATAAATAAATAAATTGAAAAAGTAAGATAAAAACGGGATAAAGATTGAAATAAAAAAAAAATTCATGAAGAAAAAAAAATTGTAAAGAAAAAAGCTTGCCACAACTTGAAAATCAATTTCTATACATAAATAAAATGAATTTTTAATATATTATACAATTTTTATATTTCTTATTATATATAATAGCAAATAAAATATATAAAGATTTTATAAATTTCATCCACTTTCTGATTCAATCAATTAAAATTAATTGAGTTCATTGATGAATAGACGAACAATATTTCATTTACCATTAAACTGGTGTTTCAAGAATAACTCAATAGAGAAAAACAAAAATGCTTAATTAGCATGCATAAGAAAAGGCCAGTACTTTAGCTAATAAGTATTAAAATTCTATTTATATTTTATATTTAGATTTCAATTTAATTAAATTCAAGTATGATTCTATTATTTTTTTTTTCAAATTATTTTGAATTTATCAGTATTTGTATAATTAATTGAAGTAATTACAAAATGAATATATTTCTATCTCAAGTGATATCAAATAATATTTTTTTTTTAATTTATCACAATATTCACTTTAAATATAAAAATGAATATTTATTTTACATATATATTAATAACCTTATCCAACAAAAAAGAGTCTAAACAAGATTAGTTTCGATTGTAACTGAGTAATAATCTGTACAGTTATCTCAACTAAAATAGTATGAGGACAGGTCAATGACAACGTGACTTTTTGAATGAAACACAGGTTTTTGAATAAAAATTTATTTTATTTTTTAAAGTAGTCTCCTTTGAGCTCTATACACTTTGTCCAACGTTTCTCCAATTTTTTTATCACTTCCAAAAAATAAGATTTGTCGAGGACATCTTTATTGCCGAACCCACTGTTTTGACTGTTGTTTGGTCTCTGGTGTTGTTGTGGATCCACGTTTCATCCACGGTTACGAAATGGTTCAGTAAAAACTTGGTTTCATTGATGTTTTTTTTCCGCAAAAAATCATGCTTAATGAGCACATGAAATTCACTTTTTTCTTCTCAAATCACGAGGAAGTCTACTATTAATGGATGTCAAACAAAAACCAAAGGTTGCCTGCAGTGTTGACATTTCATTTAAGAGACAGGAAATTCAAAAAGTTACGAACTTATTGACCTGCATCATATCTTATTGTGAGATATTTTACTAGTTCTGTTCAAAAACTACGCATTTTTCTCAGAGAAACACAACCCAGGTGATGAACTGCCATTTAAATTGATTGGGTATACTTAATATATATAATTTCCATTAATTATATCTATAATAATATAACATAAATATATCCAACAGTGATAATTATGATAGAGACTTATTATTCTTCTTTCATCGCCTAGAATAACTACTTATAATAATACTAACTTTCATATATTAATTTACTTGTAAGTTTCTATTAAATTCAACTTAATTAATTAATCCCCGAAGATTATGAAAAGTTTTGTTTGATGTTTCCCTTCCTAACAACACTAATTTTTCATACACATTTTATGATATCAACTTTTGAAATTTCTTAAATTTGTTACTTATTATTAATTTATTGGATCGATATTGATTTTGGAAAGTGTATTTCTCTTTTTTATTGCTATAACTATGAAAAGATTCTAAGGGATAGAGCTAATTGTTCATTTCCTGAGTACTCATTCAACCGACTCCTATCAAATTTAATAGAATACCATCGAAACATGATTGGGATTGAAAAAGACGGTTGAAAAACCTTGACAAGTGGTGCTAGGTACCATTCCTATTGGGGAGATTTAACATAATTTGGTGTATTCACACGCCACTTTCCCCTTCTATCATTTAACATTCGAATGTAACTTTTAAAAATAATAATAATAATAATAATAATGAAACTTAGAAAGAATAAAATATAATTTAAACATATTTTTATTTATATAAATAAATGTTAAATATAGTTTTATCTAAAATTAAATAATTCATATAGTGTCATCCACATATGACATTTTTACCGACCGACGATAGTAAGGGAGGTATTGTTTTCACACCAAATTTCACATGTGGAGATTTTTACATATCTCCACGAATCATGCATTTTCTTAACAGAAAAAAGTATTTTTAGCATGATGTCTGTCCGTCCGTCCGTCCGTATAGATGTGTACAGCCTGAACGGCTCAACCGATTTTGATGAAATTTGGTATATTTACTTAATGCATCAGTGGGATGAATTGATCAACTTTTGGTGCAAATACGGAAACCGGAAGTGGTAGTATTAGCGATCGACGATAGGAAGGGAAGGGTTATTTTCACACCAAATTTCACATGAGGAGATTTTTTTATATATCACCACGAATCATGCACTTTGTATTGGTTTTATCCTCGAGAAAAATCATATTTATTAGTTTTTTCTTGATTTAAAATTATATGACGTCATCCAGCCATTCATGACGTCACAGCCTGGTCTTGCATATATATATATATATTATAAATAAAATAAAATTAAAAATATTTATGTTATATACATACTTATCTGTTTTTTATTACATTAATAGATATATTAAAATTATTTGAAATTGTTTCTGTAGTTGGAAATTAATTTACTTCAAACCGTCGGTCGGTTCGGACATGGCCACAGGTCAACTTATTATCTATGTAACATAATTCAAATTATTAATTTGTATATATGTTTATAGATAATAAAATATTTAAATTCTTTTTAATGAAGATGTTTTTTATGGATTTTATTTATGTTTACCCTTTCTTATTATAATATTATGTCTACATACTTCTATTTTCTCTTTGCTCTTTTCAAAAATTTTAGTTGCAGTCTTTCGCGCATTAAGCCTTGATGCACATATTTTATATATTATAATTATTTATTTCTTGACATATTTTGTTACTTTGTATTCGTTGTAAATATGACTAAAAAGTAGATTTTTTTTTATTTTATTGACAATATTTATAAGGTAACCCATTTTATTTAATTTTACTAAAATTTTTTTTTTAACTAAGATGTCCTATGATGTTATAAATTAAACATTGGTTTCTTAGACCATATTAATTTTTCTGAGGACATCTATACAGAAATTTTCATAAAATAAAAGTACGTGTTAGTAGTATGGTATATAAACATTTAAAAGTAAAAAATAAGTAGACCTGTGGCCAGGTCCGAACCGACCGACGGTTTGAAATAAATTAATTTCCAGCTACAGAAACAATTTCAAATAATTTTAATATATCTATTAATACAATAAAAAACAGATATGGATATAACATAAATATTTTTAATTTTATTTTATTTATAATATATATGTGAGACGAGGCTGTGACGTCATGGATGGCTGGATGACGTCATATAATTTTAAATTAAGAAAAAAACTAATAAAAATGATTTTTCTCGAGAATAAAACCAATACAAAGTGGTGATATGTTAAAAATCTCCTTATGTGAAATTTGGTGTGAAAATAACCCTTCCCTTCCTATCATCGATCGCTAATACTACCACTTCCGGTTTCCGGATTTGCACCAAAAGTTGATCAATTCATCCCACTGATGCATTAAGTAAATATACCAAATTTCATCAAAATCCGTTGAGCCGTTCAGGCTGTACACATCTATACGGACGGACGGACGGACAGACATCATGCTAAAAATACTTTTTTCTGTTAAGAAAATGCATGATTCGTGGAGATATGTAAAAATCTCCACATGTGAAATTTGGTGTGAAAACAATACCTCCCTTACTATCGTCGGTCGGTAAAAAGAGAAAATATCCTACAAAATAGTAAAAAACAAAGAAGGAGTTTAACTATATACACTGAACCCCGTCCTAGGCGGGGCTTTTTCACTAAATTTTAAATAAGAACACAAAAAGATATGAATGTTTTAATATACTGATTGAATTAAAATTAATTAATTATGCATACAGACTCATCCAAATATTATGCATTACTTCGGGGGAAGAAGTGGCAAAAGCGCTCTGAGAAGCTAGTTTATAATATTTTCATGTTTTGCGTTGTTTAACAAAACCTAACATAGCTTTATTAGTCCCGTTTATTCAGATATTTCGTCTCTTCTTTCTATTATACTTATTATAGTGTATTGTTACAAAAATAAAAAGGTTGCAATGTCCCTAAGCTTTTTGAATTAATTTGTTTCTTTTAGATTGCTAGTGAGTGACACATTACATACACTCTATATACTTATTGTATGTTAGGACCTCTTGAGACTGACAGAAGCTCCCTTTCACCATCTCTCTCGCTCACCCTCTGACAGTTTGACTTCCGCTTCTAGTCGCCCTCTTGAGCCATACTCTATGCAAATGAAAGATAAAGCTTTTCGTATTCAGATGATGAAATTTCTCCTAGAGAATTTAATTGCTGGGCCAACTTCGCGAGTAAGCAATATATATATATATATGTCTGGAAATATTCGCATCCTTACTATCAAAGTCACTTGTTAACTTGGACCAGATCCTCTCCGGGGTCCTCCAACCTCCACTACGAACCTGTAGGGAGAATTCATAATTAAGGTTTACCAAAGCTTTCTTAGAAATTTGAACGAGTTGCCTTTTTAGCTATTATTAAAAAATAAATGTTTACTCAACAAGAAGCAAATATTATTAATCCTATTTTACACTTTAAATATATTTAAATATTAGAGTTAAAAAAAAATGATTAATTTTGTTTTAGTAAATTTTTATTTCCGATGAGAACAAAATTCTTGAAACTTTAATAATTATTTTATTTCCATAAATGAATCGAATGTAATTTTTAGATATTTTTATAAATAAATCATACATTAGTAAATTGAAAAAGAAAAATATTTTAAAGGTTGAAAGGTCAATGGTTTAAAATATTTTTTCAAATTGTTTAATTAGTTTCATTACAAGTTACACGGTGTGGACAATAACCAAGGTGACTGAGACCATAAAAACAAAACGGGTTACAAATTTATAAATTTTATTTCAGATTATTCAAAATACATACCTTCCTCATTGATATACCTTTCAAATCTTTTGTAAAATGAATTGAAGCATAAATAAATAAATAAATAAAAGTCATTCTTTTGGTTACGTAATTCTGGATTTCTTCCACCCATCAAAAACGCTCTCCCTTCATGGCCATTTTTAGTTTAATGAATAGCCAAAAGTCAGCTGGGGCTGTATCAGGAGAATAGGGAGGATGGGAGATAAGAACGTCTTTTTTCGTCAAAAACTCGGTCACAATTAGGAACTCAGGAGCGTTGTCATTTAATTATGTTTTGATATCTCCCTGGCTGACCGCGATGCCGTCATTATGGAGTAGCGAAATATTAAATTAAATTTTCTAATACTTAAAGTTTTTGGCTCTAAAAAAAAAGGTCAGATGATTTTGCGATGCTCTGAAACATTTCCGATGGATGGAAGAAGTTTTCCAATTTTCCAAGAAAGTAAAAAATTAAAAATTTATATAAAAATCGGATGTATTAAGGGAGCCTCGGAAAAGATCCGATTATTTAGGGAGCCGCAAACCAGAAAAGATTGAGAACCTCTGAGTTATATAATATAAATACATATTATTTAACATTTTACCTAAATTAATTTTTATATATTAATTAAAAAATAATTAAATTTACAATTATTTTATTTATTTAATTATAATCTAATTTTTAAATTTTGTTCTTGATAATAAATGAATAATAATTTTGACACTTTCTTTAAAAAAAAGAAAAATTTATGAAATCAAATTTGATTTCAAATTGAAAGCATTTGCAAATACGTTTTTAAAAAATTCAACATGATTTATTATTAATATTACCTAATAAAAAAAATGTTAAAGATAACAACCCTCTTGAAATTCTAATCCCCAAAATTCGTGTCTGGAGTGGTTCAGAGGCGATATTTTGCAAACAGGGTGATGCTGGTGTCCCTTTGTGACCCTGTTCGCTATCCCTGAAATCGCCTCGGGCCGCCTGCCTGTCATTTATTGTGTCTGAAACTATTGTATGCATGATTGAAACGTAGGGCGAGGGGCGAGTCTCGTTTAAAACGCCAAGTTTGGAGCTCAAGGGCTGATAGAGACTGACAGGCCGTGACAGGAGGGACACTCCGCCCTGTTTTTTTTCTTTCCTATGATCGCAAATTAAACCAGATGATTGTCAACCCAGAACATTTACAGTTTCTGAGATTTCTATCTCAGCAATGAATTAAAGACCTCTGAATTGACTAATGATATACATTATTCAAAAAAAAAAAAAAGAATGGAAATGTAAGATTAAAGACCGTCTAGGTAGTTATAAACTATGACGATTAATAGGCTGTGCCTACTTTTGAATTATATTTAAAACTTTTACTAAGTAGACAGTAAGTAAACTGTTCCACAATGGGGAGACAAAATTAAATCAATAAAAATATATTCTTGTGAAAAACATTAAATGTAATCTAAAGTACAGTTCAATAAAATGTATAAATAAATTTCTCTTTTTTTTTGAAGAACCAAACTAATTATCAATTATTTAACATATTAATTAGGTAAATAAAAATTTAATTCATTAAGAAAAAATCAAGATGTTCACTTTTTTTTCTTTGAAGGTGAAATCCTCATGGTCCCCTTACAAAAGTAATTTACTTTCTTTACTTTTAGTAATTATTATTTGTAAAAACACAATGCATTGTAAAATTAGTAGTAATTACTTTTTCACCTTTTAAACCCTTTCAGAATAATTCCATGTGCAAAAAGTCTTCCTGATAATAAATATGGTTATATTTGACATTAATGAAATAATTAATTTTTAATAAATTTGGGAAAAAATGTTATTAAGCGACACTTCAGTTCAGCCTATTATAGCAAAAAAAATATATATATGAAAACGCCACAGGGTGGGAGATAGCGGAGCTGGCTCACATTCTCGTGATCCCGGGTTCAAGTCCCTTGCCAGGCCCGGTATCAACATTGGGAAGCTACTTGATAAAAAGTAGGCGATGAAGAAAATCAAGGTAAAGGTTGATTGGACCCGTTCTCTGATCATAGGACTCCTAGTTGATATAACCGACTTGATAGGCGTTGTCCTTGCGTAGAACGTACAAAAGTCAGAGGTTTTATTATATATAATATATTTATATACATATATCGATAAGTGAAAATTTCTTGTCCTTTATCCAAAAAAATAATTAAATAAAATTATATTCATTTAATCCATAAAATACTTTAATTAGAACATTTAAACCACTTTTGTTTTTTTTTAAATGTTTATTACGTTGGAACACCCAAACTTATTTATATCGTTTTTTTCACAGAGAAACAACAAAGAATGAACCTTTAATTTAAGCCCTTTGTGATCAAACGATACATATGTTAGGAAATAAAAGAAGAAACATAAAACTTAGACGCGATAAGATATACCCTCTTGAATGGAGGGGTAAAGAACATTTCAGCACCCATTTGACCTTACATTTGCAAAGTATAGGGGGGAGAATAAAGATATCAGTGGCCGAAAATTAACCATCAACTTTAGCAAAGAGGGTAATCGAAGAAGATGCCTGTGAACTTACTTGTTACTTGAAACTATTCTCACAACGTAAATGGAGACGATGAATAAATAATTTTCTACACAAGTTATATAATTAACTTTCCCACTAGAGTGAACTTGGGTGCAAAATGAACTTCCTAATGAAATGAATTTGGTATTCACTTATGAATTTGTCTACTTGGGAAACTTTAGACATCAATAACAATTTTTTAATAATTCATTAACTTTCATTTTTACTTGTGTTTATTTATATTCTCTTCATTTTAAGTGAAACATAATATAAAAACAAAATTTGAAATTTGTAAGACAATTTATACATTCAAGGAAACTATACATTTCAATTTATTTTGATAATATAATATAATAATTTTCTTTTTTTGAGAGATTGATATCATTATGTTATTGATATATATATATTTTTAATATTTTTAGTGCACAGTAAAAATCACTGAATGCTCAGTAAATATCATTGACTGCACAGTATAAATCACTGAATGCACAGTAAATTTTCTGTATTATAATATTGATAATTCCTCCATTGTATTTAATTATTTTAATATATTATTTTAATTTTTTTTTGAATTTACATTTTTTAAAATATTATTTAAATATATTTATTGCTGGTATTGTATCGCTCAATAAAATATAATGAATTTGTTATTATTTACTTTTATATGTAGATTTATAATTGAATTTAATTTTGATATATTGATATAAGAAAAGGAGGTGGCTTGGCCGAGAGTGTAGCGTGGCAACCTTCTACACAAGAAGTCGGCGTTCGATTCTAACCAAGAACGGATTTTTCTAATAAATTAAATTTAACATCAGCTGCCTCCGGCTCCAGGAACTGACAAGCCCTGGTTCTATTCAACCCTGCACCAGCAGGACTGCCTCAAAAACAAGCAACCATAAGCAACAATGGATCGTGATGAGAATAACTCCAGTTGGAAAGAATAAAAGTTAACACCTAAAGAACATTCATATATGTGCACACTTAACATCAATATCCTTGTATATGGGAGCTTTGCGTGATCCTAGATGGTCCAGACGCAAATAATAATAATATGATATAAGAAAATATTTCGGCTCACAAAAATTTTCAGTGGTTCTAAAACAAAAAATGTGAAACTAGGATAGGATACCGTATGCAAAAAATGTGAAATTAGGATAGCATTTAAATAATGTAAATTAAAAAAAAAATAATATATTTAAATAATTAAATAGAATGGTTGGCTCGTTGCAAAAGTGCTTCGGAAATTAAAAACTCCTGATGCCTGCATCAGAAGTTTAGACCGAGCAATGGAATGGAATGTTCAAATTTTAGTAGAGCGGTATCCACATTTACTTACTGTGTTCTACTCTACGTTAAAATTATGTGTTTCAGATTTTACTGTGCTTTAATAATTTTTACTTAACAAAAAATGTTTTTTACTGGGCATTTAGATTTTTTACTTTGCATTTTGTTTTTTTTTACTGGGCATTTGAATTTTTTACTGAGTATTTGAATAATATACTGGGAATGTGTACTGTGTGCGTATTATTATAATACTGAGCGATTAATTGGTACCCATTCTTTTATATCAATTATCTTTGCTATGATCATTTCTTATTTAATATTTTAGTGCACAATATTAAATAATGTGTGTATGTATTTGAAAAAATTCTTAAATTTTAGTTTTTACATTTTAGTGATTTGAGGAATTTCTTTTATATGTTTAATGATATAATCTTAGAGTTATCAATCCATATAAATTTTTGAAAATATTTATTCAAATTGGAATTTTTAATTAATGATTTCTCAAAAATTAATAATTTTTTTTAATGTACTAGATCAGATTTATATGTGAAGGAATATTTTAATGAGTTAGTAGTTGGAGAAAAAGGTGCTAATTTATTTAAATTCGCATAATGATTCTTAATGGCAATACGTATGTATTTATTTTTTCATCTGGTAGTCCACCTACTTTTCCTAGGGTCGTTTTTATTAATTGGATTATCCTTTTGGTTCATGTCATCAGGCCATTTGAAAAGGCTATTAATTAGACCTGATCTCGTGCAAGTTCAAAAGTAGGTGAACATTATTTTTTTGCAACTTCTACTTTGACGCAGAATCCATTTGCAGAGCCTGCACTTGAATTAATCCCCCATCTCCCTCTCTCTCTCTCTCTCTTTCGCTTCAGAGAAGCAAACCAGCCCATTGCATGTTTGACATTAACATAGCATATGATACAGAGCACATTAAAGCACTAGACGAACGAGAAGTAGCAATAAGCGAGAGGGACAGACACAGAAGAGCTCTTGCTCCATACCCAGCAACCCGGGTGTCTGTTCCAGGAGAGATTAAACAGCTCCAGGTTGCAGATCAATCAAGCAATTTAATTAAGATCAAGAAAGGAATCATTTGTACTATTTTAGAACAATAATGTTTAGTTAATTAAGGTTTTAGAATATTATAGAAAGACAGTTATGTTATATTTTATCATTTAAATATTAAAATTCTGTAAAAATTAAAAATAAATAATACAAATTATTAATATTTCAACATTTATAAATAAATTTTGATAATTTATTAATTTATCATTTATTATAAATATTAGTTCTTTCTTTTTGTTATCTTCTCAAAGTCTATTGGTGTATGATTGGATATAAGCGAGGGTTTTAGATTCAAGTAAGTCGAACTAATTCGAAATACAAGACCAAATAATACCCGTGTAATGTAAATTGATCAGGAACTTCTTGAGTGATCTTGAAGTCTGTAGTTCGTTTGATTCTTTTGTTCGTCTGTAGTTCGTTTTATTGATTCGAAATGGTCGTTAATTAAATAAAATAAATAATCTTTTAATTTTGAGAAATTTTGAGCAATTAGGATCTCTTAAACAATTTTTCTTAACCAAATAAATTTAATATATTGCAAGGGTAAATATAATAAATCAATAATACAATTAATATGAAATTCAGTGCTTGAAATAATTAAATGTTTTCAGAAAGAAATATAAAAATGAGTAAAACCAAAGAAAATATTAAAAATAAAAGTAAAATTAAAAATTATGTTTAAGTACAAAAATTATCAAAGTTTATAATAGAATTAAACTTTAATTAATAAATTGAATAAAATTGTACAATATAAATTTTAAAAGAATATATAATAAATAAATAAATACCTTTTCAACAGAGTTTACAAATAATAATTCTTTAACTAGTAGTTAATGTGTTTATTTATTTATTTTTTATATTCACGTTGACAGAATGTTTTTACGGTTGTTGTTTCCAACAACCAGATTTTAATTATTTAGATTATTATACAAAACATAAATTAAGAAAAAACATTAGAAAAATTTAGACTGAATTCAAATTCTAATCTTTTTTAAATATATATATATGTATATAAAAAAATAAATGAAGTAATATATTTCTTAATAATAACTTAAATTTTGAAAAAAAGAAGAGATAGTGAAGAAACAAAGAAAAAATTTGAAGTAGAGCACTGAAGATTTCCAACTAGGTGTAAAAAAAGAATACTCAAGTTATTATATAATTTTTATTATGAATAAATATAAATTACAGTCCTTCCTTGTTATTATACCATCTCATCTTTGAACTCTCTCTGTTTCTTGTTTCTTGATGACGTTTTTCGCGGACTATTCGCTGTAGCCAGTCTCATCCTCGCAATGTGAACGGTCTAGCTCTTCTTCGAGCGCTTACCACAACACTAAAACTGTTATTCTGCTCTGTTCTCTGGGGTCTTGACTGTGGGTTCTATCTCTTATGGTTTTGTTGTGGATAGTTCTAATAATCCGCATCTCCTTTGTTCTAAGAAATTGTATTGTGAGGGTCGTAACCGCTCTCGATTCGGCACCACAGGTGATCACCGGACGAACTCATGATGTTGGCGCGTGGCAGCTTACCTACGCCAATGATTAATATAAGAAATAGAAACTTTTAAATTTCCCCCTTTTAATATGTATTTTAAATAATTACGAATGTATTAATTTGATTATAATTACACTTTATATTAATATGTATAAAATCCAATTAATTATCTATTGTATTTTTACTTGATTTTACAATGTAGTTTTTAATGTTAAAATTTTTGTGATGTTAAATTATAAGTGGCTAATCTGATATAGCATTTCCGCTTGGATTGTAACCTTGGCCAGCTAGGCGATCACCTTCACTTCTTATTGTAAAGCCTTCAAACACAGACCATCTATATTCTATATCAGTGCTCCGCAACCGGTGTGACGCGGCACACTGGTTTGCCTTAAAGGAGATACAGGTGTGCCGCCGCGATCAAATGAAACTTAGAAATCCGCATATAATATAATTATAAATCAAAAAAATATAAATTTCTTATATTCATGTATCTCCTTTAAGGCAAACCAGTGTGTCGCGTCACACCGGTTGCGGAGCACTGTTCTATATGACTAGTAAACTCTATTGTCTTTGCTGAAACAAAGTTTTTGGCGCCACGATGCAAATGCAGGCAGTAACTAATTGAAAAAAAAATCTGGTTTGTGTGTGTGTGTGTGTGTTTTTGCCTGGTATTTGCATGCAGAATTATCGGTTATGTGCGCCTGCAGCGCCTCTTAGCGGTGCAACAATGAGACAACATATTAAAAAAAAATGGTTTCACCGATTTCTAAGGAGCTGGGGGGAGCCCTGCCTTCAAGTATACATGTTGTAGCTTTCTCAGTAGATTATTCGCCATTTTTAAGTGGTAGAATTCTACAAGGCTTTGTCTTATCATTCAGTTCTTTATCTGTACGAAATATTCTATTTGTATGAGAATATTTTGTTTCTCATAAATATTTTATATTTATATTGGGACTTTTCACTCTTCAATTTCTACATTTATTTTAAGGTATAATTCTTATTGTATCCTATTCTTCTCCAAGAAACCCATTTTTAACAATTATTATAATTGGATCGATTTTTATAGCGGGTTTGTCTTTACAAACAGCATTTATAATTCTTTATTAATTTTTGTAACTACATTCGTGAATGATTAACTTTGATTCAATTTTATATCTAAAGTAATCTATTTTCTAATTAGATATTTTATCCGATTTTTAATTTCTAATTCATAATATTACATTTCATTTTTGTAATTGATCATTTGTATTCAATTTCAAATCTTATATGGCCAATAATTCTTTTATTAACTTCCATCTTCTTTGTTAAATAATTAAAGGTTTATATTTGTTACTGAACATAAGTTCTTTTCTTTTCTATTAATCCCTTTTGCATTGTCTTTCTTTCAGAGGCTTAAATCAAAGTTGTTATTCAGTTTGAAAGATATCTAGTTAATTCGCCGAGTTGAGAGGTCCGGTTTCCCTTTATCCATTAGGCACATCTAATATTTTTATTATAATTTCACAAAATTTATAAGTTTTGTCATATTTTCTTTAAAATACGGGTGGCGACCACTCTTTTAATATATCTTTTATTTTCCCCCTCTACCCACGGTCAAAACTCTCGTCTAGAAGAATCTCCATTGGTTATTCTATCTTATTTCCTCCCAAACGCACCCCCCTTTTTAGGCCATGCGTTTTCACATGACTTGAAAAGACTTTCAGGCTTACCATCAACCAGTTTAATTTTTATCGATTTTTCTGTTAATTAGAAAGGACATATTTTTTAGTATTACTTTTTCTTTATAAATATTTCTGCAGATGATTTTGTTTAAAACAAAAACATGAATAAAAACAATAAAAATCCTATAACAATTATTAGTAAGTGATTCTAAGTTATACATTGTCTCGAATTTAAAACATTCTTTACTCCCCCATCATTTAATCCCTGATTCTGTTTCAAAATAAAACAGATGTACATTCCACGTGCATTCAAACGAAAACAAACATAAACTAGTAATTGCATTTTGGTGCATTCAGACGAGGGGAAAAAAAGGTTGAAGGAATAAACGAGAGAGGAAATTTCGAATGGGCGTTCAGGGAGTTAATACCCCATCTCTACCCCTCAGACTCTTGGCCCTTAGCTGCACGGTCAGAGGGTTAATCAAAAAGAGACGGCCCTAGAATGGGGTGAAGGAATGTCATGGGATCCATCAATATTCCTTTCAGAAAGGCTTAAGATCGAATCAAAATCATCTTGGCATTTATCGGAGTCACGGTCAAATTTTTATGTATTAAAAAACATAAAATATGATCTTTATAACAAAGATAAATATAATACATATATATATACTTATATATATATATTTACTAAATAAATAAAAGAGCAAAGGTCAGGAGTTATTGAGAGAGAGAGAGAGAAAAGAATAAAGGTCATTTAATGTGATAATTTTTTTTCTGAAATTTTTCAAATAATCATTTTGCTCAAATGACAATTAAATCAATTAATATTAATATTATATTGTGAAAAAAATAATTTTTTACATACATTGAATATTTATAAATACCCATGAAATCTAAAATTCTAAATCCATTCGAGTTATTCATGATGTGACTATTTACCTTTTACCAAATTCATTAAATCTATTTTTTCAATATTTTGAAAATAAATTTATAGATAAACTGTAGGCATATGCAACGCGAATTAAACTCTGGATCTCATTGAATTTATCTTAAATTACTTATGTAAAATAATTTATTATGTAGAATTTATGTTGTTTATTTCTTTAGAATTTATAGAAGCAAACTATAGACTCTAGATATTTTGCTACATTTCTTTTGACTTCAATACAAAAAGATAAAAATAAATTTTAGAGAAATTGAGAAATTATAGTAAAATTAAAAGTTAAAGAAATACCAAAATATTATATAGCCAGTTTATTTTGACAAAGTAAAAATAAACAACAATTTTGATAATATAGTTAATAAATTAAAAAATCGGGAGTGTCCTCCCCTAGACTTTCCCGCATATAAATAGGTAATTAGGTTATTATTATTATGTTTTAACAACAATAAAAATAAACAAACTAATTAATTTAAATTATAAGGTAAAATGGTTTAACACTATTATATATATTTATAAAAATGGTATTTTCCGACTCAGGGAGGTCTAAAACGTCAAGATCTATCGAAATCTCGAAGTCGAAATTTTTGACGATTCCAATACTTCCCTTATACGAAGTATGCGGGAAAGTAAAAAGCTAATGAACATAAAATGTTTTAAAATATAATTATATCAAACGCATTAACAAACAATTTAATATATAATATGTAACGATCGAAAAGAAATCGGCTGTTGGATTAGCCACTTTTGAATGATGGATTTTCATTTCCTTAGAAAATCGTTGCTAATATCGATGTTAACAGTTATTATTATTAAAAAAATGGAGATTTAGTAGAATGGAAAATGGGCGGCTTTGTGTCTATTCTAATGGTCCTTATCCCTTTCTGATGGTCTTTTTTTCTGATTAATCATCGTGCTTTTTCTAAATTAAAAAACAATATTTGAACGTATTGAAAGTTCATTGTTAAGCCAAAACTGGAACCATGGAAAACGAAATTAAAACATATAAAATAATACTTCGAAAGGAAATTACTAATTAATCAATAAATAATATTTATTTTAGACAAAGTTTAATTAAGTTGTTCAATTTAATATTAATGAAATAACTTGTTTCAAATATTACCATCCTCTGTCCGCAACTAATCTAATATTGACCCATGCAGTTCATATGATTAAGCGGCCTACTAGACTGTGCGATGGAAAGGGGCACATTCTGCAAAGGACTGTATGTTATTAAAGGCAAATATTGCAACTGAAGGAGGGTGGCGGAAGCCCGGTGCATGTTTGCTCGGATTTGCTTTGCAATATGAATGATACCCTTCTCCTAGATTCCAGAATTGTTTAACGAAATGAACAAGAGAGGGTGAGTGTGGGAAAGAGAGATTGAGAAAGAGGAAAGGTAGCTACAATTGACATCACAATTGTAGAATTATATTTCACAACAGATATATATATATATATATATATATATATATATATATATTGTAACATATTACAGATATTTATTAAATCTTTATTAGGCAAAATCAAAGTACAATCTTTTTCTTTTACAAAAAATAAATAACTATTATAAAAGTAACACTCGATCAGCTTCTTGGATACTCTTCTACTCTACAAATCTTCCCCTTCTTCGGTTTTCATTATCGCTGGCTTCTCATCCTTTATATGTACCTTCTCGATTATCTTTTTATTTTTAATGTTTTCTAATCTGACTATCGAATCGCTACACTTGCCAATAATCCTCCATGGTCCCGTCCATCTTCGTAACAAGCCCGCACTCCTCTTTATATTTCCATCACTTAATACAACATTTATTCTCCAAACCAACTCTCCTATTTCAATATATAATAAGGAAATGCTATGGATTATAAGATTGTTATGAATATTTCCATGTTCAATTCATAAATCTAGAGTTGTCATTTGAGAGATGAATAATAAATATAATTTTGATTTTTAGTTTTAATAATATATTGTGATAATTAAATAGATTTATAATTAAATGAATACATATAATTAAAGATCTAGAAAAATTTAAAAGGTTAGATAGTAAAATCATGATGAATAATAATATTCAAGAAGAATTTTATAAGATTGTATATCACTTATATGATAAAGAAGCTTATTTGATAAAACTAATATCAAGAGTTATCAAAATTAAAATCAATAAAACAATCCTATTGTCGGTTATATTATAGGAAAAAGTTTGTATTTATAGTAAATCCAATGGGAATCGACCGGTGAGTAATCCTAGAACGTGGTAGATGAAAATAGTATTAGAACGTAGAATTGGATGAAGATGGCAATACGAAACTGAAGAAACCAAAATGAAAAAACATCAACTGTTCCATCAAGGGTGAAGCATTATTTTGTAACCAGAGATTTGATCAAGTTGCCATTGGTTTGCTTATTATTTTCTATTAAAGAGAATCATAGATTCTATGGCTAGAGCTTAAATCTAAAGCACTTTCTCTGCTACAATTTCATTTTTGTTTAACTTCATACACCTCTCTGTGATAATACCAATTACTTATATATACTATATATTCATTTAATTTTTTAATAATTTTAAGATAAGGTTTAATTTATCCTTTAATTCTTTTAATTATAAATCTAATATTTATTAGGATATATATAACCAACAAGTGAACATACAAAACATAGAATTTGAAAATGCAGAAAAATTTAAATACTTAGGTTCTGTAATCACGAAGGTAATAATCCCAGAAGAACCAAAAATAGAGAAATAAATTTAAATATTTAATTATAGTCAAGTCAAGACTTTTTTATACTCAAATTCTTCATTCGTTATACAATTTCAATCGAAGTTGCAATCGGGTAACACCAGTTATCATAAAGGGGTTTATCTCGTCAAAATTAAAATAAATAAAACAATTATTTTGCCGGTTGTACATATATTATATGGGTATGAGGCATGGTATATGTTCCTGGGAGACGAGAGGAGATTTATAGTATTTGAAAATAGGATTATTTTCAGCATTTATGGACCAAAGAAAGATAAGGCCACCATGGAATGGCGAAGACTACATAATGAGGAATCGCATCATCTCTATACATCTCCAGGCATAGTTAGGATTATAAAATCAAGAAGATTGCGATGGGCAGGACACGTGGCAAGAATGGAAGAAGAAAGTTTGGCGAAAAATGTATTTGTAAAGGGACCGATTGGGAAACGTCCGGTTGGAAGAACAAGGACACGGTGGGTGGACCATGTAGGAAGGGACTTAAGGGAGATGGGATAAAATAGAAGCTGAATGTGTGTGGTTCTGGATAGAGACACTTGAGAAATGTGGTTGCTGCGGTCAAGAACTTTCGAGTTTCGTACAACCACAAAGATACGTAAATAAATATAGTATAATAATTCTAAGAAGATATAATTTCCCATTTAACTAATTAAATTCCTGTCGGTCTGGTTACAATTAAATTAATCGTTGTGACTTGTAGGAAATTGAAAATTGACTTTCTGTGTGATAATATAACAAAAGCCGTTTTGATGGGAGTCCATTTATATACTCAAACAGCTCCGTGTACTTAATTAACATGGAATGTAGAAATTATATGCACCTCTTCGTTAGGAATGTATAAACACATTAAACATTATATTCCTTTATATTCATATATAGTATCTATAGATGTATTTTATATAATCTATTTTTCAGTAAATTTACAATTACATGTAAGATTAATAGAATCTAAATTATATAAAAAAAACCTGATGATAAAATCACCATTTCATTGGAATGTAAATCGTGAATAGAATTTTAATTGATTTTGTACTTTTCCTAATTATAATAACCTTGGATTAAGAAAATTAAATGCATTCAAAAGACAATACCATTCATCTTTTTCTTGCTCTCTGTATATTAATGAAAAAATCAATAGGAATGAGCAAGCTTTGTATAAATTAATTTTTTTTTCTTTTTTTTTTTTTTGAAAATAATGAGTCTGTAATCGCAGTTGCATGTTTCGCAATGAGTAGCCTAAGAAGAATTTAATTTATGTTACATTTAACAACTGTCCTCTAACTAAAATATCATTCAATCATTGATTGGTAGAAAGTCTTGACAACTATTATTTGAAAATAAAAGACTAGAGAATCCAATCATCTTTACTCGTCAAAAAAAAAGAAAATTGTTGAATTATATATAAAAATCGTTAAGTGACTTAAAAAAATAATAAATTAATCCAGTAATTTATCAATGAAAGATAATTGTATATTTAGACGTATTAACTCCCATTAAGCAAATTCGCATGATTCTATTTTATCTTAATTTCATTGCTAAGAGATTTTAAATCAGTTTAGTCGGCCTTCGCATATAAAAAGATTTATGTTTTAAATAAATATTTGAGGTTTGATCTCTAATCATTTTGTTCAGTTGCATTCATCATTAAAGCACTGAGCTTGAATAAGTAATGGAAGTTTAATGTTTTTTTTAAATTTTAATTTATTAGTCACATCGAGATTCAAACACAGTCAGTCTTTTAAAGAAATTAAAAATGATTAAATTTTACAAGAAGATTTTAGGATTCCAAGAAGTCAAACTTTATAAACTTTGTCATTTTTGTAATTGAAATTCTTTTATCTAGAAATAATTAAATAAATATAATAAATATATAATATTTCATAATTTATTTTGAATATTTTCAATATAACCTTTTCTAAAAATTTGTCCATAATTTGTTCAGATTTTAAAAAAAAAAAAAAATTCAAGTGTTTATCATTTCATCTGTTTTTTTTTTAATTACCAAATTTTAATTTTAATCCAATTTAATGTTCCAAATGAAAATTAGAGTATATATCTATATATACATAGATTAGTCTACATTGACAGATTTTTTCAATTGGCTTTTTGAAAAACACCCCATTAGGGGTGTGAATCACAATAAACTACCCTAAAAATTACAGTCTGAAACTACCGGAAAGCATTGTGAAATCCCTGCTTGTTTTACGAATTCCCCACCGAAAAAAACAAATCACTAGGCTTCATTTAAACATTAACGGGTAGCTCTTGTGCTCGACAGCACGAAAAATTAACCCTACACGATATCCCCTTGTCATGTTTGTCATTCTAAATAATTTATTTATAAAATATAGAAAACTATTCAACGAAAATGAAACTAAAAATGACATTCAAATCGCCATAAATACCCATACTTATTCAAGGAGTTTTCTATTACTATTAAAAAAATATATTAATATTATTAAAAGATAAAAACTTTTATAGAAGTTTTAAGTCTCAAATCAAGAAAAAATATCCAATTTAAGACCAAAACATTCCTCTCTTAGATATAATATTTATTAGTTAATGATTTTTATCGTAGTTGATTGGTTGAGATTTTCAAAAATCTTTAATAATATATTATTTATTTAAAATTAATTGCTTTATATTTTGTTAACAAAATAAGTTTAGATCCCAATATATCAAAATTTATTTAGTCTAAAAATGTAATTTCTATTTTTACTATCTCGCCAGAGATAGTATTGCGATCACGAAAATTTTCGATGTTGAGATTTTTATGTTTTTATATGTTTTGAAGGTTCCTGAATCATTTTCACTAAGGATGAGAAAAATGTCTGTGTGTGTGTGTGTATGTGTGTGTGTATGTATGTAGGCAAGATTACGCAAAAACGGTTTGAGCTAGAATGATGCAATTTGGTACATGAGCATTATTCAAAATTCATAGTTTTCTATCAACTTTTGAGAAATGTAGCTCAACCGGAAGAGGGTCATTACCTACAACGTTTTGATTTTTTTCCTCTAAAGTGACCGTAAAAATAAAGATATATGTTTGATAATTTTTCACATGATTAATAATTGTATAAAACTGCTATATATAGAATTTCAGCTTCATTGAATCGCTGAAAGTACCAGAATTAATTTTTTAACACTGCAAATCTCACGCGCCAACACGTGCCATGGTGCCATCAATAAAAAAACAAACATTTGCTGGTTAATATTTATTATTTATAATTTATAATTAATTAAATTTAATTTAAATATAATATATTATGTTATTTAATCCAATTCAAATTGCGAGATAGTCGAGTGGAGACACTCCAGCTTATTTTATGTTTGAAGTATACGAAAGTTGTGAATTTTATTTATCATGATTATATCTTTAATGACTTTTAAATAATTTAAGGAAATATAACAACTAAACTCTTTTCATTATATTTATTTATATTTATATTTCCGCCTTGTTCTTTTTGGTACATTGAGCGATTTTTGTTTTGTTATTTTACAAATGTGGGTTGCTTTCCCTACATATAAACCCCCAACCTGGAGGATCATATTTCAATAATTATTCAAAATATTTTTTTATTTTATCATTATCATTTTATATTTTATAAAATTTTGAATGATTCCAGAATTATAGTGTGAAAATTCTTTGTTTTTGCTCTATGATTATGAATCATTGATTATTTAATAATATTTTGCTAAAAATTTGACCAATTATGTTTCACAATAAACATATTTGCAAGAGCACCATTTTATACAAATTACAACCCTGAAGTCACCGTTTCGACTCGAATGAGTAGATAATTGCATATTTGAAAAAAATTCATCTCGGAAATATACATCTCTTACTATTTCGAGGATAGAAATTTTTTTAATTTTAAAATCATATTATTATCACCTTGTTATTGTCTCTACTAATTAAATAATATAATATTAATTTTAACATAATTAAAATAATTTAATTATTAAAATCAAAAAATAAATTTAATAAATAATATTTGTGTCTATTTATAAATTATGTCCGCATAAAATTGCCACCCTTAATCCCTTTGGCAATTTGTATTTATCAAATCTCAATTGAGAGTGAGGGTAGAAAGTGACTTTGATATACGTATCTGGAATTCTCACCCCAATATGTCGCGGCGCTTTGACATGTGTGGGTTTGGAATGCCCTGGACTACCCTCCTTCCACTTTTCAAAAACACATTTCAATTCAGAAGGGTGGTTACAACTTTTAGAAATGTGTAGAAAATTGTAGTTATAAATTCAAGGATATTAATGATAGACTATACAACGCTATCGTTTCAGGAATTTACACTTCATTTACAAATTTTTTTAAATTCTTTATCTTTTATAGAAATCTTTTATTAAAAGGAAAATATAACAGTATACAATATATCTTTTCTAATTTATCATAAAAGATATACAATATACAAAAACTAAATTGGCTTTAGAGTCTCAAGATGTAAAAATTAAATATAGCACTTGTCAACAGTGGTTTTGGTGCCAATGATTTTGGAGGTGATTTTATATGAATTTGATGCCCTGAATTCAAATATGCCATTAATTTTTGCCTATCACCTCGAATTTTTAAGATATCTTAATTTTAGTAAATTATATATTACACTGTTTTAAAAGAAAAACCATGGTTTAAACCAGCGTTTCTCAACCTTTTTGGACCAATCTCCCCTTTTGTAAGACCCGCTCCTTAATTCGCCCCCCCCCCCCCCCTATAAATTTTTACAGATAAAAATTGCATGATAATCCCTAATATAAGGTAGGTACACTAAGTGATACTTAGAGCCATATTGAAAAATTGATATTTAAGAACCTGATTGCAAAATCATCTGACCTTTTTTTTAGAACCATATTGAAAAAATTGAAAAAAGAGGAAATGTTTAAAAAGCCTGTTCGAAAAATCATCTTACCTTTTTTTTGAAAATGATTTCGCCCCCCAAAATCCTATAGTCAAATAATCGCCCCCTTTAAGATGTCGATCGCCCAGGTTGAGAATCACTGGTTTAAACAAACAAATTAAATAGGGAAATTTTATTATATTACATAGATATTACTTATTAATACATTATTTATTTTGTTATTATAGGTATTTTCATTAAATTTATGTTATATCACACTCGTTAATCAATTGATAATTTAAAATTGAACAATTTCTATCTCACCCTCCGCCTCCATGTTTTTTTAAAAATATATTCATTTCCATAATGAACTTAAAAAAAAATATTTTATTAAAAATTACATTTTATAAAATGCGTTTTATATAACTTTTTACTGATATATTAATTATATTTATAAATTTTATAAATTTTTCATTAAAATCTTAAAAGAATTAAATTTAAATGTTGTTTCTATCGGTTCGATTTCAAATCTATATAAAAACACCATTAATTATAAAAAAAATTAATATTTATGTTTTTCTTTAATTAATATAATATTTATTTGTAATAAATTGCAAGAAAAGCTTTCAAATTTCACCTCCGCTCGACCCCGCCCGCCCCACTCCTGTCTTCTCCGCCTGACCCCACCTGCATGCCTGCCGGCCGATGCGCTGCTGCCTCGAACGCATTCAGTACTCATTCCCCTTGCAGTGCAAGACGCTCGCCGTCCTATTCATCGAAATCATCCCTTGAATCATTCACTAATCAAGAATTAATTGAAGATTTATTTATTTTATTAATTAAAACCAAGATTTTATTAGTAAACTTTCAAAAAAAAAACAATATTTCAATATTTTTCATTAAAAAATAATATATGAATATATATATAATTATAAATTTTTAATCAAATTCTTTGAAAAAAGATTTAAAATCAATTATAAGATATAATTTTCTTTAAATATATTTATTAAATATTTTTTTAAAATAAAATCATCTTTAAAATGTTAGAATTATTTTTAAATTTTCTTTAAAAAATTTGTAATAATTATTAAATCTTTCGCTATTTATTTTTAAAATTAATATAAAACATAAATTTAAAATATTTTATTTATTATTTCTAATCTCATTGATACATCGCTCTTCAGTGTGGAAATCAATTTCTTCGTCTTGAATCCATGAAAATAACACTGCAACATCAATCAATCAACCAGTTGGTAAATTACCATTCAATTTTAATCAAGTTAATATTTTCACTTACCAACATCTCATCCTCTTTAATAATAATTTTGTTCTACGATTCTCGTATTATTATTTATTGGAGTTTCTATTAAAAAAAACAAAACAAATTTTGGATAAATTGAATGAAAAATTTCTCAAATCAGTTTTATTTAATCTCAATTTATTCCAGTGGCTTTATCACAGACTTTGTTCGATGAAAATGCTTCGAATAATTAAAATATTTTTTTTTTAATTTGAAAATAAAACATTTTAAATCTATTATAGATATTTAAATCGATTTATTTATTTTAACATTTGAAATATCTTTGCAATTTTCAAAATTTAAATTTTATGAATATATTAAAGAACAACATTGCTTTCAATGTTTCAATATAAAATGATATTCAATTTGTAATCAATATAATAATAAAATTAATATCATATAAAAATAAAGTGGTGGAAAATAGTATAAATAAGCCTTTATCATTGATTGTCATTGATTGACACAGGTGATTAGAATAACATTATCAAAAAAAAATATACAATACTACTTTAAAGGGCATTTATATATCTATTCAAACTTAATAACATCATTAAAAAAAACAATTCTCATAAAATTCTTAAAATAAATAAATAAAAGCAATTTAATAAATTAGAATAGAAATATCCCAATGAAAAATGAATAATATTTTGTCAATTTATTATTATTATAATATAACACTTTTGGAAAGTAAATTAAGGGTATTTCTATTATATGTCAATTACACAGAAGAATATCTTCATGAAATTAATAAGATAAATGTAATTTATTTCCACTGTGGCATCCCATAATCTTTTTAATATTTAAGAAAGAGATTTTTAGTTTTGTGTTGTTTTGTACGAAATTTTTTTTTAATGACTATTAATTGAGTATAATAAGTATTGTAAGTATTTCTATTAAAATCCACACTCAAACACTTATGAATTTATTCATCCATTCATAAAATGGAGTGGCTCTAGGATAATTCTAGAATTTTAGTATTTTAATGTAATATTACTGAAAAAATAAAATAATATTTTTTTAAAACTTACACCTCTTCAATCATTATAATGTTATTTATTTTATTTTTATATCTATTATATTTTTCTTTTTCTTAAATGACATAACTAATCTTATTTAATTTCTTTTTTATCCAGTCGAGTGAGATGGAATATCAATACAAGTCGTCGAGTTTAATCTGCGAGTTATATCAAATTTTATTAACTTCGAGGTCAGTATTTATTATTAATTTGATTTTTATTCAATTTATAATTATCTATTTTAAAATTTTATAATCTAATATGTTATTTTTTTCTTCCATTTCATGATTCAAACTTCGTTCCTTCTACTGGATGTTGATTCAAATTCTTGATTATCTTCTCCATCACTGATGATGATGAAATGACCTTCATACAGCTCACCAAATGTAAGTAATCATCGTTATTTATTTATTTAGCATGGCACAAATTCAAATAGGAATAAATTTTATTAATTTCAATTTCTAAATAAAATATTTCAAGTAAAATTTAACATACATAACAGTAATTATATATAATTTATGATTGATTGATTTTCTTTATTTTGATAATATTAATTAGAAAATTATAGGGAAATATATTCTAGAACTTAGTGAGATTAGGGGATTTCAGATTACATCTCTCAAGAATGAGTATCATTGATAAAGGAAGCAGAAGAGAGAAAGGTAATTAGAATTGCGTTACACTGGGGGGGGGGGCGCTAATAATTGGAATATACTTATATTTTGTTGTTAGAGATTTTCAGGAGGTTGCTTCCATCGAAGGATGCTGGTTCTCATCCTACTAATCCATAGATTAGTTTAGAATTATTAAATAGAAAAGTGTGGGTGGATAAAGCAATTGCCATGCCATTATTATAAGAGAAGGGTTGTATTAATTGCATGCCATGTCTGAATTGTGCCTTTTTGTATTACTGAGAATGTATTTGAGGTGGATCGAATGAACGAGCATTCGGGAAGGTAATTCAGCACAGTTCCGAAATGGGAATAGCCTGAATAGGAACAAATTGTTGGATACCTTTTGAGCGTAGGATAGATTCGATTAGCATGGGCGATCCACTCCTAATAGTGGAGGCCATGCATCTTCTTAGGTAGGCAGGTTTTATTTCAGGTTGCCCCGAATGTGGCGGTTTCATTTCGAAATCCAAAAAATCAAAGGTATTCTCAGCTGATTCAAAAAGGCGTACAGACCAAACGCCTTATTTTTTTAATATTTTTTTTTTTAAGGCGAACTTTCTTTTTCATTACTTTTTCCAAATTCCGTAAGGAGAGGCTTGGAAGGGCTAATTTATGGGGATAGGAGGAGGCCCTATTAAATATTCAATTGTTTTTTTTTTATTTTATTATGAATTAAAAAAAATAATTGAATATCGTGATTATTTTCTTTAATTTTTTATTTTCTTTATTCAATATATAATTTAATCATTTTTACATTTTAAAGATTTTACTATTTAGGTAGAATCATTTATTAATTAGAATTAAAATTGTAAAATTATTGAATTTAAAATGAAAATTCAAACATATAATATATTATATATATATATATATATAAATGTTGTATTGTAATTTTATGTATATACCTACTTATAAGTAACCAATGTAACCATGGTAACCATGAATAGACTTTTACATAAATATTACTAATTAAATTAATTTTGGATAAATTAATTTTGAATTTAACTACACTAAAACCTTCCCTGGGATGCCCACAACAATCCCTGAAAGTTTCATCGCAATCGGACGGGTAGTTTTTGAGTTTAGGCGAGACATACAGACAGACATTGCCTTTTATATATATAGATATATTTATATAATATTTTAAAAAATATATTATAAAAAGAAAAAAAAATTATTATTAGAATAAATAGGCTCAGAATTCCGTTCAGCTCGATAGCTAAGTTAATACTGTTGTTAAAATTATATGAAATTTTAAATTAACATAATAATAATAATAATAAAATAAAAATATTAATTATTGACTCTTGTTTTGTTTTACTTAAGAAGCTTTATTTTTTGCAGAAATTGTTTTTATCATCTATAAATACTCATATTTATATATTCCTGTTGCGCTTCCGGATTTAAATAGTCTTGTCCTAAGCAATCACATTTCTTTAATTATCCATACCCAAGAAATCAATTCATATCTTCTCATAATTCCTTCACACACTTACTTTTTATTGTCTGTTCACGACGTTCTTAGTATCTGTTAGAAAGTGTTCTTAGTTTTAGTGAAACTTAAAACTGTTAAGTTTCGTTAATTGGATTAAACTAGTAATCTAACAAAGTATCTTATTTTATCAAAATTACAAATCTCAAATGATATTTTCTATTCTATTATACAAACATTTCACATTGACAAAATACCTTAGTAGCACCAAATAAAAACCCAATAAAAAAACAAAATCTTATATTAAGAGCCTAAAATCAGAACTGTAAATGAAAATATTAAATTCTCAAAAATACTCAATCACGTGATCTCTAGTTATTTAGTGTGCCAGAAGCTTCCTCCAAATAATTAAATCCAATAATTGTATGGAAAATTTGATTTGACTTTTGATTTTTAGTCTTTTTTTCAGCCAATTTGAACATATAGACTTTCTATTTCTTTTGATCATCCAATTCCTCGTTATGCAAACTTCATCATTTGCCATTTTATTATTTGGCATAAATACTCTATAATGATTGTATATATTCTCTTTCTTTAACGCAACGGACCTCATAATATTGTCTTTTATGATTATGGTAGATAAGTATTTATTAAACTTTTCTACATTTTCCAATTAGATGTTTTACACTTTAACTATATATCCGTTATTAAACATTTTAATTTTCTTTCTGTTTATAGATATTTCTAATGTAAATAATAAAAAAACTTTATTTTTCTAAAATTTAAATTTCATTGTAATATTTAGTATATTAATTTTTATATATAATTTTTAAGCGAAGATTAATTTTTTGATATTAATTTCATCAATTAGTTCTCATTAGTTGGAAAATCATATCAAATTTTACCAATTAAAGTGGATAAATGAGCAAAGCGCTCTACCAGCACACCATGAGATAAATAGTTAAATGTCTCCGGTAGAGTAAACAAACAAATAAATAAAGGGCATTTGGGTCCCTACGAGACCTTATTGATATTCGCTTGTCCAGGAGCTAATCGGTGGTCATTTTGAAGTGTGGGGCAGGCGCCATTACCTCCTTCCCCACCGTGGAAAAACACCCCCAGGGTCACCGTCGCTGCCACCACTGGGGCTGATTAAATATAAAAGAGAAATCGGCCCATGGGGACATCTGCTCTATGATGAGACCATCAATAATTTAACGTTTATATCAATTAGAGATTTTTATACAGATAATGTTGTGCATGTCAAATCAAATCCAATCTGTTTATCTTAATAGACAGCAGACCTCCTCTTTTGTGCTAAATCATACGCGGCCCGAAGCCATTTCCAACTTATTTCTATGCCGAATCGAACGCGAGATACATAAAATCAAAAAAAAAAAAAAAAAAAAAAAAAACACGAGTGGAATAAAAATATTGACGATACATAAAGGTAGATGAGATAGAGTTATAAGGGAGGGAGGGAAAAGGGAGGGGGAAATTATATTCTCTCTGTAAAAATATACTTTACTGCTCGGATATTAGTTTAATATTAAACAAAAATAAATTCATAAATTCAAATTTAGACTTGATTACCAATTCACACTGTTTTTATTGATTGATAAAATTATTATTTTTATTATTTTAAAAATATTAAAGATAATTTTTACCGAACCGACGATAGTAAGGGAGGTATTGTTTTCACACCAAATTTCACATGTGGAGATTTTTACATATCTCCACGAATCATGCATTTTCTAAACAGAAAAAAGTATTTTTAGCATGATGTCTGTCCGTCCGTCTGTCCGTCCGTCCGTCCGTATAGATGTGTACAGCCTGAACGGCTCAACCGATTTTGATGAAATTTGGTATATTTACTTAATGCATCAGTGGGATGAATTGATCAACTTTTGGTGAAATTCCGGAAACCGGAAGTGGTAGTATTAGCGATCGACGATAGGAAGGAAAGGGTTATTTTCACACCAAAGGAGATTTTTTTATATATCACCACGAATCATGCACTTTGTATTGGTTTTATCCTCGAGAAAAATCATATTTATTAGTTTTTTCTTGATTTAAAATTATATGACGTCATCCAGCCATTCATGACGTCACAACCTGGTCTTGCATATATATTATAAATAAAATAAAATTAAAAATGTTTATATTTATTATTTATGTATCCATATCTGTTTTTTATTACATTAATAGATATATTAAAATTATTTGAAATTGTTTCTGTAGCTGGAAATTAATTTATTTCAAACAGTCGGTCGGTTCGGACCTGGCCACAGGTCAACTTATTCTATTTTATAATAATATGAATATATATATTAGTGGAATTTCAAATTAATTTACCAATATCTTTCTTAAAAAATAAATATTTGTTTTAATACGAGTATGTGTATAAGTTATTTCATATTATAAAACTTTAAATAATCAATATTAAAAGTTTTACAAAATGAATGGAATAAAAATATTGATAATATAAATATGATAAAAAAAACAAAAAAAAAAATTGATAACGAGTCTAAGCTAAAATAGGGATATTTATTTGAATTAAAAACAAAAAGAGAAATATGAGTTTGTCACAGTGACTATAGTTCAGTTTTTTTGAAGACAATCCTAACAGACATCATACAACTATAATCAACAATATTTATATGTTTTTGAAATTATAAATTTTCTTATAAGTGCAATTTAGAAAAAGAATAGGAAATATTAGAACATATTTTTTAATATTTTCATAAGTTGGTTGTAAAAGATCACACTTGCTTAGATATATAAATAAATCAATCAACTTGAAATTTTAATAAATGTACAATATTAATTAAAAATATCTTCATTTAATAATAATAATAAGTTTTATATTTTCTTTCTTATAAATTATTAAATTTTGTGAATCTAAAAGCTTTTAATATACTATATAAGTATATAATCTTTAATTTCTTTGTTAATAATTAATATTTCGTAAATTTAACATAAATGAATTAATTATTTTTAAAATAAAAGTACTATATACTAAGTATATTGAAATTTTAAAGAATATAGGGAGATTATTTTGAGTATATAATTTTACTTAGGGATTTCTAAGAGTTTCAATCAAATCGAACAGCAAACCCTCTCTTTGTTATTTTTACAAGAGGGGTTAAGCCTTATTATATGGTTGTGCCTCAGCGAGAAGCGGTCCTATACTCTCTGATGAAATCATTGATAAGAGACAATTAAAATGTATAATTGATAAAATAAATAAATCAATAATATTTATTTGAAGTTGAGGTGTCCTTGATGACTTAAATATTTGATCCGCAACATTTCTTTTTAAAACACAAAATAAATCTATAAAATTAATGTACAACCACATGATTGCAAGAAAAATTATTAAAAAATATTAACTCACTAAATGAATGAAATTATTGACTATTTTTATCTTTATATCTTTTCGTAATCACAGAACAACACAAGCACATTGCATAGAAAATGTATAGAAAATTTAAAATATTATAAATTGAATCTATACGTTTCGAATTTGAACGAAATTCCTCAATTAGTAGAGGGTTAAAAACCAATTACTAATTATTAACATTATAGGCAAACAGAAAAGTGAAGTTGATAAAAAGCGTATAAAAATAATTGAATTCAATTGAAATTTATTATGTAACGCAAAAAAAAATTAGCTGGAGTGTCTCCACTCGACTATCTCGCAATTTGAATTGGATTAAATAACATAATATATTATATTTAAATTAAATTTAATTAATTATAAATAATAAATATTAAACCAGCGCATGTTTGGCTTTTTGTTGATGTCACCACGTCACATGTTGGCGCGTGAGAATTGCAGTGTTAAAAAATTAATTCTGGTAATTTCAGCGAATCAATCAAGCTGAAATTCTATATATAGCAATTTTATACAATTATTAATCATGAAAAATTATCAAACATATATCTTTATTTTTACGGTCACTTTAGAGGAAAAAAAATCAAAACGTAGGTAATGACCCTTTTCCGGTTGAGCTACATTTCTTAAAAGTTGATAGAAAACTACGAATTTTGAATAATGCTCATGTACCAAATTTCATCATTCTAGGTCAAACCGTTTTTGCGTAATCTTGGTTACATACATACATACACACACATACACACACACACACACACATACACACACAGACATTTTTCTCAACCTTAGTGAAAATGATTCAGGAACCTTCAAAACGTATAAAAACATCAAAATCTCGACATCGAAAATTTTCGTGATCGCAATACTATCTCTTACGAGATAGTAAAAAAATATTAGGAAATTTTCTTTTGTTTTTAATTCATAAAACATTTAGAAAATTTAAAAATTATATGTTCATCAAATCTAAACTTATGTTGATTAGTTTAAATTAAGAATTAAATAAAATACTAAATAAGATATAATAGATCAGTCATTTAAGAGAATTCTAATTAACAATACAATAGTAAATGTTCTTTTCATTCAGTTTTTATGATTTGTCCAATAGCAACAGCTTACAATAAAATATTAATGAAGAGCCTAATCATTCAAGTGTCTGATTTTAATTAGAACTTGAACAAAATAAACATCTAAAGGTGTTCCAGGTGTCGCGTGTAGAAACAACCCCTATTGATGACTGAATAGTCTTTTACACCCAAAGGAGTGGTTTGGTAAGGGGCGGAGGGAGGCCCATCTGTAATTATGGCATAATAAGGCCCTCGATGTCGAATACGATGAGCCAATCCCATTAGAGAGGCTCTAACCAGTGGTGTGGTAAAGCCCTCCGTGACTCACCTGGCAAGCAGCTTGCCCGTCAAATAATATATTTTTGAGTTTAATTGGCCCCTAAATAGTGGCAAATGCCACTGTGTGTATTCATTTTAAAACAATGGCCGTATATAAATTGAAAATTTAACTGAAAAGATGTTTTCCCTTTTTTTTAGGTATTTTTAATGGCATTTAGAGAATCAACAGACAACAGGAAATATTTTAATTGAAATACAGTGATGGGAGATAATTCACGGTCACAGTTTAGACTGACCCATAAATAAAGTGGCGATTTAAACTCATTTGGACAGATCAAATTACACATTCCTTTTTTTATAAATAAATTGGGCATTACTTAGTTAAAATTGATCACTAAACAATAAATTTATACTACGACTTTCCTTCATTATAGATATCCTTAAATTCTACCTCTATTTATTTAATATAAACATATTATAATATTTAATTAAAAAAATTATAATGAATTAATAGTAGGAATGGTTTAAGAGATTTGTTTTTAAATAAGATGAGGTTTGAGTTGAGTTGGGTATAAAATATATATGAATTTATCTCACACCTAAGAATATTTTTGAGTGGAAATTTATAAAATAAATATTTATTTATTACATTTTTTATATTAAAATATACTTTTATATTACAACAGTCTATGACAACATTCACACTTATATTTAAATATTCAAATTATTGAAATACTCTGAAGAATGTTTTACAATTAAATATCATATTTAAATTTATATTTAATAGTTTGTTGCTATTTACTGTCTAAAATCTATGATTTTCATTTCACATTTTATTACTTAAAAATTAGACTTGTTTAAAAAAAAATTCTGACATTGAAATAATGGAAGGAAATAAATTCCACACAATGAAATCAGCACCGAATTACCTGTGGCTGACATTTTTATTTAAATAAACATTTAAGGTCCGGCCACACAGTAAGCAGCCTGTCATGATGGCAAGTAATTCAGCGTTTGTCGCGGCGGCCTGCGATATAGAAACAAAAAAACTCGTTATATATTGTGTGAGCGGTCCAGTACGATCGCGTTATATTATATTAATAAAAGTGTATTTTCATAAAAAATTTACGTTTGCTGTTGCTATGAGTATGAGTTCAGATGAATATCAACTTATTCTGTTATTAACTTTGCAAAAAAGAAAGAATAAAATCAATAATAAATTAAAACAACATATTGATATTTGTTATTGTAAATTTATTCAAAAAATACAAACATATACACAACGTTTCGATTGCTGCTTCTGCAATCGTTATCAAGCGACTGCACTGTTCGAGCGTCCAGTGACAAGTGACCAATGATCATTAATATAATAGCACGTTCAGAGCGCCATCTGGTTGGTGACTTTGGTCTTATATTAATGATCATTGGTCACTTGTCACTGGACGCTCGAACAGTGCAGTCGCTTGATAACGATTGCAGAAGCAGTAATCGAAACGTTGTGTATATGTTTGTATTTTTTGAATAAATTTACAATAACAAATATCAATATGTGGTTTAATTTACAAAATTCCGTTATAAATAAAAACAACCACCAAAGCTTTAATAATTTAAATTAAAACAATTTTTATAAGTTCAAATACCTACATAGTTTAGTTTAGTCATTTATTTTTACGGAATGAGGACATTAGAAATTTAATTTTGTACAATTGGATAGCTTGTCGACGTCGCAGACAATAGCAACATTCAGTAGAGCGCGTGCTCTCAGACAGAGCTGATACAATATTGCATAATTCAACCAGAATTTGATCGAATGTATCGCTTAACGCTGGAATAGACCGCTTTATCCTTAACTAAGTATAGAATAAAATAAATAAAAATTAGCTGGAGTGTCTCCACTCGACTATCTCGCAATTTGAATTGGATTAAATAACATAATATATTATATTTAAATTAAATTTAATTAATTATAAATTATAAATAATAAATATTAAACCAGCGCATGTTTGGCTTTTTATTGATGGCACCATGGCACGTGTTGGCGCGTGAGATTTGCAGTGTTAAAAAATTAATTCTGGTACTTTCAGCAATTCAATCAAGTTGAAATTCTATATATAACAGTTTTATACAATTATTAATCATGTGAAAAATTATCAGACATGTATTTTTATTTTTACGGTCACTTTAGAGGAAAAAAAATCAAAACGTTGTAGGTAATGACCCTCTTCCGGTTGAGCTACATTTCTCAAAAGTTGATAGAAAACTATGAATTTTGAATAATGTCCATGTACCAAATTTCATCATTCTAGCTCAAACCGTTTTTGCGTAATCTTGTCTACATACACACACACACACATACACACACACAGACATTTTTCTCAACCTTAGTGAAAATGATTCAGGAACCTTCAAAACGTATAAAAACATCAAAATCTCAACATCGAAAATTTTCATGATCGCAATACTATCTCTGGCGAGATAGTAATAAAAAAGAGAATCCTCAATTAGTTAAGAAAAACATTAGATATATTATTAAATATGTTATATAAAATATTTTTAGAAAATTATACGTATCTCATTTTTACCGACCGATTATAGGAAGGGAAGTATGTTTGACAAAGTATTAATTTTATATTCATTGTCGGAAATTTTTCACTTAAAATGTAGTAGTAATTAATAATTCAGTGATTAAACTAAAAATAAAAACCAAGATAATATAATTTAGTTATTTTAATTCAAGTTTTAAAAATATTTTTTTTGATACTTTATATAAAGTATATATATATATATATAATTAATTTATTTCAAATCGTCGGTTGGTTCTGGTCACAGGTCATTTTTTTATATAAATAAAATATATATTTTTTATATAACTAAAATGTATAAATAATCTTCCACCTTTTTCTTCATTGTCATATTTATCAATAAAAATCATGGGTCGATTTTCTGGTATTGGTTTATATTTAAATTTGCATTTACAAATATCATGATATTTATTTATTTATTTGCCTATAAATCGTAGTCAATTTGTGCCGCCTTCGTTTATCTCTTCCGTGCGTAAATTATTAGTGCCTTGATGGCAAATTCATTTTCAAAACTTGATTGAATTAGTCGAGCCATCAGATGAAAAATCTCCGCTGGAGCGAGAGATACTACGCGCTGTCCGACACTGTTTTATGTTTTGCGATTCACTAAATTGGATCTGTCATGAGATATTATTTTACAATTTTTGTCCTCTCTCCTCTCCATTTAGTATGTTTGCTTTTTATTTATTTTTAGAGAAATAAAATGAATGAATTAAATGAATGAAATAACAAATTCACTGTCACGACAGTGCAAACTAATTCAATAAGAATTTATATTTCAAATTACATTAAAAATTAAGTGAGAGAAAGAGAGAAGGAGATTTCTATATAAACTTATTAATTTGATTTTAAAATTAAATTTTATTTCTTTAGACTACGAGAGTGAAAATGGTTTATTTTCAAACATAGAATATTCAATTTATTGACTTTGAAAATAATTCATTTCTTATCTTTTAATACTTTATTAGATTCGTTCGTTTGCATGGATAAACTTTCCAAAATCCTTTTATAATACTCTATACATTTCTAATTATTAAAAATAATATGGACTCTCACTTATTATAAAGATTTAATTTCAATATAACAAAAAAACAAACAAACACTTTAATTAAATTGAATAATTAATAAAATTATTTTTTATTATAAACAAGGCAAAAAATGAATATTTTTGTAATTTTTTATTTAATATCTTTCTCTCTTAATAAAATTAAAATCTACTTTACTCAATTAATAAATAAATTTCTTATTTCTCTTAAAGTTAATAATTAATAAGATAAAAATAATTTTAGATTTAGCAACAAACATAAACATTTTTTATATTGTTAGAATGAAATTTATTTACATATTTAATAAGTGCAATATCAATTAATGTTTATAAATCTAGGTTAAAAATTATAAAATATTGAAATTAAAATATAAGTTTAAATTATTGACAATGAAGGATTCGAACAGGTGGAGGATCGAGGTATAATTCAAAACACATGATGTCATGACACTTACGATGACATGCCTTATTTATTATACGGCATGAGATGAATTGTATTTTAATGTTTCCTGACTCAAAGTAAGATTGAATACAGTGGAAAAGATTTTATTCGTTTCAAATTCAAATTGTTTCTAAGATATATATATATATAAGATATATATATATATATTATATAATGTATTCGTATAATGTAATAAATAAGAGGTTGATTCATTTCATGAAAATAAATTCAGGTATAAAAATAATGAATTTTAAATTAAAATAAAAACAAGATACAGCTATTTACGGATTTTGAATAGCACGATATAAAGCCAAATAAGTCTACAAAATATTTTTATTAAAAAAAAAATACTAAATAATAGAATGATTTAAATAAAAAAAATATTAAATTAAGTGATTTTTTTTTTAAATTCTTTATTTATATAAATTTATACATAATTACGCACAGGGCGCTACATGTAATTTCTCTTTTTCGACTTCGCATTTAACATAGCTTTATAGAAATTTATAAAAATTTTATTTATGATCTAAATTAAGTCTTTATCCTAATTTCAAAGGGAAAAAATTTGAAATAAAACACTTTTAACATAATATGAACATATAAAAAATAAGAATAATAACAAAATTAAAAAACTAAAATCCAAAAAATGTATGATTTCTTATTTATTTATAGATAGATTTCCGATATGAGTGGATTAATTTGGTCTAGGCTTTGCGATGAGTCGAGTGGGCCAATTTGTTTTTTTTTTCTTTAAGTCTTCTTACGAAATTCCTTAAGGAACAGTCACTGTTTGTTAAAGTGGAAACTCTGGATTTCCAACTATTTTTTCTCCATTCTGCTATTGAATGCCTTATATTTTGATTGAGCATTTGTTGAAGGACTCGTGCATCACTACACCTTTGTCTGTTCCATATTCTGCGGGCTCTATTTCTTCTAAAATCATCATTATCAACGGATCCAACGTGGCAGAAATGGTCCCCCTCAGGAACCAATGGGTTTGCCCTCTTGGAACAAACTCGGGAGCACAGGGCCGGCAGCTGAAGTCTTCGTAGCAGCGTCGACGATCCCAAATTGCACCGCGTTCAAGTTGTAAATTTGAACGGGTCAAATGCGAGTGAAGTCAACAGGCGGCGGCCGACGGGCCGAAAGACGACAGGCAGAGGCAAGGGCGGCAAATCAACAACAGGGCTCTTCAGAGCGCTCGGTCCGCTTTTTTATGGAGATATGTAAGGGTGGGGAATGTTGAGATATGTTAGGGGTGGTAAGGGAGGGAGGTGGTCAAACTTATTAATTTATTACAATAAAAATAAATATATTTAAAATTATAAATGAAATTAACTTAAAATTCCCGATATAAATTCCTTAATTATTTAACACTAACATTTATAATTATTTATTTTAATTAATATATAAACATAGTTGGAGGGCGGTAATTCAAATTAATTTGAATTTAGGTTACATGCGGAACCAGGTGTTTGTATTTTTGCGCCAATTGCTTCAAGGTGACCGGTGCTTGGTAGTTGATATTTTTCGGATTGTAGATTTGATTTGATTGCCAAAAGAACTCCACGCGCAGGAGGGATATTATCATTTCTATATATTTTGAAGCCTGGTATATAAATATAGGAATCAGATTTGAGCCTAGTTTCCGTTATAGCTATTACATGTGCATTTCTTAATTTAATCAAGTTTATTAATTCAGCTATTTTTCCTAATAAGCCATTGGCATTCCAATTAATTAGATTAAAATTTTGAATTAGGGCCATTAACTTAAGATATTTAATCCTTCCTCCATAAGGATTTGTAGGCGTTGCGAACCATCATTTGCTTCTGACATAGATTTTAATAATTTTATTATTTTTCCAATTGATATATATAATTTTCGGGTTACTAATCAGTTAAATTAGCATTTTGATAATTCCATCAGAGTCTGTTTTGTTTAGTTGTGATTTTATTTTGTTCCATTTTTCCATTTTTCTTTTAACCAACAAGTACGTGACCTAAGGTTAAAACCCATGCAACTATAACATTGTGTTACCTGTGTGAAGGCTTTTTTTATATTTTTCCCACCTTAATAGTCTTACAGCACAACCTATTTAATTTAAATACATTTTGAATATTTATATCCGGAGGGAAAAGGCAAATATTAATAGGTATATCTTTTCCTGTACTTTTTGATTTCAGTTGTACAATTTTTCTGGCTGAAAACCTTTTAATTTTAAATCATTTTCAATTTCTTCAATGGTGAATCCCTGACTTAGCCCATGAAGTACTAGCTTAATCAATCCTTGCCCAGGAGAGTCGAATAAGTATAAAATTCAGTATTTATATTTTTCAAAAAATTTATTAATCTTTTATGATCCGCTTCATTTTCACAAATGAAAATAGTTTTAGAAATTCTGCTTTTGATTTTAATTATAAAGTAAAATGGTTTAACACTATTATATTTATTTATAATTTACACCTAACGCTACTTGTATAGGTAAAATGTCACTTCCGGTAGTCAAATCATGATGAAATTTGGTATCTGAATTTTTTTCATATTTTTAAATCTATATACAAAATAGGAAGCAAATATCTCGAAGCAAACTGGTACTTTACTTGAAAGGTAAACGCAACCAGTGTAGGTAAAGTACCACTTCCGGTTAACCGATTTTAACGAAATTTTGATAGAAATCTACAAACTGTGAATAATATCGGTGTACCAAATTTCGAAGTCCTAGCTTGATTAGTTTTTGAGTAAATTTGCTCACATTCATTACATACATACATACATACATACATACACACACACACAGACATAATTCGAAAAATGGTATTTTCCGACTCAGGGAGGTCTAAAACCTCAAGATCTATCGAAATCTCGAAGTCGAAATTTTTGACGATTCCAATACTTCCCTTATACGAAGTATGCGGGAAAGTAAAAAAAAATGTTTAGTCAAAGTTGCTATAGCAACAATCAAATTAAGTGATTTTTAAAGATTTATTTTTATAATAATTTGATAATAAAGTGTTTAGGAGATATTATATAGATAAATAAATTACATGAAAATGAAATAATATTATACATATTATTTTTAATTAATTTTTGGTTTGCCAGATTCTCTTCATAACCATTAATTATTTTTTTCATACTATCAATCATTGTTTGCATTTTTTATTCTATAAATAGAAATGATAATAATATTAGTACTCGTATATAAATACACCAGTATATTAGAGGGAATTGATTTTATATATAATTAAGTGAATAAAATAATATCATAAATAGATTCATTCCTCACTGAATCAAAATGAACTTCATCTTTCAAAATAATTATCCGGTTCAGTCTTTTTCCAGAGATGAACTGATTTTATTAAGCTTATTTAAAAATAAGATAAAAAAAAATTGATTTTATTGCAAAAGATTACAATCTTCGAGATTTAAAGAAATGTCATTCAAGATATTTTCCAGTCAATAAAACTTCTTTCATTACTACATATTTTTATCTTTACACAACCAATGGTGGTGTTCAACAATCTGTCAGCAGATAAGTGTCTCTTTTTCAAATGATAGTTATGATGGATATTTTCTTTTTTGTTTATTGATTTTTAGCTGTCCCGCTTAAATGATCCTCGCGCAAGGTTCCTGTTATCAGGCTGGCATCAGGCATTGGAACCAAGCGATAAGGTTGAAGATGTCTGGGTGGAAAGCACGTGCCCTTGGGGGCCGACCCTCCTGCTTGTTAAGATGCCGAGGACCTCGTTACCCAAATACCGACTGAAACAAAAAGGCTGATTTTATCTCTTCCTGAACAGAGGCTATTATGAAAATGCTGAGAACCTATCGTTGTTTTGTTCGAGGGATCTTTAAATATTTTGACTTTTTGGATATCATAAAACATGAGGGAAAGATGGTTAGCAATCGTTAATTTATAAAGAATCAAATCGAGAAGAATTTAATCAGCAATAGTTAACCATATAGATTGTAGAGACTATGAGAATAAAGATTACGCGAAAAGGGATTAAAAAGTAAATTGAAACGTTTTCCAATCGATACTTTTTATAGAAAAAAATTAAATATAAATATTATCAGTAAACTAATTTTAACCCGTTAAGTGGTTATGACGTATATATACGTCTTGATCTCTTGTACAGTGTAGCGCTTATGACGGATATATTCGCATAATGATTTTTCTTGGTATATTTAATGGGTAAGACGAATATATACGTCATGATGCGAATATATCCGTCATAAGCGCTACACTGTACAAGAGATCAAGACGTATATATACGTCATAACCACTTAACGGACTAAATATATTTGTTTATTTTCGATTATCAAGAACCTAGGTAAATTTTAAGTATGTTAAAAATTTGAATATCTTCAAGGTTATATCTCTATATGTATTAAGATATTACGATAAAAATATGGTGGGAGTAAGACAAAACTTTTTACACTTTTTCAATATTCACTTAATATTTATTATCTATATTGTTCATATTGATTTTTTATTACTATTAACAATGTGATCACTTTACTTTTATTGTAAATAATAAAAATTAAACGAACTTTATGGAAAGCCATTTTGGAAATTTGCTGATTAAACCCTTTCAGACTACTTCAATCTGAATAAAATCTTCTTCATATTAAAGATAATTTTTTTGACATTATTGAAGTGAGTTAATTAAAATCATTATAGAGGTGTTTTTAAGAAAATTGCAAAACATTATACTGTACAAAACAGACACTTTCATATCTTAATTAGAAAATTTCAATAAACAGTCACTAAAGTCCCTTCACTTTAGTCGAAAAATTATCATAGATACATATCCTTATCATATTCTATTAATAAACTATAATATACTATGTACTATATATATAGGGTTGCCATATTTTTTCTCGGACCAACCGGGACAGTTCTG
This sequence comes from Labia minor, assembly GCA_963082975.1. Lineage (NCBI taxonomy): Eukaryota > Metazoa > Arthropoda > Insecta > Dermaptera > Spongiphoridae > Labia > Labia minor. The sequence continues at coordinate 48,817,161 of OY720349.1, read as the reverse complement.
TCTATTTTACTTTAGGTTTAGGGATGTCGGTTTCGGGGGGGGGGGGATATGAAAACAGATAATCTTTGTTATTTTATTCATAATGGTACACAAACATGATATTTTTACAAAACAAAATAGTTTTCTAATGGGAGTGCTTCCCATAGATGTGCTATCTACTGCAGTCTGGACTGCGTTGTGGACAATGTGAGCTCTACAACCAATTCCATTTATTGTTCTCCCCAGCTCTTTCTTTACAAGAGTAAAACAATGTTTTTCCCTGCCCTCTTGACTCCACCAAAGTTTATGTTGCAAATGTCACCACAAAAGCCCACTACTTTATGTTCCAGTTTATGTTCCTTGATGACAGTCATAAGATGACTTGTTAATATGTCTGCAGTTTCACCAGATACAGATTTAAATTCTAGTTTGACTTACAATCCAGATTCCTGTTTAAAATAACGCACAACTATGGTGACAAGTTTAACCTCTTCCATCCATACTTAATGCAACAAAATTTTATTTATTTATTAAATCATTCTTTAATTCTTCCAGCGCTAAAGGTGCTTTACATTTAATATTATAGCCTCACATTTGGTTTTTACCAAGGAAAATTTGGGTTCAAAAAATTTGTATTACTGTGTCACTTGCCAAAACGTTACTAATCACACAAGAGCAGATTAATCATTCTCTGATCTAATAATTTTGCTCAATTATTTCCAAGAAACTGTGCCCTGAATCTAAACCGGGACAATATCAACAACCGGGCGGGACGCCGGGACAACCAAGTATATCCGGGACTGTCCCGGCGAAACTGGGACGTATGGCAAGTCTATATATATATATATTTATATATATATATGAGTGGTTGATATTGAAATAAATATAACAACACAAAATTATTTACTAGTCTTAATCAAAACTTGTATAATGAAATTTCAATCATAAACGGTTTATAAATTCTTAATAGAATTTATTAATTGATAAATCAAATTCATAATTTAAAGAAAATCTATATCTATTTGTATTTTATTGTACATAAAAATGTACATACATATCATATAATATATATAATCTGTGTTCTAGCATAGAGGTATTTCTTATTATCCAATCCACGTTATTCTATGTGGTTTCATTGTTTTTTGATCATAAATTTTCTAAGAAACCAATTTTCAAAAATAAACTAAATCCAATATTGCCATATATATATATATATATAAATAGGTCTATTAAAAAAATAATTTAATTCTGGTAAAAATAAATTGTATTAGTATAAATTATTTAAACTCTATATTATTCATTATAGATATTTAAAGATTATTTTCAGAATGGTTAATAATCGTTAAATAGTTATATAACTATGTAAAACCAATGATATTGATTATATATTTTTGAATAATATATTTATCAAATGATTTATTAATTATCACTCTTATTATCTACTTTTAACTTATTTTTAACATAGATGAATGACAATTAATTTTTAAATATAACATTAAATCCAAATAAACTATTAATCAACATCTATTTTAAATGTTTCATTCTTTAAAAAGGCTCATCATTTTTACATGCATTAATTAAAAACCATATATATATATTTCATTTCATTTTCTTTTTCTTTTTTATTATTATATTTTTCAGGAGAAATATATATATTTATTTTTAGTATTTTTTGTTAAATTTTACTTCCTTCAATTAATATATACAATTAGTGACAAGTAAATTATCTGTAATGGAATCAAAATTATTATCCTAGAAAAATTATTAATTTTTTAAATTAATTAAATGAAGAATTCGTATTATGTTAATTTAAATTTTATCTCTCTTTATAAGGATAAGGTTGCGAGTTAAAAAAATTAAGTGCGATGGCCGGGAATCGAACCCGGATCAACTGCTTGGAAGGCAACTATGCTGACCATTACACCACCATCGCTCTTAAGCATATATATAACTGTATATATTAAAAATATTTTATCTGTTCCTAACTTGGAATTTAAAATTTATTAATTTCTTTATGTTTCAAGATATGACCAATCTTTATATAGCTTAAAAGATTTTGTCTCCTAGGGTAAGTCTGTTAACTTACAATTGGCTGAGTCGATTATTAGCATTTTTCAATAAAATATAATAAATTATTTACATAATTAGATATTAATTATTCGAAATTGTATATATATAATCCCTTGAACAAATACAGAATGGAATCTTTTTCGTAATTTTAAAATTTTTGACGATTCCCAATTTGTTTTCAAAAAAGTTTTATAACTTTGTTTTTATAAACAACCCCAACGCTCCAACTAATCTAGAAAACATTTATTATTTACACTCATTGAATCAGTTAGTTAGTGAGGTCTCTAGTTTTATATACATATATTAATAACTTTATTATTATGAGATTTGAATCTGTTCAATAATATTTTCATTAAATTACTTTAGATTATTAAATGGATATATTAAATTTAATCGCATTTCGTTGTTCCATTACCGTTTAAAATCTACTCTATTTCAATTTAGAAAACAGATTAATATCCTGAATTAAATTTAAAAAAAAAATTGAAAATATTTGTTTTTTAGAAAAATCAGAAAAGATTATCAATTAATTTATTATTGTTTTCTAATATCAATTAAATAATTATATTCAAATGTTTCAAAAGTTTTTAACTATTATAAAATATTTCCTTTATTTAGAAATTTAATTTTTTAATCCAATGTATATGTGTTTTTGATCATTGTCTAATTCAAAATATGGATGCTATAAAATTAAAATTGCATATTTAAAAAGTGCTTTAATGTGATTTTTTCTATGCCACTTAATTTAATTACCTGAAGATATTTTCAAGAAATCATTTTCTTAAAAAAAAATATTTTTGATCTACAAAGAAGTATAATAATTATTTTTAATTATTATTATACTTTATATTTAAAGATTTATATATTATCTTTGTTTTTTTTTTAAAAAAAAATAAAGATAAGATGAAAATTTGAATTTAAAATATTAAGGAAGTAATTTAATTAGAATAAAAGAAGAATGTTTTCTATTTTGTTTTCGTCTTTCTTTTCTTTGGAACTTGTTATCGAGTGATTTTTCACTGGATTTGTTTTTGGAAAGTCTTTTTTTTAAACTTTTATCCTCTTAGGTGAGTGACACCCGGAGGGATTCTATTCGCTTGCGATTCCTCTCAATATGTCATCAAAGTTTGTGTTTGTGTTTATATATGTAGGTGTGTATGTGTGTGTGTGTGTGTGTGAAAAATAAAAGGAGGCTGAGAGAATGGCTTAGAAAACGAAATGGAATGCAGAGACCAGTTGTGTCATTTGGTTGATGGGCTTTTTATTTTTGTTCTAATTGGTAGAAATGGACACCCAAAGAGTCGGCACGAATTTTTAAAATATTATTAAGAAATATTTCTCAGAAAATATGAAAACCAGAATGACAACCTTTACGAAAGAAAGAAAGAATTTATCTATATATATACAATATATATATAAATTTAGTAAAAAAAATATATATAAAGTAATTTAAAATAGTATTAATTTAATAGAAAAGAATATTTCAATTAATTTCAAAAATTCTTAATTCAATTTTTTCTAAAAATTAAGCAGTTTTAATATATTGATATCAAACATTTTATATACCTATATTTTATATTAATATCTTTGTTAAAATAAAGAATTTATTATTATTATTAATATTATTGTATTATTGATTATATTATTTGTAAAAGATACACATAAAAATATAATATTCAAAAAATTAAATTTAATCAATATACACTTAAATCTTAGAATTGTAAATTAGAAAAATGATGGAAAAATTTAGCCTAAACCACACAAAGGAAGGTAGAAATCTGACTACATAAATAAATAATAAATATATTTATAAAAAAAAACGGAATAAACAGAAACTTTGTTATCATTGAACAAAAAAAAAATAGTAAAATAATCAATAAGAATTATAACAACAATAAAATTAGAATTTGGTCATATATCATAAAGATGGTGAGAACATTTTTTTCTATCGGTGTGAAGCTGATCGAATTTAGAAAAACTACTTAAGAGAGATAATTATTGCACAACGAACAAGGCAAATATTCATTCCATCAGTCTTGGTCTCAGATCTGTAGCATTTTTTATCTTTAACTTAATGATTTTGCTTTTCAAATCAATATAATTAACTTTATTTGCTTTAATTTATAAACTTTCTAACTATAATCCGCTTAATTATAATGTGAAAATTGTAATTGTTAATTAATTCTTATTACCATCACCGCTGACAAATTTATAAAAGACAATTATGAGACAATATCTTTGTAACAAATAAAAATTAGATTTTATCTCACAATTCTTTAATGGTAAAAGAAAAAATTGATTTTTCTTTCAATCGATTATTTTATACGAATTTACTTTTGTATATATTTGGAATAAAATATAGATTAACATTATTCACAAAGTGAATTAGAATTTTAAATAGATGTTGAAAAGGAAAAATTAATTTATATTTAGATAGATATCCCATTTAGATATGCATAATCTATCAAGGTGAGAGGGGATAACAAATCTTTCATCGGATAGAAGGGAAATAAATATATCCTCTGTATTATAATAGAAATAGGCTTGAATGAATCGTCAAAAAATATATAACATACGTATATATATATATATATATATAACAGAAAATCAATAGATATAGTATTTCAATTCCGTATATCTTTTTCATAATCAAAATTTAATTTCCTTTATAATTATTATAAAAATTATTATAAAATTATTGTGGTCAAATAAAGGAATTTTGGGAAAAATATACATCATGTTTTTTGATCTCTGAAAAATAAAAATTAGGTGCTACTTGAAAATAAGTAGCGCCTTCGATTAAGAAAATCAAGATAAAGGTTGAAAGGACCTTTATGACGCTTAAGCGTCAACCCACTTGATAGGCGCTGTTCTTTCTTATGATCAAGTTAGAGGGTTTTTTTATATAAAATTGATTAAGCTCAATCCGAACAGGGTAAAAACTAGAACATTCATTCTTATATACAGGGAAACAAATATTAAAAAAAATAGAAATATTAATCACATGGTAAATCACATCCAATATAATATATATCATTATTGCACACACACAATTCTATTCTTTACACTTCAATGATTCAGTAGTTTAATTATAATCAACGATCCGCCATTTTCCTTATATTTATTTAATTTAAAATATGCATTTTATGTAATTGCATATATATATACTTTAGTCATCAATCTTTCAATATATTAAGAAATTATTCAATACATATTTATTTTTTAAGTATTTATTAAATCCAGTTAGTGGTTGATAAGAGTTGAGGTGGAGAAAAATTAAATTATTCGCATGTATGTGAAGGTTTCGTGATTTAAAAAAAAAATAATCAAACAAAAAGAAGGAAACAAAATTTGCAATCCGCTGTCTAAAACATTTGGTTCCTATTTTTAATTCACTTATTTTTTTTAACAAGCGGTAAAAAGATTTCAAATTATGTCTCCAATTTTTTTAAGCAAATATATTGTATGTAAAAATATACAAAAAGTTTTTTTTTTATATCTGGAAATGTCTCTCATTAAAGTAAAAGTATTTGACTATCTTTTTTGCCGAATCAATTTCATGGTAATTATTATATTCATCACATAAAAGTGAAATCATTAAAATCTAATCTAATAAACAATTTCAAAGAAATATTTCAGAAAATATATTTTTTAGGCATCAAAATGATTAGATATTAGAAAAACACCCATATACAAATTTCAATTCCATCAACAATTTGGGTTAAATATGTAATTTAAGTTAAAGAGTAAAATTTGTTCAAGTAATGAATAATGAATTCTTTTAATATTAAAACAAATGAGAAAGTTAAGTTTAATTTGATATTGTTTTTTCAAACATAAATTATATAATTTGTTCAGAATTTACTAAATCCGAAATCCATGGATTGATTGTTATTTTGCCTGAGGAAAGTGTACGCTCCAAGAAATTTCCATGCTAATACAAGTTTATACTTACTTATGATTCAATTGATGAGTTGAACACAACTTTGAGTCCTCCATTTGAGTTCAAAAGAATTTAATAAAATCTAATAAAAATCATTATAATTATTTTTGATTTGAATTAATTTGAAAAAATGTAAATAAATAAAAAAAAAATAAAAAATTCTAACAATGGATAGTCAATTGCATTGCAGAGTGTTAAATGAAATTCTGAATTTTAGTTTTTTTACAAAATATTTTTTCAAGTTATATTTTTTTTAATATTTAAATTATGAAATTAACAAAAATTTGAATTTGAATTAGTACGCGATTACCATAAATCAAGATTATTAATTTTCTTCCTAACGGCCTTTTAGTAACAAAATAAATGTTGATGAATATAAGAGTAGTTTTCTTAGAAAAAATTTAAAAAAATTGTAATTTTAAAATAAGGGTGTATAGCCGTGAGCTCTTCTTGCTTACACCTTGAACAAATTGGGGGCACGTGTCTCTTTCTCCCTCTTCTTCTTAAAGATAGTTTGTCCCTCGAGCAACGAGTTATACGACCCTATAAACACGTATAACCTAATAAAATGCGGCCCAAATTAGCAGTCCGTCAGAAGGACAGAGGCTCAAAGCGGTTTCTAGGAACATGAAATTCAGTTACGCTGCTCGTAATTTCATCCCTGCTGCTCAGTTGCGTCTTAACTTTGTCCGAGACTAATTCCGTGCAAATGAGTCACAAAACGTCTGTGACGTCACTTTCGCTTGGTTTGACAACCCTTTATAGAATGCATTAATCTTGTGCATAGACAACTGTAAAATTGTAATAGCCAAACAGATTTTATTGACCAGGATGTTGGGAGAGCTAAGAACGAAATTTATAGGAAAGAAGGGGGTTTGCAGCCGGACACTTGTTTATTTAATTAGACGCTACCCAAGCCCTAATTTCGGTTGAGACAGATTGCTTAATAAAATAAATTTATTCACATCAGGTTGGCATGCGAGAATAGGGTATCTTTCCCTTTTTCATTACACCCCTTCCTTTTCACCCTAAAGGGATTGTGTGCATATATGAAAAAATAAATTTTAACAAACGTTATACCGAGATTATATTAAACCTGTTTATAAGAAATTATTATTATTTATTTATTATGTTCCGATCCAAAAGAAACTAAGAACCGATGCCATCCCCTTGAAATTTACTGGTGATTTTATTATACAATAAAAATTGTTTATTATTTAATAAATTATTTTTTTTCAAAAAGTTTATGGCTTTTTACCGACCGACGATAGTAAGGGAGGTATTGTTTTCACACCAAATTTCACATGTGGGGATTTTTACATATCTCCACGTATCATGCATTTTCTTATCAGAAAAAAGTATTTTTAGCATGATGTCCGTCCGTCCGTATAGATGTGTACAGCTTGAACGGCTCAACGGATTTTGATAAAATTTGGTATATTTACTTAATCCATCAGTGGGATGAATTGATCAACTTTTGGTGCAAATCCGGAAACCGGAAGTGGTAGTATTATCGATCGACGATAGGAAGGGAAGGGTTATTTTGACACCAAATTTCACATGAGGGGATTTTTTACATATCACCACGAATCATGCACTTTGTATTGGTTTTATCCTCGAGAAAAATCATATTTATTAGTTTTTTCTTGATAAAATTATATGACGTCATCCAGTCATCCATGACGTCACAGCCTGGTCTTGCATATATATTATAAATAAAATAAATTTAAAAATATTTATGTTATATCCATATCTGTATTTTATTGCATTAATAGATATATTAAAATTATTTGAAATTGTTTCTGTAGCTGGATTAATTTACTTCAAACCGTCGGTCGGTTCTGCGCCTGGCCACAGGTGAACTTATTTCAGATAGATGACGCCAATTCGAATAATCTAAGAAACACTGGTGGCAGAAACTCCTTTGAATAATCATTGGGAAGGTGATTTTTTGAAACATGGTTATTGATTGAATGAAAGATAATATCCACAAAATAAGAGGATTTTATTAATATAATATTTGAAACTCAAATTCGTGTTGATAAATTTTAAATTCAAATGATAGAATTAACGTAATTAATAATTTTTACCGACCGACGATAGTAAGGGAGGTATTGTTTTCACACCAAATTTCACATGTGGAGATTTTTACATATCTCCACGAATCATGCATTTTCTAAACAGAAAAAAGTATTTTTAGCATGATGTCTGTCCGTCCGTCTGTCCGTCCGTCTGTCCGTCTGTCCGTCCGTATAGATGTGTACAGCCTGAACGGCTCAACCGATTTTGATGAAATTTGGTATATTTACTTAATGCATCAGTGGGATGAATTGATCAACTTTTGGTGCAATTCCGGAAACCGGAAGTGGTAGTATTAGCGATCGACGATAGGAAGGAAAGCGTTATTTTCACACCAAAGGAGATTTTTTTATATATCACCACGAATCATGCACTTTGTATTGGTTTTATCCTCGAGAAAAATCATATTTATTAGTTTTTTCTTGATTTAAAATTATATGACGTCATCCAGCCATTCATGACGTCACAGCCTGGTCTTGCATATATATTATAAATAAAATAAAATTAAAAATGTTTATATTTATTATTTATGTATCCATATCAGTTTTTTATTTCATTAATAGATATATTAAAATTATTTGAAATTGTTTCTGTAGCTGGAAGTTAATTTATTTCAAACCGTCGGTCGGTTCGGACCTGGCCACAGGTCAACTTATTTACTCTGGTTACCATTTTAATTGAAAGAAATAATGATAGAAAAAAATAAAAAAAAATTCTTAATTGATACTTTTATTTTAAAAATATTGAGAATCTATTTATAGGAGTAGTTAAGACACTTAACTTTGTTACGGGTTTTCTCGTAGAATTATTTTTTCACAATCTCTAAACTCCAATATATAGTTTAATAAATCATAAACTCAAAATATTTTTACTGATTGTGAGAATTTGTAAGTTACATTCAGTATAAGGTTCTAATGCATTTAAATTTTTTTTAAACATATGGTTTAAAAATAATCTTTTTGAAAACTAATTTTACTAAATTTTATTTCTAATATTATTTTTTTATACTTGTCATTTAGTACTAAAGATATCCTTGTTAATATAATCACTAAAATAAATCTTTAATTTAAAATTCAAAACCAAAATTTCAAAGTATTAAAAAAATGATAGTTTGAAAATAAAATTTTATAAAATAGGCGTATGGTTATATATATCATTATTCTAACATATATATCATTATTCTAACATAAATTGATTTTTTTATATAAGAAAATGGCACTTAAAGGCGACATAATTGTAAAACTTCTACTTAAACTAAGAATTACTTTAAATTTACATCCATTTCGAATGATATTTGTTAAAATTTAATCCTTCCAAAATATATTAACGTAGTTAAGTTAAATTAACAATTTACTTGCGAAAGACAAAATTCAAATATTATTTAAATTTTTTTTTTTTTAAATGAAATTACTGCACTTAATGTGGATTCAATCCAAAATCTCATATTCTATTTTTATTAATTATTTATTTTGTTTTTTAAATTCCAAATCTATTAAAGTGTTTTTCTATTTAATTTGTCAATATTTACTAAAATCCTCCCCTTTATAAATAATTTATTTTTTCTCATGTCTTATTAATTCAATCGTATCCTGGTGTGATTCCTCACTCGTCTTTTGCCCAATTGAACATTCATTTCTTTTTTAAAACTTCCAATTTCTACCGGCTTAAATATTAATTGAAATATCAATTATTCAAAGATTAGTTATTTTTGTTGTTGGTATGAAATTATTAGCTCTAAATTTAAAGCCACCTTCAAAAAAAAAAGTCATTATTTGTAGGGGAACCCAAATGTTATAGGGGTTGGATCAATTCTCAAGAGATGCGGAGAGAGGAAGGGGAGACTTAATTCCCAAGATGCTTGACATGTTTCTATTATTTTTCAGGAAGAAATCTTTTAAGATTAAGAGCTAGGGTCCTCCAAGAACGTCGTTATTTATTTATGTCTGTTGTCAATAATTTCAGAAGGTACGGGTTGGCTATGAAAAAGGGGACAAGATTTTCTACTCTTGAAGAAGAGACACTTATTGCGCGCTTGTCACGGCAGATGGGAATAACGTCCCCATATGCTTTTTGAATGAAACAAACCGTTTATATAGAGATGAAATAAAAGCACAATAGATGTTATATTATCCAAAAGAAACCATTTCTAATTATAACAAAGTATTTAATGAAAAAAAAAAAAATAAATTCAATTTTCTTTACTAATTTTTTGTGATGAGATATTCTTATTTTACGATTCATCATTAAATAAATAAAAAAAAAATTGGAAAAATCATTTATATTAAATAAATTTTAAGCATTAATTAAAAAAAAATTAAATAAAATTAAATTAAATTAAAAATTTTTTAATGTTTTCTATAAGTACATGTATAAAATCTGGAATTTGAATTGGATTAAATAACATATATTATATTTAAATTAAATTTAATTAATTATAAATTAAAATTAATAAATAATATTTATTAAACCAGCGCGTGATTGGCTCATTGTTGATGGCACCACGTCTCTGGCCGTGATTTGCAGTCAACGTGTTAAAAAATTTAAAAGATTAATTCCGGTACTTTCAGCAATCAAGCTGAAATTCTATATATAGCAGTTTTATATAATTTTTAATCTTGTGAAAAACTATCAAACATATATCTTTATTTTTACGGTCAGTTTAGAGGAAAAAAAAATGAAAACGTGGTAGGTAATGGTCCTCTTCTGAATGAGCTACATTTCTCAAAAGTTGACAAAAAACTACGAATTTTGAATAATGCCCGTGTACCAAATTTCATTATTCTAGCTCAAACCGTTTAGCTTGTCTACATACACTCAGATATTTTTCTCAACCTGAGTGAAAATGACTCAGGGACCTTCAAAAACGTATAAAAACATCGAAATCTGGAAAATTTTCGTGATCGCAGTACTATCTCTGGCGAGATAGTAACAAGGGAGTGAGTAATAGAACTATTTGTAATTCAATATTATTATTGAATAAAGTTAATTAATTTATTTATCATTTAGAATTATAAAAAAAATATATATTAATACAGAATTAATACATTCTTGAATACTGTATAATTTGTGATAAGTGAAAATGAATGATTAGATGGATTTTAGGTCTTTGCACCTCCTGAGACGGTGCTCTTAACTTTTAGCCAAGTTGGCTAATCACAGATCAGAGAGTTGATCTGAGCAGTTATGACTAAGTAGAGGATTTCCCAAGATGGTACATTTACCGTGACAAAAGTTAGGTATAAGTAAACTGAATATAATGTATATGTACATTTCCCGGTAAATGTGTACACCTGCCTTTACGTTTTGGTAAATGTATACTCTTACCTTCGTATTTTAAGGAAAGGTGGAATACAAGTAAATTAAAAATGTTGTTGCAGTAAAAAAAATTTTATTTAAATAAACATAATACAAAAAGCTTTAATAACGAAAATTATTTTAATTCAAAAATGTGAATGAGAAACAAAACATACTTATCTATCTATCTATCTATCTTCTATCTATATATATAAAGGAGACTGTTTGTATGTATGTATGTATGTATGTAATTCGTTTACTTTTTTGCTGTCATAGTTTAATATGTTAAAATGTAAGTTATTTACATTTTAACATAAAATAGAAAATATATTATTTAAGGATTAAAGAATAAAAATAGAAAGTAAATTAGTGAATATTTTAAAAATTAGACAATTTGTGGAAATTGAAATAACTAAGAAATGAGAGGTGGAGGGGATGAGGAGAGAGGTGAGAGTGTGTGTGAGCGGGAGAGAGAGAGAGATTTAAAGTTTATATATAGTTCTCCGTGTTGTTCATTCAAGAGCCAGGCGTGGCCCACTGACTGGCGGACTCATTTTACACAATGTATATAACTAGCAATCAAAGAATTATTATAAATTTTAACTTTTTATTTTAAATTCTAATATTCAAATATCATTTCAATTAAATAATTTATTCTAAAAGTTCTCATTTTAATTAATATAATAAAATATTTAAATCATATTTAACTTAAATTATTTTGTATTTATTCTTTCCATATTTGAATAGGTACTTCTTTTATTTTAAGGGAGGGAATTAACTATGATCTAAAAAAATTAATAAATGAACTTAATAATAAAAAATCAAATAAATCCATTAATTTAAATTAATACTATTAATGAATGTATATATTGTTAATTTATCTTTAGTTTTATCAATACTTTTATACCGTTAATTTTTATAAATTGTCTCAAGTCTCTAACTTTGCATTTTCTCAAATTTTATTATAATTAAAAATATTCAATAAAAATCAAACAATGAAATTAAAATATCGAAATGAAATGATCAAGAAATATTATACTCTATTATAACATATACAATACTTATAAACTATAGGCGGAGGAAATATTAGACGATATCATTGCGGGTTCATGCCAAATCGATCAACATTAATTAAGATATTTTCATTATGACAGATATTAAAAAAACCGCGAATTCAATATCTCTGTTCACTAATTATTTGTAGACTTTAGTAAAACCTACGCATGACTCAATAGATCCGGATAAACTTTTTCAAATTTTGATCTTAAAATTTATCTTGAAGGTAGTAAAGAAAGAGTAAGATGTGGAAATCAATTGTAAAATATTAGGTGACCCAGACGACTTAAATATAATAGGAGATTCGGCAATTGCAATTACAGATAGCGAGGAAAAATTAATCGAGGTAGGAAAAGAGATGAGGTTTGAAATTAATAATGATAAATAAATATATTTAGAAACAAACAGGAGCAGTATTAACATACAAAATGTAGAATTTGAATATGTAGAAAAATTGAATGTAATCACGAAGGATAATAATATTTGAGAAGAATTGAAATCGAAGTTGCAATCGGAAAACGCCTGTTATCATGCAGTAAAGAGGCTTATCTCATCAAAATTATTATAAAAGGGAATGAAAATTAAAATATATAAAACAATTATTTTGTCTGTTGTATTATATGAGTGTTAGACATGGTCTATGATCTTTGGAGATGAGAGTGGATTCAGAGAATAGGATTCTCCCCAGCATTTATGGGCCAAAGAAAGATGAGTACATCAGGGAATGACGTACGAGAGATGGAACAGAGGCTCAGGATAAGGACACTTGGAGAAATGTGGTTGTAGCTGCCAAGAACTTTCGAGTACCGTTGAGCCACGCATGGTCTATGACCCTGGGAGATGAGAGTAGATTCAGATTATTCTTTCCAGCATTTATTGGCCAAAGAAAGATGAGGTCACCGGGGACACTTGGAGAAATGTGGTTGTAGCTGCCAAGAACTTTCGAGTAGATAGATATAACATATTCAATAATAATATATATAATTAATTTACTAAATAAATTAAAATATATTTTAAATAATCACACAATAAGAAATGAATGTTTTATGTTATACATTGTTTGAAACAAAATGGATGAAAACCTTTTACTACTTTCAACCAAATACTATGTACCACTCGGGGGTACAGGGGGCGGAGCCCCCGTCTAGATGTGAAGAGCGACGAAGGAGCTCTGAGCAGCTAGTTACATATAATATGTCGTGGCTTATGATCCCAATATTCATAAATACTATTTTCGTCCTAGTTTTTTAGGACCAATACGATCGGAATCAAACAAATAATTATAATATTAACATACTTTTTTTTATTATAATAGTTAAATTTTATAAAATTATAAAGGAACATATAGAAATTTCATAATGAAGAAAGTGCTATTTATTTTAGCAAGAATTGCTATTGTGGCACTTGGAATTACGTAATATTCCAGCATTTTTACAACTGCATTTTTTTGAGGAACATGTTCCTTTACAGATGCATCTTTTAAAACCTTGGCCACCATTAAGGGACTGCATTCCTATAATTTCTCTTACCTATTTCTCAACATCTTGAGGAACATCTTCGTATGATATAAACTTTTGTTCACAAATGGCGAATTCATGCCTAGAATATAAGATTGTTTTAAAATTCCCTGTTTAGTTCCTAATTTATATAAATTTTTATCGTCATCTCTAGACAAAACAACGCAAATCAAATTTTTGGGATCCGTTTTACCACGTATGCTCACATTTACCAAAACGGCATGGTCATTGTGAATTCAATGTACATTTCCCTCATTTGAAAATGTAAATGTTAGTTGAATGCACATTACCAAAATGAGGAGGCTAATGTGCACATTTACCGGAAAATGTGTACATTTGCCACAATATCTACTTTTACCGTAACAGCTATACTCTTTATTAAAAAAATATTTTAAGCAGTAAAATTGTTAAATATTTTAAAAAATTAAATTGAAAATGAAAGAATTAATATTATTTAAGATTTAAAAATTTTAAAAAATGATCATTCAAAAATTAACTAACAATGAGAAAAATAATCTATAATACGAGTACAAAAGAGGACTATGAAAACCATTAATAAAAAAACGAATTATAGTCTAAAAATAATTGAAAAAGAAAAAAACAGAGTGATTTTTATAAAGCAACGTGAGCTTTTGTATGTTGGGGGATCTGAGAATGAAGGGGTCCAAAAAAAAACACCCACATAGGTCAACGGAAAACCACTTTTTATTAATCAGAATGATCTGAAATATGTAAAACGTGGAAATATGTAAAAACACATATCGGAAAGGTGGATCTTGAATATAGATACTTTACTATCGAAAAATTTTATAATTTTTCTGATTGAAAAGTAAAAATTCAAAATGTATTATTTCAAATGAAAAGTACTGTAATGTTTTTCAATTAATAGATTATAATTAAGTATATTTTAAAACAAAACTTGAAGAATATAAAACTTAATTAAAATAATTTTTAATTGAAACCCTCGGTTTACTTATTAAATTTCGGGTTGATCGATTTTTAGCTTTATCTGCGTTTCAGTTGTAAATGCGATCATCATTCACGGCTTCCCTTCTCCTGAAGGGTTAAACATTCTAAGAATGTGACGTCCATTAAGCAACACTGAATTGCCGGCTGCTGCTCTCGTAGTCTCCATTTCAACAACAGAAAAACACCCCTCCTTATCCAGAATGACCTTCTTCGGTAGGGTCTCAATTCCGATTTTTTTAAAATAAATTTCCTTGACAGAAATGCCATTCAAGAAATGTAAGGTTAACATTGGAGTTTGTATCTCTAATAGTTTTACAAATATTTTGTTATAAAAAAATGTAATGTTAATCTGGATTAACTTGGTTAATGGAACATTTATAGATGATTAAATAAATAAAAGTAAAATTTATTCGTAATTCTTAATTTACCAACTTTAATACGAAATGTGAATTGTCTTGATGTTTAAGTTTCGTCTCACCTGAGAGGATTTTTTTTTATTAACATCTTGTTTCATCCAGAGCCCTTTCTTTCATTTTCACTCCTCCATTTCTTTTAATTAAGCTTTATATCGCCTCTGGGTTTCCTATTAATTCGGATGCCATCCCATATATTTGACTACTGAACTGAGAAAAACGAGTTTTTCCTAATTAGTTCAAATAGCTTAGTATTCCCCCCACACTCCTTTTCCCCATTCGCCTTTTCTTAGTTTAATTTCAAGAGGACGCTCAAAGTTTCAAATTATATATCATTTAACCTCTCTGGCTTATATTTTTATAAAAAAAAAAAAATAAAAAATAATATACAACAAATTTCGTTGTTGAAATACAAATTATAATTTTTATAAAATAATTTTAAAAGATATTATTATTTTAATTAAATTAAATATAATTTTTACCGACCGACGATAGTAAGGGAGGTATTGTTTTCACACCAAATTTCACATGTGGAGATTTTTACATATCTCCACGAATCATGCATTTTCTTAACAGAAAAAAATATTTTTAGCATGATGTCTGTCCGTCCGTATACGAGGTAGGGTCAAAAAGTTCGCGGAATTGGTTATTAAAAATTTATTACAATTATTTATAACATTCTTACATTATTTCCCTTCAAAATACTCTCCTCCTGCATCTACACATTTATTCCACCGTTCATATAATTGTTGGAAACACTCTTGAAAGCCGTTTTTTGAAAGTTCCTTCAGCCGCTCCGTCGCATTTTCAAGTGGAAGTGGAAGGCCGCCCAGTCCGAACGTCATCATCAATTGTTGTGCGACCGTCGCGAAAACGCTTATGCCACTCGTAAACTGCTGTTTTCTTCATCGCAGAATTTCCGTATGCTTTTTTTAGCATCTCAAGAGTCTCCGAGGGTGATTTCTCCAGCAACACACAGAATTTAATATTGCCACGCTGCTCTAATGACGACATTGCACAATCCGACGAAAAAAAGAAACTACGATCTACAATATTAAACACCGAACGCACGGAACCAACTACAACTGCCTGCTAACCTCAAAAGCACATGCCAACCTCACAAACAAAAATTTCCCTTTCAGCTAAGAAATACTTGACTATAAGCGACCATTCCGCGAACTTTTTGACCCTACCTCGTAGATGCGTACAGCCTGAACGTCTCAACGGATTTTGATGAAATTTGGTATATTTACTTAATGCATCAGTGGGATGAATTGATCAACTTTTGGTGCAAATCCGGAAACCGGAAGTGGTAGTATTAGCGATCGACGATAGGAAGGGAAGGGTTATTTTCACACCAAATTTCACATGAGGAGATTTTTTTTATATATCACCACGAAAAAATCATACACTATGTATTGGTTTTATCCTCGGGAAAATCATATTTATTAGTTTTTTCTTGATTTAAAATTATATGACGTCATCCAGCCATTCATGACGTCACAGCCTGGTCTTGCATATATATTATAAATAAAATAAAATTAAAAATGTTTATATTTATTATTTATGTATCCATATCTGTTTTTTATTACATTAATAGATATATTAAAATTATTTGAAATTGTTTCTGTAGCTGGAAATTAATTTACTTCAAACCGTCGGTCGGATCGGACCTGGCCACAGGTCAACTTATTTATTAAAGTTTAAATAAATACTATTGAACATTAAATTATTATCTGGTATATATGATATATGATCTATCTTTTTTATATTTATAAAAATTATAAATATTATTAGTTCACTTTTTCAATCTGTAAATAAATGTCTTTATGGTTTCTTTTTAAAAATAATTAAAGATTTTGTGATTACTCTTTATTTATCAGATGATTTCTTTTTTTTTTGTTATCTTCTTGCAAGAAATTAATCCAATAAAAGCAGAGATAAAAATTTAATTTGGTGGTAATAAAGGTTTCTTTCTTTCTTTCTCTCTCTAAATAACTCTCAATGTAATCAGCCTTAAGAAGTTAAATATTTGGTATTAATAATATAGTATCTTTTTTATGCGTGTTTCTTATGATTTTGATCATGATTCAATATTAAAAAAAAATCCAATATCACTTTTTCTATTTCTCATTTAATGAATCTTTGCTTTAAATCTACATATATAACTTTTATTTACTTTCTTTTTCTTAAGGTGCCGTCTCCCTTTCGGAGTTTGGCTGTCATCATGACTAGGATAGCCTTAGAAGTTGTCCAGCCATGATAATTTTTCTTGGGAATGTTAATGCGGTGGTTTCCCGTTGCCTTCCGCATGTATAGAACCAGGAACTGACAGCTCCTGGAGTCGGAGGCAGCCGATGTTAAATTGAATTTTATTAGAAAAATTTGTTCTTAGTTGGAATCGAACGCCGACTTCTTGTGTAGAAAATTGCTATGCTACACCCTCGGCTAGCTGCCTCCTTTTATTTACTTTAATGAACATATTTTATACTTTAGTGATCATATACTATATATTTATGTCTTATTATAGGTGAATTTATTTAAAACAAAATATGAATCACTTAATCAATGAGATAACTATTAAGCTATTTTATTAATTAACTAAATAATATTAAAATATTATATATATAGAAAGAGAGAAAAGATTATTATTAATATCTCAAATTATTAAAGAATAAATTGGTAGCTTGAATAAATTTTACTGCATAATGTTCATATAATTATTTATTATTCTTGTTGGTTAACTCTATATTCCCTACATTATAATAAATAAGTGTTTATATATATATATAAATTAATAAATAAATCTTCTTAAAACAAAATGAGAGTCATTAACTGTAGAACGAAGATGATAATTTGAGAGTTTAATTTTGTGAACTTATCTTTCAGTTTAAACAGATTTTATTTTAATTATTAAAAAAAAAATAATTATAATAAATTATTCCGTAACTGTGTATAATTATTCATATATTTCACTACAATAATATAATAATAATAATATAAAGGAAATGTTAAAAGATTTTTTGGAAATGAAAATTTTTTTGAAATTCTTCCATGTTTGTTAATTTATCCTGTTTTGAAAAAATTCATAATTAAAAATTCAATCAAATTTATTAAATAAAAACGTTTTCTAATGCAAATTTCATATTTATTATAATTTAGAAATTTAGTCTTTATACTTAGGTAGATGAAAGAAGTATAAATAGATTTTTTTGGCTTGAATCTTTTTAAATCGAAATACATGCTATCTTTAAAAAAAATGAAAGGGCAATATACTCTACCTGAATCTGTGTTGTTGTTGTTGTTATAAAGAGAAAGAAATGAAAATAAATTGAGTTGGTGGAAATCGTGTTGTTGCTTATAGAGAAGAGAGGGATAATTTCATTCATGTAGGGTAAGAGAGAGGAAGAGAGACGATCTCCTCTGATATGTTTATTAAGTCAACAGTTTTACGAGGACCGAGAAGGAGATAATATGGCAGAGCCTCCCGGTCATAGCCAACACACGGACAGGTTAATAATGATGATAACTTGTTCAGAAGGAGATGAGCAACGATCTGGCAGCCATGATTGATAAGTTGATGAGCCGAACACGGACGCTGGAAAGAATGAAAAATTCTAGATAATAATTTATTCATGACTTATGAAAAGTTTATTAATAAAAGCGATAGGAAAAAAATGCACGTTTGGGAATTTTAAATAAAAAAAAAAAAAAAAAAAAAAAAAAATTTGATCAAAATCGAATGCACGAGACTACAGTTTAGCGGCGATTAAATGACTTATCTTCCATTTTTTTAATTCTATTTCTCTTTTTATGTATATTGACTAAAAATTATATAAAAATATTTGAAAAAAAATCTATAAAAATAAATTAATATAATGTGTTTATAAATTTACAATTAAATAATGATAAAAACTTTAAGAAAAAATAATTCAGACATAATAAGTTGACCAGTGGCCATGTCCGAACCGACCGACGGTTTGAAGTAAATTAATTTCCAGCTACAGAAACAATTTCAAATAATTTTAATATATCTATTAATGTAATAAAAACAGATATAAATATAACATAAATATTTTTAATTTTATTTTATTTATAATATATATGTAAGACCAGGTTGTGACGTCATGAATGGTTGGATGACGTCATATAATTTTAAATTGATAAAAAACTAATAAAGATGATTTTTCTCGAGGATAAAACCAATACAAAGTGCATGATTCGTGGTGATATGTAAAAAATCTACTCAGGTGAAATTTGGTGTGAAAATAACCCTTCCCTTCCTATCGTCGATCGCTAATATTACCACTTCCGGTTTCCGGATTTGCACCAAAAGTTGATCAATTCATCCCACTGATGCATTAAGTAAATATACCAAATTTCATCAAAATCCGTTAAGCCGTTCAGGCTGTACACATCTATACGGACGGACTGACAGACAGACGGACGGACAGACATCATGCTAAAAATACTTTTTTCTGTTAAGAAAATGCATGATTCTTGGAGATATCTCCACATGTGAAATTTAGTGTGAAAACAATACCTCCCTTACTATCGTCGGTCGGTAAAAAAATACAATATTTGGGAAGTTAAGTATTTCATTAGATTCTAAATAAGTATTAAATTATTTTATTTTATTATTTTTTTAAAGGAAAAAAAAATTACCTGCTTTTATAATTTAATTAAAATTTCAGAATAAATTACTCTTTAATTTAATGAATATCATATACGTAATATTTAACCCTATTTTATTATTTTTTTTAAGACAAATTTTTCAAAAGATACCCCCCAAGACTGATTAATGTCATAGTACATAATTGCATATTTATCACATTGAGTGTATTAATTCTGAAATTAGCCAACTTGCTACCTTTAAACGAAGATTAAGGTCGAAAAAAATGAGAAGATATTTATCAAGGTGAGCGTACTCCCTATTAATTGCTCCTGATCTGAATGGTACGTAAAGTTGGCACAGAGCCTGACATTTAATTTTCATTATAAATTACTATATCGATGTAATTTATATCTATTGAAACGCTGTTTTTCATAAATCAACATCAATCTTAGGTAAATTATTCAAATATTGGGCAATCGATCAGTACCAGTATATTTGGCATAAATACCGGATATTAATTATTCTCTCTTTTAATACACCACCTATTTAAGTTATATATATATATCTCAATAAATAAATTATATATATTGATTTTTTTTATTTCAAATTATTCATCTAGTACTGAAAATTATAATTATTATTTCTGTAATGAATAAATATAATAGTAATAATTGATTAATTAATGGAAATATATTTTAAATAATCAAAAATAATAATTAACATTGAGGTAGATTAATAAATAAATTAATTAATAATTTTTTTTTTAATTTAACATAATGAATAAACATGAAATATTATTATGGTGGATTGCAATCAACTTATATCATTATCTAAAAGAAACCAATAGATAATAGAATTGATTCTATAATCATAATTACATTAAGAAAACAGAAATAAAAACCAAATATAAATTAAAAAAGATAATACACATAATTAAGATTATTGTTTTTTTCAATGAATATATTGGAGGGGAGTGTTAAATATCTTAGTATACTAAATATACTTCATTTAATTGAGAACTTAAAGAAAATGAATTAATTCTATAATCACAAATTAATTTTTATCTTCTTCGAATTTGATATTCTTATTGATATATTGAAAAAAATTGAAAATATAAGATGTAAATTGTATTATTTTTTTGTTAAATTTACATTTTTGTTTACTTTTTTGTAATACTTATCTACCAAAGTTTAATTTCAATTTATATAATTAATAATATTTTTTTCTTTTCATATTGATATATAATTAAATATTTTTTGTTAAGGTGACCAATCGTCCTCGATTTGTAAGCTCTGTTCTTCTTTTGTAAGTGTCCTCCTAACTGTCCTTTTTACCGACCGACGATAGTAAGGGAGGTATTGTTTTCACACCAAATTTCACATGTGGAGATTTTTACATATCTCCACGAATCATGCATTTTCTTAACAGAAAAAAGTATTTTTAGCATGATGTCTGTCCGTCCGTCCGTCCGTCCGTATAGATGTGTACAGTCTGAACGGCTCAACGGATTTTGATGAAATTTGGTATATTTACTTAATGCATAAGTGGGATGAATTGATCAACTTTTGGTGCAATTCCGGAAACCGGAAGTGGTAGTATTAGCGATCGACGATAGGAAGGGAAGGGTTATTTTCACACCAAAGCAGATTTTTTATATATCACCACAAATCATGCACTTTGTATTGGTTTTATCCTCGGGAAAATCATATTTATTAGTTTTTTCTTGATTTAAAATTATATGACGTCACAGCCTGGTCTTGCATATATATTATAAATAAAATAAAATTAAAAATGTTTATATTTATTATTTATGTATCCATATGTGTTTTTTATTACATTAATAGATATATTAAAATTATTTGAAATTGTTTCTGTAGTTGGAAATTAAATTACTTCAAACCGTCGGTCGGTTCGGACCTGGCCACAGGTCAACTTATTTATATCTGTCCCGTTTTTTGAAATATTTAAGACATTTCGTACTTTTGTTTTATTTGGTTCTAAAAAAAAAGGTCAAACGTTTTCTGGACTAAGCTTTTGAACATTTCCGAATTTTTTCCAAAATTTGTTTCATTTTTGGTTCTAAAAAAAATGTCAAATGTCCTGATTTGGTGTTTTCAAAATATGGTCACCTTAGATTTGTATAAATGAATGTATTCTCGTTTTTATCGGAAGTTGTAAAAGAAATTAGATGCTTTATCATCTGTTTTGGTTTAAAAAGATTTAAATGCCACCTCGTAGATTGGGTTTCAAATATTGTTAAATTTAAAATTTAAAATCTAAAATATAATAAAATTTTTAATTTTTTTCTTTCTTTACACTTCATATTTATTTAACTTAAATTTTAAATTTAAAAAAAAAATTATAAATATGAATTGGTAATTTTAAAATTTTCTAATTTTTTTTTTAGAAAATGTTTTTCTGTTGAATAATATAATTAAAATTGTGATGAAATTCAGTTTTGTGAAACTCGATTTAATTATTTACGTTTCAAGGAACCTTTTTCTAAAGTATCACCAATTACTTCGGTGTTGTTTTTATTTTAGGGGAAGAGGTTATTAACGCCCATTATATCACTTTCATTTTAATTATTTTCTTTCATGAATTAATGAAACAGGCCTTCTTTCTTTAATTGAATGCACCCTTACGAATACGCCTTGTTATTGTTTATTAGGAAAAGACATGGCCTATAAGGATCTAGTAGTACTATTAGTACGGCAATGCATAGGGTGCATTTGATTACAAGGCTTTTTTTCATCCCTTCACGGGGTGGTGTACCAGTCTACCATTGCCAGTTTTATTCATTTCAATCTTGTTATATAAATGTAATGGGAAGACCAAGTGTTGAATTACGCTTGTACGATATTACACTCCCTTCAAGAAAACGTACCCTAAAGAATTCTATTCTTCCACCTCCAGTCATTTTATTATTAGCGGGAACGGTGGCCAGGAAATTTTTTCTTTGCCTCTTTAAAAAACGAAAAATCTTTCGGCCTATATTTCTCAATTAATTTTCGAAACTTAACAAATACAATTTATTTATTTTATTATTTATTATTTAAGTTAAAATTTTATCTGCTTATTTTGAAGATCTTTTTTAATTTCAACTTTAATTAATTAAATTTTAATTTTATTTTTGATAAAAAAACAAATTTGAATCAAAGTATTTTTCTTCTTATTTGTATTTCTATAAGTATTTCTGAACTTATATACTATACTGCCGTCACTGGACGCTCGGACAGTGCAGTCGCTTGATAACGAATGTAGAAATAGCAATCGAAACGTTGTGTATTTTTTTGAATACATTTACAATAAAAATTTTAAATATGTGGTTTTATTTACAAAATTCCCTTATAAATAAAAACAGCCTCCAAAGCTTTAATAAATTATTATATACTATATATATATAATCTGACATCAGGGGACTGTTGGAAGACAAACCAAAGGTTTTAAATAATGGTATTATTTTAAAGGGAAAAGAATCAAGTTTATTTCGTATCAGAAGAAATACGCATTTATTGTAGTTGCAGCCATAAACTTCTTTCACATGACACTCGATGTATATTATAGCAATATATATAGACTATGTTATGTAAACTGCATATAATTAAATAAGCGGGAGTGTCCTCCCCTAGACTTTCCCGCATATAAATAGGTATAAAGAGTTGCGAATGAATATTTAGAATGTAATAAAGTGCTACTTCCGGTTAACTGATATTTTAAATGTAAAAAAACAGATATGGATATAATATAAATATTTTTAATTTTATTTTATTTTATTTATAATATATAAGGGCTGGCTGTGACGTCATGAAGTGCTGGGTGACGTCATATAATTTTAAATTAAGAAAAAACTAATGAAGATGATTTTTCTCGAGGATAAAACCAATACAAAGTGCATAACACGTGGAGATATGCCTTCACGTGAAATTTGATATGAAAATAACCCTTCACTTCCTCTCTTCGATCGGCAATACTAGCACTTCCGGTTTCCGGATTTGCACCAAAAGTTGATCCATTCATCATACTGATGCATTAAGTAAATATACCAAATTTCATCAAAATCCGTTGAGCCGTTCAGACTGTACACATCTATACGGACGGACGGACAGATGGACGGACGGACGGACAGACATCATGCTAAAAATACTTTTTTCTGTTAAGAAAATGCATGATTCGTGGAAATATGTACCTAAAAATATCCATAGGTGAAATTTGGTGTGAAAACAATACCTCCCTTACTATCGTCGGTCGGTAAAAAGGAAACGCTACTTGTATAGGTAAAATGTCTCTTCCGGTAGTCAGATCATGATGAAATTTGGTATCTGAATTTTTTTCATATTTTTAAATCTATATACAAAATATGAAGCAAATATCTCGAAGCAAACTGGTACTTTACTTGAAAGGTAAACGCAACCATTGTAGGTAAAGTACCACTTCCGGTTAACCGATTTTGACGAAATTTTGATAGAAATCTACAAACTGTGAATAATATCGGTATACCAAATTTCGAAGTCCGATTAGTTTTTGAGTAAATTTGCTTACAGACATTACATACATACATACATACATACATACATACATACATACATACATACATACATACATACACACACACAGACATAATTCCAAAAATGGTATTTTCCGACTCAGGGAGGTCTAAAACGTCAAGATCTATCAAAATCTCGAAGTCGAAATTTTTGACGATTCCAATACTTCCCTTTACGAAGTATGCGGGAAAGTAAAAATGTAAATCTTAATAAGATTCAGTTTTATTTAAACACTCAGCTGAGAATCATATCCACCCATCTAGCTGTGTTGAAGGCGTTTCGCACGTCCAGAGTGACCAGAAGCACCTATGATGTGTTCTGTGAACATCCTGTGTTTCTAGCCTGGTCGACGGCATCAACTACTTTAGAGATCGTGGAGTACCCTTTACTAAAGCTGTGTTGTCGATGCGAAAGGTTGCCAGCAGATCATAATCAGGAATACCATCAATAATATATTAAATAATCATACTTGGGGAGAATTTTATTTCACAATTATTTTTACAATCTGTCAATTTGACAATAGATAAGATTTTTATCAGTATTGATAAACTTGGGGAGAATGTGTGTGTACTTCGGTATCTTTAAAACCTTACATGTACATGTTAAATATATATGTATTTTACTTAACTTTACATGTTTAGATAGTTATTATTATAAAATAAAGTATAATTTGTTTTAAATGCTATGTCTATAATAATTCTAATTGATGATCAATAGAAATTATTTAAAATTTGAAGGGAATGTGATTGCTTGGTAAATCTATAAGTATGGTTAAATATTTCAAATAGAATATTGATTATCTTAAAGCTCTAAATTATTGATATATATATATATATACATATAATAAATAGACATCTTATTTATGAGTATTCTCTACTTGTAGATGGATTTGAGAAAATTATATCTCTAGTAACCTTTAATCTTCCAAAATACACTTAAAAAATAAATATGAATTGAAAATTCCACGTAAAATTCACTGAAAAATGATAAAAAAAAAATAATGGAGTCGTGAAGGCTTGCTGAGTTATAGCTATAAAGGCAAAGTCTTTAAGGAGGGGTTATAGAATGTGTGACTCAAGGAGATACATGTTTGAATTCTTCAAGTGTTTCTTTTAACCTGGACAAACGTGGACCTGGATAAATAAAATTTTCAAAATATGGCTTATTCATCTTCTGTTAAATTGATAAATAATATATCAAATTAAGTTTTTGTCTGTAAATTAATTATTTTAATTTACAACATTTTACATTTTACGTTTCATGAAGTGAAAAATGAATTTTTTAATTTTTTGTAAATTTTGGCTTCAATTTTATATTTCATCACTTCAAGATTGATGAAACTCTACGTACCTTTCCTTACACAAGTCACACAAATAGAATATTGAATATTTTATTTTTCATCCATACTTAATTCAATCTTATTCGTACTTATCCAGTCAAACATATACAAACAAATGATGGTAATTGAATAATTTAACTTACATGGAGCTTGAAATTTAATATAAAATATTATAATTGTATATTTCGATTATTAAAACTTAAAAACTTGTTTATTTCAACGAAACAATAATCAGCCTGTAAATATTATACATATATATATGTATTAAATATATAAGTACTCAATAAACATAAGCATTCTCTTTCAGAACTAAACAATTAAATAAGTAAATTAAATAGAAATTATAATAATGGTAATTTTATTGTCAATTATAATAAAGTATAAAATAATGCTTAAGAAAAATACAGAAAAAAGAATTTACCTGTTATTCAATAAAATCATGTTACGAATTATTTATTGGCATCCAGAATCTTATTTTATTTTAAATAATTCAATTAATTAATTTCTGAATCCAAAATAAATATTAGATCTAATATAATCCTATTTCTTTGTTATTGCTATTTCAACATATTATTATTTTATAACGACTTCTAAGCTTCAGAGATCATATTACCTTTGAATAACATTTATATATATACATACAAAAAATTTAAAGTATAAAAAAAAGAATAAAAAAAAAAAAATAAACAAACTATCTAATATCTTTTTGATAAGAAATAATTTTTCAACTACAAACAGATCAGATAGGATTTTTTTATATTGTTCTGGAATTTGATCAAACATTTTTGTAAAACACATGAAAACGACACCAGGATGGACAACCTAAAAAGAGATAACATACGGAAAAAAAAACAACAACAAAGAGGAATAATATTTCTAAAACAAAAATGTCGTTTCAAAGAAAACAATCAATATACTGGTAAATATATTTTGTCACTTTGTTAAGAAAGAAAGACAGAAAAAAATATATTACAAGATTATTTAACCAAGTTTTGATTTGGTTAATGGCTAAAATTCTTCTTCTACATCTATCGTTGACAATTTATTATTTGAAGAAGAATCCGGGAGGCGGGATGTTAATTACCTTGTCAAAAGAGGCGAACCGCCTCTGAGACAAAAGACATTCACTGATTCACATTAACTTGAAGAAGAAAAAAAAGAAGTTAACCAAAGGGAAAGAATCCCCTTTAATTCAACATTCGAAAGAACTTAGAAATAGCTTGAGAGAATTTTATGATTTTTAATTTTTTTTTTTTCTAAATATAACAAAAAATTATCATATGAATTTAATTGTGGAAACATTATTTAATTTATAATAACCCACGTTCTCTGTCCACCCCTACTACATTTCCGACCAGCAATTCTAGAGAATTATTATATATTTCCAAGATAGAAAGATAATACAAATATTTTTACTCAATTAAATATTTTAAAAAATATATATTATAAATATAATATCACAGAAGTAATTAATAATCAAAGAAAATCACTGTTTATTAAATTTTGTTTTTTTTTTTAATTTTTCAGCTTATTCATATATCTCTGACTTTTATACCTATATTTTACGAGTGGACAGCGAATCTACAATGTTTGCTATAAGTCGTTTGTCGCCTAAGCGGGATAAAGGCGTTATTTGATCAGTAAAACGAGTCCTCTTAAACTTAATCTTGATTTTCTTGATTGGAGACGCTACTTTTTATCACGTTTTACTTAACTTGTATTCTTGTCTGAGTGTATGCATCAAATCTTGCAATCGATTTTTCGACGACTTCCAATCATCGAATTTTCTTGAAACTTCACCAACAGCTTTGCTCTCTATGACAATACAATATTATCATTTCTATGAGCTTCTAATTGCTACAATTTGAATGAAATAATCCAAAATTATTCCTATATATAAAAATTCAAAATGTCGGATGTAAACAAAAAAAATGTAAACAAAAAAACATAAAATCCCCAACTTTATAAATATAAATATTTAGTACACATTCATTTCTTAAATTATACTTCATAAATTTAATTAATATGAGTAAACTAAAATCGATTGCAAAATTTGAAGACTAAAAAGTAGAAAATAATACTTTATAAAAAAAAAATTTTTAAAAAACCACGTTTTACTAACGGACTAAAAAGGAGAAAATAATTTTTTTCTGAAAATCCATACTGACATGACATACAAGAGATCTGATTTGAATCAAACTGTCCATAACGTAAAACGTGGGGCGCAAATATGTCTAAAATATCCTGCTTCTAATAAAAATATAGAAAATATATAAATCTCAAAATAAACATTAAAACCACGCATAATATAATTTGACGAATGAATATTGATCTTTATCAAAAATATTAAATTTAATGCTCGAAAGAATTTAAATTAAAAAAAATCTATTGGACTACTAATATTATTCCCTTTTACAAGTGATCTGATAAAAAATTTGATATTTGAAAAGTTT
Organism: Labia minor; assembly: GCA_963082975.1. Taxonomy (NCBI): domain Eukaryota; kingdom Metazoa; phylum Arthropoda; class Insecta; order Dermaptera; family Spongiphoridae; genus Labia; species Labia minor. The sequence continues at coordinate 48,788,887 of OY720349.1, read as the reverse complement.
GATAGTATAAGTTAGTATCTTAAACAATTTTTAAATATATTAAATAATCGATAAATTTTCTAATGATTAACTAATAATATTCTTTTTTACAAAAAGTCTGTTAAATACTTAATAGGTAATATTTATAAAAATTATATCACGAAACTTATCCTATCGTATTACTAATAATATTCCCTTCTACAAGAATTTTGGTGAAAACTTAAGCCTTAAAAAATACAACGATTGATGCTAAATAAAAATTAATAAAGGAAATCAGATTTGAATAGAAAAATTATTATTTGTTGCGCCCCACGTTTTACGTTATGAACAGTTTGATTCAAATCAGATCTCTTGTATGTCATGTCAGTATGGATTTTCAGAAAAAAATTATTTTCTCCTTTTTAGTCCGTTAGTAAAACGTGGTTTTTTTAAAATTTTTTTTTTTATAAAGTATTTATCAAGTACCTTCCTAAATATGAATCTGGAGTGTGGATGGATTCCATAGACCCCAACTAGAGAAATTCAGACTATATTCTAATATTTTTGTATATATATATATATATATATATAATATTTTATTATTATTATTTTTATTATTTTCGGTTCAATTTATTTAATTAACCTAGTCACAGTTTATAGTATAATTTAACTATTTGATATGTTATCCAATGATTTTTTGAGTCTCCCACCTGTTAAATTAAAAAAAAAAAATTAAAAAGAAATTTTTCTAATTAACATTAAAACAGTTTAATAAATATAATCTAGTGTTAATATAAAGAAAGCTTTTTTGTAATCCTACTCTCTTTTTCCCTCACATTTTAATCCCGGTTGTCAGATATTTTAGTCTTGTCGTGTTAATTCGAGTTCACACAAACTGTTACAAACGAATTCATACTTTGATCATATTATGAGAAAAAATTCATTTTGACCAAACTGTTCTGGTCAGCAAGTGGGCCACCACTCCACTCACTTCCACATCTCGCTTATTTTCAATTCCCTCATTTTTACACTCAGCCCCTCCGTTGCAGATGCTTGATTTCTTTTGAAAAGTTGGCGTGCATTTTCCGTAGGGTAATCGCCATCAGCTTCAAAGGAAAGCTCCAATATTTACTATATTTCAATGAGAAAAAACGTATACCGGTTGAACGTTGGTCATTTTTAACGAGTCAGTGTGCCTTTCAAAGTAATCGCATGTGTGACAGCTGTCCGACTATACTAAGATGGTTTAAGTTCATTTTAGCGCATAATATATTGTATATTTATATAAAGTCGGATTATACATTTATTGACCACTCCGAAAATGTTCTGGATGGAGGGTATCTGTAATCCTTAACAGCCGGCGCGTCCTCTTTATGACTTTTGTACTGAACAGAGGTTATGAAGCTTAATTAATACTTCTCAAATGCCATACTACAAAACTTTTTCACTCCTTCCATTTTTCTTTCTTCTTGATTATTTTTCATATTCGATTTCTCTGGGACGACACAAATGATTAATATAAACAGATCTTTTGATTAATTCTCTACATTACTTTGATGGCTGGGTATCATTTTCATGTCGGACTTCATCTCTAAATTATATTTTTTTTTTTTTTGTAATAAAAATTAACTGCTCTCTGAACGGAAGACAACACTCGACTTTCCGAACCCCTCCAGAAATATAAAAAAATATTTATTAATATTCTTTAATATCACTAACAGGGAGTGACGTGTTATTAATTATTTTCTTATCATCTTTTTTATTTATTTAGGTACATTTAGTAAAGTTTTTATTTTATTTGTTAATATTAAAATTTTTTAAATTTTTTATTTAATTTCATTTTTATATTTTTTTATTATTAATTTATTCATTTAAATTTCATATACAATTTTAATCACCATTAAAAGATAAAATATAAATTTTATTTATTAAAATTATTTAGAATTTTAATTTTGTTTTAAGATTAAAGGATTCCAGTATTTTTATTTAAAATTTTGATTTAACGCACCTTTGGAACAATTTATTTAATATTTCAATATATATATTTTTTTTTAATAATTTCATAGATATTTAATAAATACATTTTTAATAAAAAAAATATTTGATTTCATCTCAAAAAATGTTTTTTTTTCAAGGTATATGACTACAATTAATAATATATATATATATATATCTAAATATATATTACTCCTATTAATTATTTGATTTATTTCAATCTTTGCTTTTGAAAATCCAAAATCCAACTACTAAACAATGATCCATTAAAATTATCCTATTCTGTAACATTAATATAATAGAAAGAAAGAGAAGAGTAGATATATAAAACAAGAACGAGTGAGTAATAATTAGCCTCTGCAATGCAGCCCAAGTCTGGACTTGATTTTCAAGCGACTGATGAGATCAGGATCCGTCAAAGCTCTCAGTTAATTATTTTCGAAATGGATATTCATGCTTGCAATCAGAATTTCAAGAGATACTACGATGGATTGAGTACGAGAAAAAGAGAGTGGGGAGTGGGAGGAGGTGGGGGGGGGGGGGGTTGGTCGCCAGACGGATGAAATAGATCTTATTTCAAAAGCAACGAATGCCACGAGGTCAGCTGCCCGGATAATTCTCAGCAAATAGCTCCTCACATTCATAATCAACATCTCTGATGGCTTTTTATTAGGAACTCTGAAAGGATGCATAGCTTAAGAAAGATTTGCTTTCAGTGGAGGCAACAGCACGAGAGAGTGGGTTTCTTTTACCAGATTAGGAATACATTAATATTGAATAATTTTTTCTTCTTTTCAAATTTTATTTGTTTATTTATTAGCCTTTGGTCATTAGAAAAAAAAATCTATTCAGAAAATTAATTAAAAAACTTGGAGAAATGTACATGATTTATAATTTGAAATATTATAGATTAAAAAATGTTAGATAATTTGCACAATTATTTAAATGGGTGTAAATTTTGAAAAATATTGATATAAATATAGAAAATGTTTTTTTGTTAATTATCTTGAAAAGAGTTAAGATAAATAATTATTATTATTTTTAATGCAAGCAAATAGATGAATTTTTTTTTACAAATTCTATGTAATCAATTGATTAATTAATGGTAAAAGGGTTAGATTATTTGTTAAAGAATCTCTTACAAAGCAATAAATCCTGAAAAAATATACTATTAATTATTAATTTTCATATTAATTACTTTTTAGTTTATAATCGTATCTTGTTATACCAATTTTAAATTGGTTTCAATGATAATTAAATTTGAATTTAACCGTTTTTTATACATTATCTTGTAGTTTGAGGTAATAGGCAGAATTTAGGTAAGAAAAAAATGAATAATACATTATAAAGTAACATAAGAGAATAATAAATAATAAAAATAAAATAAAAATATTTATATACATATGTATTATTTTTATTTAATTTATCAATTCTATTCAATAGTTTTTTTTTATATATTAATAAAACAAATTTAAAAATAAATAATAAATATTTTATATTTAATTGAATTGAAAAATAATTTTTGAAAGGAATATTTTAAATATTTTTATTTTCAATATTTAAATAGATATTTTACAAATTCAATTAAAATTATAAAAATATTCTTAGCCAAGAGGGATGAATGATTTGATTAAAATTATTGGATACGAAATCAACCATCAAATCCACACAAATAAATTATACTTATTTCAAATTTTATATTAAAATTTAATTAACTAAATATGAATTTTTTATCAAAATCTTAAGTATCATTCGTAAAAACGGGAAATAAAAAAATTTGACGATCTATTTAAGATAAAATATTTTAAGAAAAGCGACATAAATGATAGTGTAACTTTGAAATACTTCATAACCTTTAAGAACCGGTAAGTAAACCTCTCCTTTCTATATATCTCTCCCTTTCCCTTTCATTCAAGCGTTCATTTATCTGGTATCACTTTCGTTTTTTTTTCGTTTTTTTTTTTAATGTGCGAATTTTCAAAAAGTTTATATGTAAATATTATGATGAAATTTTATGATCTAATGAAAAATAAACATTTTTGTAATAAAAACTAAGGAAAAAATATTAAGTTAAAGAAAAGAAAGTTTTTTTTTATTTCGATCAAGATTAGATTTGAATGAACTAATTTGAAAAATAAAAAAAAAATGTGATCACAATATCTTCATTTACGTCAACCGATAATAAGGAAAAAACCCAAATTTACTATATTAACTTCATTATGATTAAGAATTCTATTTTATCATTAAATATTTATAGCAATGATTCATTAATTTTAGATGTATTATTATTTTTTTTTAATAATTTTCTAAATTCTGATTTTACGAACTATTATTTTCTTAATAGGAAAATTATTATTATTAGTAGTATTTTCTTGGTAACTCATCTTTATGTATATAGAAAATTTTGATTTCGAATTATATGTTAATTTAATTTAATGTTGTTAATATATATTATATTCACCATTGGATTCTGCTGCCCTCTCACTCGTTCATATAGATTAAATTTTCAATAAAATTTCATTTTTCCCATTTTAGTATACCTAATAAATATTTATTGATTCTAACGCTCTACAAAGTTCATTGGGTCAGTTAGTATAGAATAAAAATTCTTTTATTTAATTAAAAATAATTATTAATAAATCTTTAATAAGTTATGTTAAATTTTATAGAAATTATTTGGAGATGAAATAAACATTTTTGAATCGAATTCGTTAGATCAGGCGTGTTGTTTAGGGAATTTTCGAGAAATTACAAATAAAAAATATACATGATTTTATAATTTAAAAAGAAAAACAAGTTTAAATATCATGAGGAAATAGCATTTTTTATAATTCTATAATTTTAGAATGATAAGATAAATTTTACAATATTAGAAAATACTATGAATTTAAGAAGGGATATTAATTGAACAAAAGCTTGTATTCTATTGTTTATGAGGAATGAGCAAAAGTATTGTTTGTTCTTTCCTTAAAAAACTTTACATTCGATCTCTCTTAATTTTATGAGAGGATTTTAATTTTTAATTTTACAAATTTAGCTTTTTTTCTCCCTCATGCTTCTTTTCTTACGTTAATTATAAACTTTAATTCATCAAAAATCCTTCTAAAAGCGAATTGTACTAAAATTTATTATTAAAATGCTAATTTTTTTTTTTCTCCGAAATTTTCGTCTTTCTTGCAAAGTTTTATATCGTTGAAAAAATAATCTGTACAAAGAGTCAATTAAAATATGCCGTTTAATAATAAAACAACTTGATATAATATTTATTTAGAGTAAGCATTTTCTTGGATGAATTTGAAAGTATTATTATCTTCATCGAAGATTGATTTATGAATATTCTATGCTTCAACAGAAAAAAAAGAATAAAATAACAAAAAAAAAAAGTGAACAAAATTAATGATTCAACAGACTTAGTTATTCTTTTTTAAGTAGCTTCTTCTTCAAATATATAAAAAAAAATGATCCATATTTATGCATTTATTATAGAAGGGATGAGAAATGAATCGACTTGGAAATTAAACAGATAATGCAAATATGAAATTTTAAAATAACCTTCTATTTCTAATCTCTGATTAAAAAAGTTAATAATAGAGCTTAGCCCGAAAGCAAAAGACACTTGGTAAATATTTGATTTCCAGTAGAGTTAGTAATTATATTTTGACTCTTAAGTTTTTTTACTTAAATATACTTATGTAATTACCAAGTAAAAAGTGATAGAAAATTGAAAAATTCATCATCAATTTATCAACCAGCAGCTGAAAATGTATACTAAATAATTTACTTTCGACACACACACACACACACACACACAAACGATAATCTAATTTTATTATAATCAAATTTCTTAATTAAAGACTTTTTTAATAATGAATATTGTACATTTTTTTGCTTGGAGCAAGTTGACAAATCAACTTCCAATTAAATTTTCAGGCGTATATCAACTCATAATCATTTTTCTAATCGGGAAAATTATATTCTGTTTTCTTTCATTTGGACCGTTTTATTTGAATTAGAGTTATATTTAAGTATATGTATTTTAAATTTTTGGAAAAAAAAACTAGTAGCATCAATAAACAGGTCATGGGATTTGAGAGGACAATTAAAAATGAAAACTAATTATTTTTTAAAAAAGAGAAAAATTGGAAATTGAGCTTTTGAATTTCTTTTTTTATTTAATTTTAATTGATAGAGTACCATATATCAATATTCTATCTATTTATCTATCTCCATGGCTCTACGGAAATCGAAAGTTCTTGGCCCCAGCAACCACATTTCTCATAGTTCCTATCCTGAGCCACATCCATCCAACTCCCACCCTCTCCCATCTCTCTTACGTCCCTTCCACCCATCGTGTCCTTGGTCTTTCAAGCGGACGTTTCCCAATCCGTCTCCCCACCAATATATTTTTCTGCCATTCTTTCTTCTCCCATTCTCGCCAGGTGCCCTGCACATCGCAGCCTTCTCGATTTTATAAATCAATAATTATATCAATAATAATTTTTTTATGAATTTTAAATTTTAAGTGATTCGTTTTATATTTTATAATACTTAAATATAATTAGAATATGATAGTAGCATATTAAGTGAAAATCGTGTGATAAAGGCTAGTTAATTTAAATTTGTCGGTTATGCACCAGTGCCCAATTTGTTTATTATCCTACCAGCCCATCCCTTCTAATCACTCGTCCATTCAGTTATTAATCAAGCTTCAGTTTATGATCTTTAATCGGTCTTTTATCTGTTGTAATGGCAACCGGTGTTTAAAACGAGGTGTGGTCATTGCCAGAGGTTCGATTAATCCATTACTCTCACCTCATATATTCAGTCTTTTCATTTTCTTTCTATTGGCTTCCATTTATAAGAAATTTCAAAAATATCATTTATTTAAATACTATTGAACAACTGATTTTTGAAAACAAAATTAATCGATTATTAAATTACTTTTCAATTCAAAATTTTAATCCAAGATAAAATAGATATTATATTTTAATTTTCAAAATGGTCTAGTACAGGGATAAGCAACCCGCGGCCCGCGGGCCGCATGCGGCCCTTTAAAGATTTTTCTGTGGCCCGCCGAGCATTTCTAAAATATAATTTTATTATTCGTCTCGATTATTTATAAACAATATTATAATGTTTATTAGTATATATATAAAGCTTTGTAAATTATTAGTAAGTGCGGCCCGCCACAAAATTTTACAATTTAAATTGGCCCGTGGGTTAAAAAGGTTGCTCACCCCTGGTCTAGTAAATTTTTATTACTTTTATTAATGAAAGAATTACACCCATTCAATCTTCTCTTAAGCTCGACTTCAAAATCTGATTATTTTTCAAATACGACGCATCCAATTGTGTCCTTTTAATGTATTTTATTAATCTTCAAATTATATTATTTTCTGATTGGATTTTGTAAAAGTGAAATTAAAATTTATAAAAATTCAAAATGTGGAGAAAAATATAAAAAAAATTATGTTTAAGATATTATATTTATACTTATTGAATTCTAATTTAATACTCATAGTAAATAACGTTTGAAAATTAAAAACAGTCTTATTGTTCGGATAAAGTAAGTATCGAACGAAAATGATATTACGAAAATATTCAAAAAATATTTTGATTATCAAAATTATTATATTGAAGTTTCGTATCTATTGATAACATAATTAATTATTAAAAAAATATATTTTCATCCATCATGATATTAAAAAATTAAAATGAAAAATAATGAACAGTTTTCAATTTCTTTCAAACTGGCAAAAAATATATTTTTGTTTCACGCCAACAACATGAGAATCTTGTCTACTTATATTAGAATGTTTAATTTTTTTTGATATCTTTTAACAAATTCTATATATTATATTATAAAAATCTAAAAAAACAGATTTCACAAATTTTAAATAAATTTAGTTGGACGCCATTTTTTAATGAATATAAATTATACAAATAAGGAAAAAATTTTAAAATCAAGAACCAATTAAAATTGAATTGCATTTCCACAATTTTTTTTTCATTTTATATTAGAAATTGAACATTTTGGAATCGAATAAAGAGATAAATCTTGTAAGCTCATATTCTCAGTATCCAACAGGATTTTTTTTAACTGGAATATCAGATATTGTTAAACAAGCATGGACCAATGACAAATTCGAGACACCTTTAACATCTCTCCTCTCCTTCCATAGTCTCCGTCTGTTGTTTGGTTTTTCTTTAATTTTTTTTTTTTTTTATTTTAACTGCGGGGCGGTTTCAAAACCTGAATAGCTGCGGTAGCCTCATGGCTCAAAGGAAGTCGATCTTTTATTTATAAAATGTTTCTCTTTTAATAAAAATTTACCTTGAAAAAAAAAACAAACAAACAATAAAAAATATACATTTTATTTTAACTTTTGATTGGGTGATCATTTTCTGTGCTGACTAACAAGGTATTTCCGTGAAGTGGACGGAAACCGCTACAATTAGTGTGCGTAGCAAGCAACCTCTCCATCTCTCTCCCTTTTCATCCCCAAGATAGCCATTTTGCTCACCCCATGTCAGGTCTCCATTAAACTCGGGGGTTCAGTTAGACATCAGGATAAATGACTGAGTGGGCTGCCTAACTGCTTGGTTTTATCCGTCATTTATATACTTAATCAGAGTAAAATTCAACAAATTACTTCATTTTTTTCCAAATGATTAGAATTGAAAAACAAAACTATTTAATATAAAATTTATAACAGTTTTTATGATATTGCAACATTATGTAAGATATATTAACACATTAAAAGAATTAAAAATAAAAATAATTTAAAAATTTATTAACATAACTTTAACATAATTTATTAAGATAATTAATGAATAAAATATAAATTGTAAACCATAAAAAGGACAGTATTTTTCTATTTTTATTTAATATAAATTATTAAACTAATATAGAAAAAATTTCATTTTTTTAACACATTTTTATCTCTCTTTAGTTTAAAATAATAAAAATTTTATATTTTTTTACAGTTAAAAAAATATATTCTATAAAATTAAAACATTCAATAATTTATTCTTTATCAATAAAACAAGTAAAATTTCTGCTTTTTTAAGTCTAAACATCTTTGAACACTCCTTTTTATACTGGAGAATTCTATTTATATTTATTTTATTTATTTTTATTAATTTACATTAATGTTTTTTTTTATTTAATTAATAATCATTTTGTTTTATTTTCAATTTCTAATATTTTCAAGTATTTGAGAAAATATAGAGAAATATGATTTTTTGAAGTGAATAACTATTATCAATTCTTAAGGGGTTTGTTTGGGTTGGGGGGTGGAAATGAGCCAGTGGACAAACTCAACGACCCTCGACTGTTGACCCTCTCGCCCTTGCTCTCCCATCCTGAGAGAGTAAACAACCCGAGGGATGACAAATTTGTGGCTTTTAGATCGGACAAACCTTCAAATACCTGAATAACCCTTATGTCTAACACAAAGGACCACCATAGACCTTAATCCTCAAACAAGGAATTATTTTCGGAATTTTCCTATAAAATTAATTTTTACTTTGATTAAATAAACTATTATTTTATTTTTTTTTTTATTTTTTATTTTTTTATAAAGAGTAAACAATTTTGAAGTGTAAAACTCTTTAAAAACTTTGATACTAGTGGTGTATAAGATTTTCATTTTAACTTTCATTAAATTCTAATAAAATCCGATCGAATATCGTGATGATAAAATAATATGATTAAGTTTCAAGTGCAACACTTCCCGATTTTATAACATTTGATGTTTTGAACATGATACACAGAATGATCATTGTAAAACTACTGAATCATTCATATGGAAATCCAAAAAAAAAAAGTATAAATTTATCCTATCAATCAATTTTTATTAACAGATTCATTCATTTTTCAAATTCAACCTGTTTAATTCCAGCTCAAGTGTGAAAGATTTTAAAATATTATTATATTAGTATATATATATATATATGATTAAAATCAAGGAAGTGTGATGGGCATTCCAAATTTATTTATTGTTGAATTTAATGTAATCTCAGAAAGGTCTTCAAACGAAAAACTGCCCTTTCGCCTCTGGCTTGAACGGTTTTTAGAGCTGCAAAGGGTCTATTCACACACGACTGGCCAATCAAATCGAAATCAAATCGTGATCCGAAATTCTCCCCTTCTAAAAATCACCCACTAGCTAGCTCATTTTAAATTGGTATTTATTTTAACTGATGTCACCCCATGAAAGAATTTTTCATGTTTATTAGAAGACACTGAGGACAATCCAAGAGGGGAGGAAGGAGAAGATAAATTCAAATATCGAAATAAATATGATAAATGGCCTGGATAATCGTACTTTATCTTGATCTTAAGGGAGTGTTTTTAAACCATGTTAAATCAACTAATGGTATTCCATTTTTTCTCCCACTCTTCTTCCTCATTCTTACTCACTCCAATATACTCTATGCTCTCTCATTTGGAAAATTTATTAAAACAAACAAATGTCATTTTTCAGATTAGAAAAAGATGAAGAGAAGTTTTTCAAGCTATTCTAGACTAGAATAAATAAATAAATCTTTTAATATATACGCATGATTTAGAGTGTTTTTAAAATTATTCTTAAATCCTTTTGATCAACTTATTGCGGTTTAAATTCTTCTTTATGATTTGTGACTGCAGAAAAATAAGTTTTTTTTTTAATAAAATTTAAACATTTATTTCAATCACGGTTGCGTCGATCGAATGTTGCTCCAGAAGATAGTAACTATTCTAATATATAATATAATAATAATAATAATAATTTATTTCCTTTATACATTCGATGCCTTAGTTAGAATATACTACACTAAAATAAAATTAAATTAAACAAACCTTGACAAATTCCAAAAAATTGTCTAAACAATATAAATTTTTCTATAAGTGATATTTTTATTGTAATTTCTATCTTTGTGGCTCAACGGAACTCGAAAGTTCTTGGCCTAAACAACCACATATGTCAAAATACCCGTATTCTGAGCCATTTCCATCTGACTTGTTTTTCTCCTTTCTCTCTTACGACCTTGATTTTCAATCAGTCTCTCCAAAATTAGTTATCCCCACCGCGTCCTTAGGATTTTCGCAATCGGTTCCCCTACAAATAAACTTATGGCGGACATATATATAGGTTTGGTGGATGTTGAATCTTGACGAGAGCTAGAAATTATTGCCTAAGACTTGGAGTCAGGGGGGGGGGACACGCAATGTTATTTTTTTGAACCAGCGTCTGGAGCTATTCATAGTGATGTATATTTGAACTAATTGAGAAAAAAAACGGCCTGGCACCAGGCACCATTTTTAAAATCCAATTTGAATGAATAAGAGAGCGGGAGGAATGAAAAAATTATGAAATTTTTCAGTTAAGTGAAAAATTATTTATTTAAAGCTAAAACAGACATTTCAGAAATAATTTTTTTTTATTTTTCATAAAATTGCTTAATTGTTTTGGTCTTATCACAAAATAAATAATTTTTCACTTAACTGAAAAATTTCATAATTTTCATGAATAGAATAAAAGAATAATGTTGTATGTGGCATATTTATTTGAAAATAGATTATTACAAAATATCGTTAACAATAATGATGTTTATCTCATTTGTAAACAAATCCTTTATACATATTTTTCTTTAAACACCTTATATAAAATTTCTGTAAAAATAAAATAATAATAATAAAATACAAAAATAAAATTTACACAATTTTTAAGTTAACAATAATAATGTTAATTTTATTTATAAATTAACCCTTTTTGCATCAATTTTTTTTAAAACTTTGTATAGAATTGCTCACATAAATAAAATTTACACAATTTTTAAGTTAACAATAATAATGTTAATTTTATTTATAAATTAACCCTTTTTGCATCAATTGTCACAGGCTGAGATCTTCAGGCCAAGGACTTTGATTTACTTCTTAGATTTCTTAGATGGTGATCGAGAAATATATTTTTGACAAAAATTTCGATGATTTCCCTTGAAGATATATCCTTCTTACATATCAATCTGTTACACATTTTAATATAATGTAGTAACATTTCTTTATGTAAAAGAAGTCATAACTCAATTGACAATATCTACACTATATACAATATCTCCATTATGTTATTATCGTCCTGGGTTGGTGCACGTTGGCGCGGCGCCATCTATTTGTGGTGTGGGGCAACACAGACTTTTTGCTAACAATTCCTCTCCCATTCTTGCCTCGTATCCTTTCCATCCCATTTTTATTATAATTATTATTAGATCACAATCCCTATTCTCCCTAATCATTGGGGAATTTCTAGTAAAAAACTACAATAATCATTTATATGTTTTCTTGAAAATCTATGTTAATTGGTACTGAAGTTTATTCTTTTGGTATATTAAATTATATAAAGATTTCTACTCATTAAAATATAAAAATAATAATAATAATATTAATTAATATTTAATGAATTCTTTAATACAAGAACTGGATTAATGATTAAATGATTTAAAATATGTAATGAATGCAACATGCAACATCTAATTATTAAAAAGTTTATTTGGATGAATGACTATTTTTGCCTATATAAATATACATTTTTTATTAATATATACAACGAAAACCAAAATAATATTTTTTAAAATATTCTATAAAATCAAGTTTGTTTTGTTTATTTTTATTTTTGGGAGTTAAGATTTTATTTTATACTTATGGGAAATATGTATGTCCCGGTTACAAAAGATATCAAACTCATATTCTCGAAAATTGTGTTTTTGAGTTATGATATTGTTGCAATAAATGAGAGATATGAATATAGATATTTATATGGAATAATTTTTTGAAATTCATCCTAGATGGTGGAGGTTTCTTCCCTTTTCGCGAAAGGGATTATTCCAGTGGCCTGAGTCGCCGCCCTTCTTGCTTAGCTTGGGTCACTCGCATCCCTTTTTGAAAACAGACAGCCTATTTTCCGGCCCATTTCGCTTCTCGCTTCAGAAGAAAATATGAATTCGTTTTCGATGTTTTCCATTATCTCTTCTCTTTCTCTTTAATGCTGTGGTTGAGTCATTCATAAGACTTTTTCTTGTAGAATTATTCTTACTATCATAGAAACAAACACAAATTTTAAGTACTTAACTGTGTTTTTTGTCCCTTTAAGAAATGTTTATTTTCTATTTAAATGTATTTTACCAGTTAGTAGTAATTGTATATATGTATAAGGTATAAACATTAAAAGATAAAATTTACAATCTAAAAGAAATAATAAATTTAATTAAATCAATTAAGAAAATTCTATTTTCCTTCATCCTTGAGTTTATAAAGTGAACAATTACAGAATATCAGTCAAATAGTAGAACCAAATAAATTACCCTAAAATTTTGTATAAAAAACTTTTAATAATTAAATAAATCTTTAATAACTATGAATAATTATTATTATTATTATTATTACATATATATTGAAGTCAATTAAAATGAAAGTTTATCTAAAAAAGAGTTGAAAATTTTCATGGTCTTGTAGAAATTTAAAAAATATTTTATTGTTTAATGTAATTTGTAAAGCAATTTGTATAAAATATAGTTATATATGAATGTATCAATATATACCTAGTCCTGATATTTAAAATTGTCCTCAGTTTTTATGAAATTCATGGATTAGAGATGTTTGAAGCGAAGCATCGATTTATCTCATATATATATATATATACCTCATATTTAGGAAAAATCATTATAATTGTTGTCTTTTAATTAAAGTATTTGGTAACATGTTTATATATATATATATATATATATATATATATATATTCATAAGTATTCTATATTTTTTAAAAATAATTCTTTAATCGATTTTTATTTAAAGTAATAATTAATATATTCTATTTTTTTATTGTCCTCTTAAATAATTAATAAATATCATCTAAATTAATTATAAATAATTAATAGTCTATAACTTTTATAATATTTTCAACTTAAGCAGAGATCAAAAATTATCCAAATTAAAACATTATAATTACATTATGTAACTTTGAAAAGCAATATAAATCATGTTACTAAATTTTTAAAAAGTACCTAATACTTTGGTAAATTAAATTTAAATTTCTCAATAATAGATATTAAATAATATTTAATTAAACTTTTGATTAATACAATCATTCATATCATATAAATATTTAATACTGTTTTTGTTAAAAATTTTAATTAAACAGTTATTATTGAAATCTAAATTGGAACATCTGGTTACATCAGTTTGGAATGATGTTTGCGATTATCTAATGTTTGTTAACTCTGATAGTAATATACATTGCAACTACTAAACTACTAGGTGGACTTTTTAAAACTTTTCAAAAGTTATTATTAAAATGGACTTTACTTATTGTATAAATTGTTTAATATATATTGATATTCATATTTTTAGAAAGTTGAAAAATGTATATTTATTTACTTTTATGAATGATGACAGAACGTTGACACTTTCGATATTATATATTAACTATATGAAAAAGTGAAAGTAAAATATTGTAATTTTCTTGGAATATTAAAATGTGTCCGACCCCTTGCGCTGCTATTTATTATTCAACCTTATAAGACTTTTACCCTCCCTGTTTGGCAAGAGGGAATGCAACCCTAAGTTCATAAATAATCTTTAAGCCGATTGAGAGATCAAAGAAAACAAATCCACCAACTCTTTGCAGTGTCTTTAAAGAGGTTATAATTCAACATTTTTTTACAAACAATATGTAAATGTATAAATTGATTGTTCAATCAAATTTTCTTTAATTTGTATATTCAAACATAATAGAAAGTGGATAAAAGAAAGCAAGGTGTTAGATTTTATTTTATATTTGATTTTTTGGATTTATTTATTTATTTAATATAGCAGGAGGGTGCTGTGTTGGTATTTTTCCCTCTAGGTCGGATGATATATTACAAAACAGTGTTTTTGAACTGAAGCGATATGCCATCCCCATCCCCTTCTCTCCCCCTCTATATCTGTTCACTTTTATGATTTCAAAATTGCTAATCGTTTTCAGGAATTGTCAGAGGGTGGCAAAAGGGATTTACTATTCGTTTAAAGTGTCTGGCAAAGAAGATACAAAAGAGAAAGGGCTGGAGTAGAAGACCTAATTCACTTTCTGATCGACTGAATATATAATTTCGCTTTTAAGTCACCGGGGAATCCAGAAGGCAAATTCACAAAAGTATTCCTAAGGGTGGAGGATCTATACTTGGTAAGTCAACGAAAATTTATTATATTCTTTGTCAAAGAAAAAGCTATTGTATTCCTTGATAATAGTAGTACGTCCACTACTGAATGAAATGAGTCAGAGGAAGAAAGTCACATGGGGGGGGGGGGGGGCATAAACAGAAAAAAACAAAAGCATTATCTTTCAATTATTTCATTCATAGAAAATCATTTAATATTTAATTAGAAGAATTAAATATATGATAAGAATTATGGAGATGGACAATAACCGATGGCCAAAAATATGTTTGAGGGAAAGTGTAAGAGGCATAAAGAATGGAAATCCGAGTAGATGGGCAAAGGAAATGAAGGAAGTTATATATTTGATATTTATTAAATAAATGAAATAGTTAAAAAGAGAAAAATTTATTTTTGGTGTGGAATATAATTACTAAATATAATACATTCAACAATATCACCATTTTTGATCATTTTGGTTTCTTTATTTAGAAATTTATTTATTTGTATTATAAATAAATTCCTTAGTATTGTATAAAAAAAAGTAATGCTAACTCTATTTTCAATTAAGATACTTATCAGAAAATAAAAAAAATAAATTCATTGTTTATGATATACAATTTGAATAGATTGTAAAAAAATCTTAATCACTAACAATAAATAAATAACAATAATTTAAACTTTTTTTTTAAAATCTATTTATTTATGGCCAGTTTTGTAATTTCGTGGCTGATTTGCCCAACAACAAAAAGCGAAATTAAAAATTGAAACGTTTTTAAATAAAATGATGTAAAAAAAATAACAAAGACTATTATTCTGAGAATAAATTAAGTTTTTGAATGTGATACGAAGCATTCATTCATAAATATTTAATTATCCGATTATTATCTCCCTAAATGTTATGCAAAAGGTTCATGGAAATTAGAAAACAACCCCTGAAAGTTTGTCACTTCTGAACACAACTCAGTGGATATAGACGATAGAATTAACGCCAAACGATGTTTTTATCTATTCTATAAAGCTAAATAGATAAATGTCCAGTTGAATGGCTTCTGTCTGTTCATCTATTAATTTTGACTAAGTAGGCTGTCCCCTATACAGCTGCTCCGCCACAATCCAGCGACGATAAGAAGATACAATCGTATCGCTAATAACGATCGCCATTGTCCAGACATCATCGTTCACCCTAAACGAAATCATCACGATTGATCACATTCTTATTACGCGCTGCTAATTTTATGCTTTGACTGATCAAAATTAAATAAAAATGGATAATCAAAAGAGGGAGTATCCCTATCATTTATTGATATGATTTGTCCACCCTTCCATCTTCTTTGCAATAATTATTAAATAACAGCAATTATATTTATTTATTTTATTTATTTTTTGATTCCAACCTTGTCCGGTTTGGACTTTCGTCTACTTTTTTTTAACATATTACAAAAATAAAGTACAACAATTATTAACACTCAAATCAATAAAATCGAATTTTTAGGAATTATCTTCTTCCTTTTCTTCCTCTTCCACTAGACGTTCCCAGAAACTCCATCTTGTTATAATTTTCTTTTCCGGGCCCCTCGTCAGGTTGTTTATCAAATCCTCTTCACTTATCTCCCATCCTTCCTTCAGGCTCGTTGGTAGTCTCCTGACCAGCTCTGGGCACTTCAAAAAGTGTTCTGGATACTCCTCTTCCTTCTTTAAAAGCCTGCATCCTCTTTCTTTCCTCCATATCTTCCCTCCTAGGCACGAATTACCACATCGAACTCTTGCCCAGGTTTCTCTCTCTTTCCTACTCAGAGTCCTATCCCCGATGTATGCATCTTCTCCTAGGGCAGGTGTGGCCAAACTTTTAGCTTTTAGGGGCTACTTTTTCAATAAAATATAGTCTGCGGTCGACTATGGATATGGGCAAATAATTTTAAAATTTTAGATGATAATTAAAGAAGTCATTATATCGCCGATTTAAATTTCAAACCTCCACTTTTGGTCAAAAATTACATTTTCACACTATTAGAAAGAGAAAAACACCTTACATTGGCTATGAAACACCGCTATTATGCACCTATTTAATTGAAATCTCATGACAAGCAAAAAATTTATGCGTTTTAAGAAAGTTGTGCAAAATATGCTGAATATGAGTTAGCAGGTTTGCAATCTAAGCCGACGATATATTTTTTATTTTATGAATTCTAACAATATTTATTAAAATTTTAAAAAATACAATGTTAAGAAATAAATACGAACAAAACAAATTTTAAGCATACAATTTTTATTTGGATGAAACCTGGCATTGCATAAGAGCAGCAAGTTTCTCAAAATTTGGCTCATATGAACTTAAAGCAATTCTTAAGCATGACTCTAAATGTAGATCCGTTATTTGCGATCGCTGTTTTGTTTTGATCGCATTCATATAAGAAAATGCGGATTCACATAAATATGTGGAGCCAAAGAAGGAATTGAAACGAGCAACCATTGTCCAAATATTTGGATATTTATCTTTGCTTATTAGTTTCCAAAATCTATTTATTATGTAATAAATAAATATATTTTATATTTATATTTTTTTTGATCAACGAATAAAAAAATTAAAATATATAATATGTTTGTAATAAAGTGCTAAAAAATAGGAAAAAATTATATAATATTATTAATTATATAGTCAAATACTAAAATATAGAAAGGTTAAATCAATAATATACATATATATGTTCTTAGATATATGAAAGATATGTTAGTTTTAATTATTATAATAATATTAATAAAAAAAATTGTAAATGGAAGGGCTGTTATTTTTCATTTAAATTTATAACTTGGATTAAAATAAATACTTCATTTTGGATTGGATATGAGAGGAGGGAGAGGTAGAGTAGAGTAGTCTAGGGCTAAACGGTGTTTTGAGAAAGGGAAGCCCTTGGATAAAAAGTATATAAATTATCGGGATAAGAAAAATATAAATATATGGTATATAAAAGATGTAATAACATATAGGATGATTATGATCTAAAATTATTTTTTAATAAATTTAAAAATAATATCCCGGGTAGCGAGTAGATTCTTTTCTAAAACCCAGTAGAAAAGAATTCTATTTCAGGGATTGGCGTCCCTGCCCTCACGTGAGCTCATGATTTCTTCTAAATCCCTCTTCTACCTGGAGGAATCATGTCCTTTAACCGTTGACTCCTTTCCATCCATTCCCTTACTTTCTCTCCCCCTCCACCCCTGATTATTCAAAAAATCAAATTTATTTGGATGAAGGAGAATACCTAGCATAGCTTCATTAAAAAGAAAAAAAAATTGAAATCTTGTCTTTTATAGGAGACTCTTTAAGAGTCTCCTATATATATTTGAATGAACCCCCGAAGGGGGTTCATTCAAATATATCCAGATTACGTCAATTCTCCGATTAGCAAAACCCGGTATATTCAAGAGTGAGACATGTCTTATGTGCCTCTGAGAGGACCCACCTCTCCTACGCTTCATACTAGTAAAAATTTGGAACTCATATTTATAGCACGCTTTGGAGAATTAGAAAAAACAATCAAATCAAGTTTTTTTCATTTTATTAAAATTTTTGACTAAATCTTGTAATTGGTGACCAAAACCAATCCATTGACCATAATTTTAGCCAGATTCTAAATAAAATTGATTTTTTGTATAATTAAATGGAAATTTTTAATTAATTTTAATATTGGTTTATTTTTACAGTTCAACAAAAATCTTTCCTCTTAACAACAGATAAAATCTATACGAATAGATTCATCATGAAACGTAGATTCATTTTCACTACTATTATATAATTTTACGGTGCTTCGTTGATTAAATATTAATTATTGAATTTTGACAGATTGAAAAGATTTGCCGCCATGTTGCCCCACTCCTCCACCTCTTCTCACCTCCCCCCACCCACCCTCCCTCCTGGCCTGCCGGTGAGCTTCGAGCGCAATCAGTTCGCATTCCCTTTCCAGTCTAAGACGTTGACCGGCGTCACCACCGAAATCATCCCTCAATCAAGAATTAATTGTAAATTTATTTATTCCTATTAATTTAAATGAAGTTTAATAAATTTTAGAAAAGATTCAAATAAAAATTTAATTTTATAAAATATAGATTTTTAACTTTTTACTGATATATTTATATATATTTAATAAATTTCGCCCCCACCTCCAATGCTTTGCTTCTCGGTGACCTTGAAGGTGACAGCATAGCAATGCTGCATTGCTTACCCCCAATGGATGAGATTCAACTGCCTTTGACTTTATTTTCAAAATAAATTCTATTATTTCCCCTTCCCCCCCTTTGAAATTATATACAAATTAATTATACTACGTATTATACGACAAATAAATTAATACGAATTATATTAATAAATCGATTTAACCAACTTTTCCATCCCAATCATTCCTTCTTTTTTGTATTTTAACATTGAAACATTTTCCCTGCTATTCTATTCTATTTTCAAATTTTATATTCAAAAATAAATAACAAAATAACATAAAAATTACTTGAAAAGGAAGGAAATAATTTTATTGTTTTTATATATGAAGCAATAAGAAAAAATTGAATAAGTTTCATGAAATGTAAAATTATTTTTTAATAAATTTAAAAATAATATCCTGGGTAACGGGTAGATTCTTTTCTATAATCCCAGTAGAAAAGAATTCTATTTCAGGGATTGGCGTTCCTGCCCTCACGTGAGCTCATGATTTTTTCTACCTTCCCTCTCCCATGGAAAAATCATGTCCTTTACCTTTTAACTTTTCCAACTTTGGCTTCGCGGGCTACTTTTAAAGCCTTTGCGATCGACCGGTCGACCGCGGTCGACGTGTTGCCCACCCCTGTCCTAGGGTCTTCTTCAACATGTTGTACAATCTATTGTATCTTGATGCGTCCGTTCTTCTCCAGCATTCCTGCTCGATCTTCTTTTCTACCACTTGTACCGCTTCTCTTCTTATGTCTTCACTTGATTCTTTGTAAATAGCTTCGACCAGACCCGGGCTTCCAAGATTATCCATAACTTCCTTCATTTCCTTTGCCCATCTACCCGGATAACCATTCTTTATGCCTCTTCTTTCGAATGTTCTGGAGTCTACGCTTAATCTTCCGGCTTCCAAGTGTCTCGCCGTAGCCCTAACGCTGCCTTAACACTGTTTGCGTGCACTCTTTCCCATTCTTTAGAGTTTAGAGCATTTCCATCCACACATTTCCTGCCCGAACGTTAGAGAAGATTCCACTATACTTGTATAGAGCTTGTACATCTTTCCGACATCGTTTAATTGGCTTCTTCTCCAAATTCCCCAAAGTTGATTAAGCGCAATTTGCGCACTTGATAACAGCATTTATATATAGTACCGGGACCCCGAGCCTCGGCTCGGTACTTAAGTTAAAAAAAATGATTCATTATTATTGGGTTTGGCTGATAATATTAATACCTGGGATACCGAGCTGTCGCTCGACCCTTTAAAAAATATTAATATATAATTCTTTAATTATTTATTACAATTATTAAATGTTGCATCATTGCATCAATCTGATAAAATGAATTGAACTGGGGACCTCAATAATACAAACAAACAATTTTAGCTAGCATAATAAGATTAATTCAAGTAATATCGTCTATTTCTATTCGACACTATTTTCAGTTATGAAATGAACAGTCAGTAGAGAGTAAAAAAATTGTAATTGAACACCGCCGTTTTTTAAAATAATTAAATTATTTTAAAGATTATAAAATAAAAATTATTGTATTAACATTAAAAATATTGAAATAAAAAATAATAGTTTGATTTAATAAACTAAAATAAAATATTATAAACATTTTTAGTGGAACTTTCTCAGGGAGGTAGGGAGCCCAATTCATTTAACCATCCATGTTACAAGAGGCAAAATAATGTCTTAACACTCCCTTTTTTAAAATTTAAAATAGAGGGAGAGAAAGAGTTTCAATTATATTCGAATAGTCGATATATTCTATATATCAGTATTTTTTTTCTGAATTTAATACCAAGTTGATTTTCAAAATTTTCTATTCTTTATGCATATGATTGATTACACATGTGTTAAAATTTAAACAAATTCAAATATTCTAATTTTTATATTTATATATAATTTAATATTATTTTTTCGAGACTAATGGCAAATACCGGTAAAAATTTTACAATTTTTTAATTATTTATTATAATTGTTAAATGGGATTTCTAAAAATGACCCATTCAAAATTTGTTTCCTAAAATGTTTCAAATTAATTATATCAGTGTGTCTGTTTCTCGATTTTTTAAATTTTGATTTTGGATTCGATTAGAGGTTAAAATGTGTAAATGTAAAGTGTGGTTGTGGTTTTTTAAAATTCATTTGGGAACATGGTCAAATCGGCGGTCAAAGTTGAAAATTCCCCCATATATTATAACTAAGGTAATTAGTATTATTATAATGTAAAATTATAAAGAAAAAATACTTAGATATTATTGTAGACATTTTGATTCTGTAAATTAAATAATTTTATTTCATTTAAATAAATATCTATTTTTAAATATTTTTTTCTCTATACATTATTTATCTAATTCTCACAATATATTAAGATCATACCGGGACCCTGAGCCTCGGCTCGGTAATTAAGTTAAAAAAAATTAATTCATTATTATTGGGTTTGGCTGGTAATATTAATACTTGGGACACCGAGCTGATATACAATTTTTTAATTGATTTATTACAATTATTATCATTGCATCAATCTGATTAAAATTTAAATGAACTGGGGTCCTCAATAATACATAAATATGTATTATTAGGTATGTTTCTAAGTGCATGAATATTTTTTTTTATTGGAAGAATGATATATATTTATCGTAATTTATAATTATAAAATATTATTAAAATATATATTTTTAATTTTATTTCGAAATTAAATAAAAATTTTTAAAATATTTTAAATATAAAAAAAATATTAATACAATATCCTTTAAAAAAAGGCGGGAGTAAAATTTCAAAATGGATGCCATTTTTGACGTCACCCATATATAATTTTTAATTAAGAAATAAATAATGAAGCTGTATGTTTCAAGAGATATGATCAATAAAACTTAATTTTTCTTTATAAATACTATATCTAGTGTGAATTTGAAAAAAATCGTTAGAGCGGTTTTTGAGAACCAATGGCTATATATAGAAATATAGATATATAGATATATACAATTTTAGCTAGCATAATAAGATAAGATATAAATAATACTTATTTTATTCACTCTCAAAATATTTTCTAATTCCATTGGAATTATGTAAAATAATTAAAATAACTAAAATTTTTATAGCTGAGCTAAACAGTAAAAGGTAAATTTAATAATCAAAGATAAAAAACTAAACATTATTTTTCTAAAAAAATAATTTAACTCATTAATAATTCATTTTCTTTTAAAATAGAAGATCATAGATAGTCACTAAAAAAAAAACAATGGAAAAGGAAGATGTGGAAAATTGTATTTACTTGTTAAGGTTGGGGATCGTATTTAATATTCATAAAATAAAAATTCATCTTGCGAAAGACAATAAACTTAAGAAAAAATTTGAAAATCTTGATGCTAATTCTTTTATTGGATTATGAATCATATCATTTCATGATAAAGGACAAATGTTTGGATGGAATTTATAACTGAATAGAAAAACTATTTTTGTTGATAATAAAATTCTCATCATGTTTGTATTTCAATAAATGTGATGAAAAACAAAAGGATAAAAACAGTCAGGTAAGTGGCAATAAAAATATGTGAGACTGCTTTGACAGCCGGCAGGCATTGACATCCGAAAGGGGCGATATCTTGAGCGCCGATCAACTGCTGACAAATGCCCTCAGATTCCTTAGATAAGAGTTACTAGTCTTTCTGTCTCTCCCTAAAGTAATTAAAACCAAAAACAGAGCCAAAAATATCCCTATTTCCGTTAATAATATTTAATTTCTAAATTAATATTCAAAAATATTCTATATAATTTAACTATTTTGTTTTTATTATAAACATTTTCATTATTTAAACTTTAACTATCGAACGAGCGCTCAAATAATTATGATAACAATTTAAAAATGAATTATTTTTAAAACAAATTTGGGGAAATAATGTGGAAGATCCCAAGACCTGTTAAATTATCTGATAAGCTACCCCTAGAATATTCAAAGAGATATATTAACAAGTAATCTATTTTGTTCAAATGAGTTGTATTATGAAAGAGCAAGTACGCGAAAAGTTAAATATTTCCATTTATTTTCCAAACTTCTAGTTAGCAAATAGTTCCCCTAAAATTAATTGATTCGAGATGAGAGAGATTTTAATGAAAATCGCGTTGATGATATTCATTAATGGTTGGTGATTCACTTTTGTGCCCCTCTCCCATTCCCTGTTTGTAATAAACTTTAGTAAAACCGCTCTGTAGTTTAATACACATCACTATGACTGTGAGAATTTTCAGGAATTCTCGATATTTAATATAATATGATGAAATGGCTCCAAAGGGTTAAAGAAACTCCCCCCTTGGTACCAGGAATGAACAAAATGTCGTGGATGATGGATCACGAAATGACAAACAAAACTTCAATAAGCAGCGCTTGGATTGCAATCGGAACCCTTTGAATGATATAAGCTCGGACAAAAGATTATCAATGTAGACTGATGATCTCGCAAAATTGTATTTTCGATAATCAGAAAATCATTCTATTTCAAAGACAAGTTATTTACATAATTTTATATTTGAGTTTACTATATTCTAAATAATATATATTATATATCAATTATCTCAGAATTGATTAGTTATTATGCCATTAATTATGAATTGATTATTGAACTTTTTTACCGACCGACGATAGTAAGGGAGGTATTGTTTTCACACCAAATTTCACATGTGGAGATTTTTACATATCTCCACGAATCATGCATTTTCTTAACAGAAAAAAGTATTTTTAGCATGATGTCTGTCCGTCCGTCCGTCCGTCCGTCCGTCCGTATAGATGTGTACAGCCTGAACGGCTCAACCGATTTTGATGAAATTTGGTATATTTACTTAATGCATCAGTGGGATGAATGGATCAACTTTTGGTACAAATCCGGAAACCGGAAGTGCTAGTATTAGCGATCGACGATAAGAAGGGAAGGGTTATTTTCGCACCAAATTTCACATAAGGAGATTTTTTTACATATCACCACGAATGTATTGGTTTTATCCTCGGGAAAAATCATCTTCATTATGTTTTTCTTAATTTAAAATTATATGACGTCACCCAGCCCTTCATGACGTCACAGCCTCGGGTAACGCCGGCTACTACAGCTATATATTATAAATAAAATAAAATTAAAAATATTTATGTTTTATCCATATCTGTTTTTTATTACATTAATAGATATATTAAAATTATTTGAAATTGTTTCTGTAGCTGGAAATTAATTTACTTCAAACCGTCGGTCGGTTCGGACCTGGCCACAGGTCAACTTATTTAAAAATGAATTAAAAAAAAATGTTTTAAGGTTTTAGAATGTTTATATTACTAGAATGTACATATATGAATTACTTAATTAGTTAACTAGTTTAACTAATCAAGTTGAAGAGTAAATTTAAATTTTAAGAAACTAATTTTAGGACTTGTTTTTAGAGATGGTGATGAGTAAAAAGATTAATTACTGTTTTAAAAAAAGTTAAATTAAATACATTTTACTATAATACGAATATAATATTATGTACATCAAATTAATTTCCAATTAGATATTCTATGTGTAAAATGATATTGTTGCTCTTTTAACGACGATTTAATTTGTAATGGACGTTTGATGTCGTTGGTTCAAAGACCACTTTGGCTTCCATCATCATTTGGTTGGTTGGTTGGTTGTCGGATGATTTCGGGTCCGGAAAGGGAAGAAGAGGCACGTGGCCACAGATGACTCACCCCCATCGACCTCCTTTTGGGTTGCCTGCCCCATGAGACACACGTATATTGTGCGTTATTCATATCGCGGAATTAATCAAACTCAATTGACCCTTTGAAACTAATAAAAGTGAATGAACAAACCGGAGAACTCACCCCATCCCTTTTAGTTCTCTCCTGGAATGTAATTAATCAGACCACTGTTAATCATGCCGCCAGGTGTGTTGTGGTATTATTTACCAATTTATACGTTTTATTATTTGACCGCGGGAGTATAATTCCGAGTATTAGATTACTATATGATATCATAGTGGAAATGGATACTCGAATAAATAACTTTTGCCGGAAATGGGCTCCACTTTCTACCTGACTTTTCTGAAACGAATAAATTCGAATGTTGCTATTTTTTCGATCTATATTCGACTTTAACGCTGCTAATTGAATTAGAAACGAACTGTATATTGGTGAACTGTTATATGAATTGCCTGAAAAGATTAAAATGAATCATAAACTGGAATTTGCATTTAAAGATTACTTTTTTAAAATAATTTAATCCTGCAATAATTAATGAAAAATCATATCTTGTTTTGTTTTATTATTTTGATGTATTACTTAAATATTGAAAAAGAAATTAAGAAATTTTAACAAATACATAAAATCTTTGAAATTAATTTTAATAAACGAGTATATAGCATTTATCAAATAAAATATTAATTATAATAATAAATTAATTCCGTTTATTTAATATGACGACATTGCAAGCTAGAATATACAAACTTGTATATATATATATATGTATATACATGAACAATTAAACAAACTGTTTAATTAATGATATTTCAAATCTTTTACATTTTATTATAATTATATAAAAAAAATAGATTTTTTATTTTTTTGATTATATCAAAGGTAAGACTTAATTTAAATTTAAATAAACCGATTGGTTATTCGAAATGTAATAATTAAATACAAATTGAAAGGGTCGGTGCATTTGGTGTACATTGAAAATTATCCGATAATTTAGCTAATAAGCTTAACGGCCCAATCTAATTAACTTAAAGCCTCATAAGGTAAAATGAAACCAAGTGGTAAAAAAACATTACATTAGTAATTTTCGTGAAAGGAATATTTTTTTAATTATCCAAGAAATTATAGCAATTACAAAATGGTTAGGGTTGGTTCACAGAATTCTTAATATCACTTACTAATTCGCGTTTCTTGTATCTCTATTAGGACATCCAATAAACCTCAATAGAAGTAATGGCGATGACGTCAATGGACATCCATTAAAATCTTGTGCTTTTGATTGCATTACTTTTTCGTTTACTAAATAAATAAAAAATAAACTGAGCACAAGAGAGCTTAAAGTTTATTACTCTTTCAAAATAAGCACTCAATTAAAAATGGAATTTTATTTTTAATCAATAACAAATTGGTTTAAGTTAATTATGGTCATTTTTGATTGAAAAAAAAATAATTAAATAATTAATTTGAAATCGAGACATCACGTAAGTATATGTGACCTGTAAATTATACTTTAATAAACAAAAGAACAACGGGTTAAATTATTTAAAGATTGGATGTGTGTATTTGATGGTATTAAAGAAAATTAATAATCTATATTACGAAAAATAGAAATTAATAATTTATTTTATATACTTTAAAAATAATATATCTATATTATATAGACTTTTTACTTTAATCTTAAATTATTTTTCAAAATTCGTATATTAGTCTAGAATCTAGAATATATATATATATATATATAATAGGTTGGGGAAAAAGTAATCCATTATTTTGCCTGTAGATCGCGTTAATGAATCACAGCTTCTGTTCCCTCTTATAATATTTTAACTTAGGAATTCCCAACGTTGTCCAGGTCAACCCGTTGGATGTCTATGGAGCTATGCATTGGGTCGACTGGACATGTAAGTCGATGGGGAAATTAATTCTTTAAATTACTTCATATAAAAAATCTGAAGTGTCTCGCAAATTTGAATTGGATTAATTATAACATTAGATATTTAAATTAAATTATAAATTTTAAAATTAATAAATAATATTTATTAAACCAGCGCGTGTTTGGCTCTTTGTTGATGACACCAGGTCACATGCTTGCGCGTGATTGGCAATCAACGTGTTAAAAAATTTAAAAAATTAATTTCGATACTTTCAGCGATTCAATTCAATTCAAAAGCTGAAATTCTATATATATATATATATATATATATATATATATATATATATATATCAGTTTTATCCAATTTTTAATCATGTGAAAAACTATCAAACATTTATCTTTATTTTTACGGTCAGTTTAGAGGTAAAAAAATGAAAACGTGTTAGGTAATGACCCTCTTCCAGATAAGCTATATTCTCAAAAGTTGATAGAAAACTACGAATTTTGAATAATGGCCGTGTACTAGATTTCATTATTCTAGCTCAAACCGTTTTTGAGTAATCTTGTCTACATACACTCATTTATATATATACACACACACACACAGACAGACATTTTTCTCAACCTTAGTGAAAGTGAATCAGAAGCCTTAAAAACGTATAAAAACATCAAAATCTCGACATCGAAAATTCTCGTGATCGCAATATTATCTCTGGAGAGAGTAAAAAGTAAAGGATTTCTTTAAGAAATAAAAACTAAAAGTAAATACAAACAATTGCCATCCCGATTCTGAGAAGAAAATCGAAGTACTATTTATTAAAATAATATTTATTACCCTTTTATAAATTTATATAATTGTTCATGTTTTAAGGTATTTTTTAAGGAATTTAACTAACATTTTGACATTTTTTTATAAAATTTTCAATCTAAATAAATTCCCATTTAATTTAAATGTTTTTTATTTATTTATTTATTTATTTGTAAATTAATATTTTCCAATAATTTTTAATTAAAAAATATTTGATAATATTTATTAGTTATATTAACGTATGTGAAAGTTAGGAAATTTATTATTAATCAAAATTTGAACCTGATATTAAAAAATATCATCCCCATTAATTTTTTCAGCTAGGAATGCCTGTTATTCATTTATGAGATTATTAATTTATAAAATATTGAATTATAAGTTTTTTGTTAAATAATATTAGCTTTACAACTACAACTACTGTAAAATTGTTAAAAATATACTCTATTAAATAGTTATAGTCTATGTTAAACTTTATTAATTTACTTTAACTGTATCAAAAAATAGGGGTCTATTAAACTAGAAGAAAGTTTAAAGGGGTTGACTTGTTAGGAATCCATGTTTTAAATTTTACTTAGTAAAAGATAAATTCATAAACATTGTGAAAATGAAAAACTGTTATATAACAAAATAAACACTTAAATTTTTGCAAATGCATTTTTCTCACCTTTTTTTTAACAAGATGCGCTTTGTTAGTCTCTCCCTCAATTGTTTTAAAATTTAACATGGGTTTTATATATACTTTTTTAATTATTATTATTGTTGTATTATAGTAGATTTAAAGTATTTGAAATTAGGATTCTTCGTAGCGAAAGATGGATGAGATCACCGAGGAATGCTGGAGACTGCATAACGATCTCTTTGCATCTCCAAACATAAGGTCATAAAAACAAAGAAATTTCGATAGGTGTGACATGTGGTTAGAATGGGTGAGGAAAGACTAGCGAGCAAGTTGATTGACTGATATGCCAAAGACAGGAAATGTTTGAAGGAAATTGTAGGAATTGGGAGTGAAGTGTAGGCCGAAGTTGGGTCTGGAGAGGAGCGACTGAAGAAATATGGTTGCTTTGGCAAAAATCTTTTGAGTTTCAAGGAACCACAGAAATAGATTTATTAATAAATCTCAAATTTTTATCTACAGATTGCAGGTCAGAACAAAATTACATATTAGTAAAACGAAAAAGAAGAAAAAGTCCGAATGTTAGAAAATTTATGGGGAAAACAATGTATATATTCATTAATATATGGATATAAAGGTTTTTTTCCCAAAATTATCAAAGTAATTGAGTGTAAGTTTATAAGAATGCTTGTGCCAATGTTTTCCGAAATTCTTCCATCGAATTGATTAGGCAATTGGCTTGATGGGGGTAACCCAATAGCGAGTGACACTCCTCTCCATTAGTCTTCTCAGTCGTTTGATCACTTGGATCCAAATTCGGCACAAAGGCTGGTATCTCTCTCTCTCTCAATGTATTGAGATCAAACCGGAAGCGCTTGATTATATTTTAAACGACCTCAGCTGTTAGTTCGTGTTATTTTTTTTCTATGCTTGAAGAACATCGTTCCCGACATGCTTACCCATCCCGAGTAATTAATTTCCAGCATCTTCTTAATGCGTATGATTTGACAACGTCCAATAGCATATACGACGTGGAATTTATTAACGAGTCTTTTTGTTCTATTTTAAAATCTAAAATAAATTATCAAGCTTATTTTAACAAAAATAACAAGGATAATTAAGAATAAAAAAAAAGCTCAAATGCTAAAAATGACAAAAAGAGATTATTTTGCCAAGTGAAAAATATCACAACATTATCATTTAATCATAGGAACTGTGATAATTTTTAGAAATTAATGGTTTGATATAAAAAAAATCTATATTTCAAAATCTGAGAAGTTATTTTAAAAAATAACATAGATATTAAACAATTTTATTTTCTTTAATTTTATTATTATATGAATAATAATTTTATTCTTAAGGCGCAGTGAAATTTTCAATAATTTTTTATTTTTAATATAATTTAAAAAAAAAATTTAATGAAGCTTTTGATGACTTTTTATTGAATTAATAACAAATGAAATTTAACTAAATATTTAATTAATATTATATTTAGGTGATGATTTTTTTTTTTGGCAGTTTTCAATAAATAGATGAAAAAAATTTATTTAATCAGATCACGTTTCTGATGTCGAATTCAGAATAAGGATATGTTTTTAATTGGTCTTAATTTTTTATTAGTTCCTTTGATAAATAGAAATCAATTTATTGTCAAAATATTCCAAAAGCATTCTCAAGTAAAAAAAAAGAATATTTGATCTAATTTTTTTTTTTAAATTCTGAATTGTTAAATATAGCGTCTAGAAAAATTCCTTTAAATGTCAGTCTTTTTTTTTGTGTTTTTATAAAAAAATAACCTTCGACAATGATTGGAGATAAGAAAAGAAATCATTAATCAAAAAGTACATTTGATATCAAATATCTTTTAAAAAATTTTAGAAAAATTAAATGAAAGAAATTCTTCTAAGTATAATTGTAAACTTTAAACATATATATATTATCATTCTTCGAAATTATTTATAATTATAAAATTATAAAATAAATTTTCTGATTAGAATGACAAGAAGTTTAAAGTCAAGATTTATATTATTTATTTAAAAATTGTGAAAGTCAAAATAATAAATGGTATTCTCTTTCCTTAACGTTAATGAGTTTTGGTTATTGAATCTCAAGTAAATTTTATATTATGCTAATAGAAAAAAAGTTCAAGGAAATTTTCTAATATTTTTTTTCCTCAAATTTTATGATATTATTTTTTTTCTTTAGCAAATCTTTTATCTATCCTATCGTCTCTCATTTTTTTATTCCTCCATTCGATCTCGTCTCCAGATATAGATTGGTAGGCCGTCTGTTGATTATTGATTGGGTTCGCAGCCGGCATGGAAATCACTCATTAGTGTGTTGGGTTGCGCCCCGGGCACTCCTATTTAGAATGCAAGGAAATAAATAGAAATAACTCTCCCAAAAGGCGGGGGCGGGCCGCTCTTATCTTATTTACAGCCCTAGACGATTTATCTAGCGTGCGAAAAAAGAATTGCTTATTGAAAACAAATAAGCTAACAGCAAATTATTAAGGATTTAAAGAATTCTCTTTTTCTCTTTTGTTACCAAAAGATATCCTATCGTCTCTCACTACAAAAACAAATAAGTTGACCTGTGGCCAGGTCCGAACCGACCGACGGTTTGAAGTATATTAATTTCCAGCTACAGAAACAATTTCAAATAATTTTAATATATCTATTAATGTAATCAAAAACAGATATGGATACATAAATAATAAATATAAACATTTTTAATTTATTTTATTTATAATATATGTATATGCAAGACCAGGCTGTGACGTCATGAATGTCTGGATGACATCATATAATTTTAAATCAAGAAAAAACTAATAAATATGATTTTTCTCGAGGATAAAATCAATACAAAGTGCATGATTCGTGGTGATATGTAAAAAATCTCCTCATGTGAAATTTGGTGTGAAAATAACCCTTCCCTTCCTATCGTCGATCGCTAATACTACCACTTCCGGTTTCCGGATTTGCACCAAAAGTTCTTATTTATATTTTTGTTTTTGCTTCCTAACATAATATATGTAAACTTTAAGCCTATCGAATGAAGAGTTTCTTAGATTTAATTTGGGTTTTAATATATAATTAATGATAAATTAATGATAATGTAAACTAAAATCAAACAAAAAAGATATATAACTTATTAGAAAAATTTTTAATTAAAGACTGTGTGAAGACTCAAGTCTATTGATTATATTTGCTTACTGCATATTTTGGTTGTTGCGCCATTATCAGAAGTTTGACAAATAATAATAATTCATAAAAACCTTCATTTAAAAGAATATACGAGTATATAGAAGTAAAATAAACAAATAATCAAAATTAATTAAATTCTATTATTTTTTTTTATTGTTTTTAAAACTTATATTATTAAAAACAATTAAATTAATAGATATTAATTTGCATGTTTGTTTTTTTAAATTTGTACATTATACGATTCAATGTGGAAACCATGTATGATATTTTTTTTTCTTCAAAACATTGATTGTTTAGTTAAAATGTGCAAAATATTTGCTTATAGATTTCCAAATGGAAAAAGTTTAGTCTAGTCTATTTGGTGATAGGTATGCGGATTTTGTGGTTGACATTCCTCTTTCTCTCTCTTTTATTTTATCTTTCAAAAGTATAGTTATTATAAAAGTTGTTGAAAAAAAATCATTTGAACTTTTATTTGAAAAGTTTATTTATATATATTTTTTTTCCTTTTAAAATACTTTCATATATTTTGTAAAAAAATCAAAAAAAAAAAACAAAAAATAAACTAAAAAAAAAATAATCAAATTATTATGAATTATGAATATTGATAATAACATAATATCATAGTTATTAATTATTTTATTTTGTAGATAAATAAACAATTTTCTAGGGAGAAAGGAATTATTCAAAAATCTATATTTTATTTTAAACTGAGAAGAGGGGGGGGGGCTTGAATTGAATTATAATTATATGATATATTTACCGTCTATCATAATTGATTTGATAAATTATATAAAATAATTTTCAATAATTAGTAAAACATTTTTTTTTCTTCTGTTATTACTATCTCGCCAGAGATAGTATTGCGATCACGAAAATTTTCGATGTTGAGATTTTGATGTTTTTATACGTTTTGAAGGTTCCTGAATCATTTTCACTAAGGTTGAGTAAAATGTCTGTGTGTGTGTGTATGTGTATATATATATATATATATATGTGTGTGTGTGTGTGTATGTGTGTGTGTATGTATGTAGGCAAGATTACGCAAAAACGGTTTGAGCTAGAATGATGCAATTTGGTACATGAGCATTATTCAAAATTCATAGTTTTCTATCAACTTTTGAGAAATGTAGCTCAACCGGAAGAGGGTCATTACCTACAACGTTTTGATTTTTTTTTCCTCTAAAGTGACCGTAAAAATAAAGATATATGTTTGATAATTTTTCACATGATTAATAATTGTATAAAACTGCTATATATAGAATTTCAGCTTGATTGAATCGCTGAAAGTACCAGAATTAATTTTTTAACACTGCAAATCTCACGCGCCAACACGTGCCATGGTGCCATCAATAAAAAACCAAACATGCGCTGGTTTAATATTTATTATTTAAAATTTATAATTAATTAAATTTAATTTAAATATAATATATTATGTTATTTAATCCAATTCAAATTGCGAGATAGTCGAGTGGAGACACTCCAGCTTATTTTTTTTATATTTGTTCCAGATATCCAATCGTTCTTGTGAGAGATAAATCGTTCATAGATGGTGAAGCGATCTGTGCCGGGTTTTTAATGATGCTGCGTGAATAATGCTCATCGTCCTCAGCCAATGGGAGATCAGGGTCCAAAAAAGTATTATTATAAGTAAAAAACGGACTCTGGACTGTGTTTCAATTTATTATTGGTCAACAATTGATGCTGAAGCATGACATCATAAACAAAATTAAATAATAGTAATAATTATTATTATAATTTAAATAATAATAATAAATTATTATTATAATTTAAATAATAATAATAAATTATTTTATTCCTACGGATTAATTAATATAATAATAATTATTAATTGTAATATTAAAATCCCACATATAAATTCTCAATTTCTTACGTAGTTATTGTTTTATTATTTAAAGAATTTTGTAGTATAGCTTCCCTTGCTTATTCTACAATATGTATATATATAGAAAGTGAGGGATGATTTTTTTTAAAATCCACTCCATATGAAATTATTACTCTCATATATTATATTATAATTAAATTTTTGATTTTATTATTTTTAAATAAAATAACTTCATCATTAAGTTCTATAATCATCGAATAATTAAATAAAATATTATTTTTTGGAAAAATGATTTTATAATCCAAATGAGTATTAATTAGTTTTCTAATGTAATTAATATAGTTTGGTATTATGGAATGCTTATCAGTAATTTGCCTTCAATCCAGCTGGAATGTTTCGTCATAGACGGATGGTTGAGATATGCTTTCAGTTGCGATTGATTTGTTTGCCTTTGCTCTTCATTTGTAAATTATTATGCGAATCCAACTAACAAAGCCACCCTTTAGCTGCCTTATAGTTTAATATCGTATCATTATATTAAAATATAATCTTTAAAAGCATGAATAGAAGAGTAGGAATAGGGAAGAAAATATCTCTCACACTCCTTTCCTGTTATGAAATTAATAAAGCTTTAATATATGGGTTGAACGCGTGAGGGACACGTGCCAAAAACCTCAACGCCCCTGTGGCAGGGTTTTTTCTTCTTTCTTTCCTCTCTGACATCGTTAGCGAGATTCAGTGGTGAGTAATTGAATAGGATTAATAGTTTCCAATTTGAAATTAAAATTGACTGGGAATTATTACCTATGTTAAACATAATCGCTTGAAAATTAATTTGTAAATTTTCGTCGATAGAAAGAGAGAGTGTGAGAGTGGAGAAATGTGTCGTTGGGGATTGCAAAAGACAATTTATCTCTTTCATCATCATCAACTTCTGAGCAAAGATAAAATTTACTATTTTTAAATGAATAGTAAATTATTAATAAATAGTCCATTCAAAGTAATCAATCAAAATAATTGAAAGGGGAAATCAATAGAATTGGTATAATATCTATTATTGAAAATATTTCGCCCCTGGGATTTGACGACAAAATCTCTTCCCAATCGATTAATATGGAAAGTTTTAAAGTGCAACTGTTTCCTATCTTTTAAAGAACATTTCGATCAATTGCACCCCTTTTTATATCGTTTCTACAATTGCGTTGATTCAAGCTAATCTTCACCCCCACTCTGCACAATTATTATTTGCAATGTATAATTCCCAACTGTGTTGTTTGTTAGGCTATTTATTTAATTCTATTAGGAGAAATAGAAACGGCCCCTTTCTATCGGGAATCAATGCTATCGATAGCTGCTGTTGCTGCGCTTTATAAATTGGGCCAGCTGGCTGCGTGCGGCCCGAATACAATGGGAGACACAATGCACCAACCCACACCCCGACCACCCCTCCGTCCTTAAATATGACGCTATTCTTCGACAAATGATTCAGGTATTAGCAAATTGGCGACCCAAACGGGGCGTGGGGTTGTTTATAGCCAAATATACCGGGTGTTTACATTTAACTAAAGTTCCAATCAGAAATCTACCTGAAGGGAGTGAATACAATCGGAATAAAGGGGAAGAGAGGATCGAGAATAGACACGAGATAAAATGGAATATTAAAACACCCGCAGATGCGAAATAATTAGGTTAAAGGTGGAAGTCAATAAATAAATACAATGAATAATACCTTTTTTTCAAGGTTGAAAGACATTTTAAAGTCCTTTAATCAATCCATGTATTCATCTAATTGGCTTAAATCAGTAATGCCATACTAACAATTATTTTATAAAAACAAAATGTAGTACACATAAATAGAAAATTTAATCAAATATTTTTGGAAATAAAATTCAAATAAAACGTGTTCACTAATTAATGAAATGTGCGTCTACCACAAACAAATTCCACACAATATATATATATATATATATATATATATATAGCAATACCATTAATTACTTTTAATGAATAAATTAAATTCAGGGAAATATTGTATTTAGAAATGTTACATGCTCCACATAGTTATTTTTACAATTCTCTAGTCTCTATTTTAAAATCATGAAGTGAACAAAAATTAAAAAAAAAATCATTAATTTTATAATTCATTAAATTGTAAATATCGATTTTAAAATTTAATAATACCACTCTATCTAAGATCTAACTTCGGTAAAAATATTCTAAAAGTAAATAACGAGATATTTATATATATACGAGGTAGGGTCAAAAAGTTCGCGGAATTGGTTATTAAAAACTTTATTAAAAATATTTATAACATTCTTACATTATTTCCCTTCAAAATACTCTCCTCCTGCATCTACACATTTATTCCACCGTTCATATAATTGTTGGAAACACTCTTGAAAGCCGTTTTTTGAAAGTTCCTTCAGCCGCTCCGTCGCATTTTCAATCACCTCTGACGAATCAGCAAAACGATGTCCCTTCAATGGCATTTTTAACCTTGGAAACAGGTAGAAATCTGGTGGTGCGAGATCGGGAGAATATGCACAATTTGTCGAATGCGCTCAACATTGTCGTCTGTAGTGGAAGTGGAAGGCCGCCCAGTCCGAACGTCATCATCAATTGTTGTGTGATCGTCGCGAAAACGCTTATGCCACTCGTAAACTGCTGTTTTCTTCATCGCAGAATTTCCGTATGCTTTTTTTAGCATCTCAAGAGTCTCCGAGGGTGATTTCTCCAGCAACACACAGAATTTAATATTGCCACGCTGCTGTAATGACGACATTGCACAATCCGACGAAAGAAAGAAACTACGATCTACAATATTAAACACCGAACGCACGGAACCAACTACAACTGCCTGCTAACCTCAAAAGCACATTCACTACCAGTTATGCCAACCTCACAAACAAAAATTTCCCTTTCAGCTAAGAAATACTTGACTATAAGCGACCATTCCGCGAACTTTTTGACCCTACCTCGTATACTAATAGACGAACGTTAATAGAAACATTATTATTATAATAGACTATTAAGTATTAATACGGTATATATTTTTTATTTAAAAAATATTTTTGCTAAATACATTTTCTTTTTATATTATCCTAGTTATTATTTAATTGTTTTATTAATTAAATACAAAAAAAAAATAATTTTAAAAAATTACTAATTCATCTAATAGAAAAAAAATTATTTTTAATTACATAGATAATGGAGAGAATGTTTACAAAAATTCTACCTACTTATTCAATTTATTTATTTAAAAAAAAATCCAACATTAAATATAAACCAGACATTCAGGCAGACAGGAAGTGAGATTTTTACATGTTTAATTTAGATAATCTGGAATAATATTTTTAATTTATCCACTTAATTGCATTATTGTATTTTATTTTATTTAACAACTCAAAGCAAATGATTAATATTATATGTAATTTAATTGATTGAAAATATGAAATATTCGAAAGGGTTTCGGAGGGTGTTGTTTCATTTTCATTTTGAATTTTTCAAAAGATTTTATTAAATTAAAATTTTAAATAAATTCGGTTATTTAAATAAAAAATAATTGATTTTGAAATGTTTTTCGTTCAAAGTTTGAATTATATTATGTAATAAATTTTGAGCTATTTAAAAATCAGTTCAAATTAAATAAAGATTTTGAAACTTTGTATTTAAAAAAAGATGCCTAACATAATATTATTAAATTTTCAATAGAGAATTTTTAATAAAAACGCCGCATTTCGTGGATCAATTTGTCATTGGTTATTAGAGAAATATTGATATTAACTTTTATCAATTAATGTCATAATAGAAACTATCTCATCAAATGAGTAATAACTTATATGTGGATATGAGTAATTGATATAAATTATAAATGAGTTATCTATTTATAATTCAACAGTAGTATAATTACAAATGTAAACCCTTTATATATAGTTTCTATAGAATTTGTTATATTTACAATATATAGAAGCTAT
The DNA here is from genome assembly GCA_963082975.1 of Labia minor. Lineage (NCBI taxonomy): Eukaryota > Metazoa > Arthropoda > Insecta > Dermaptera > Spongiphoridae > Labia > Labia minor. Next base: position 48,751,515 of record OY720349.1, on the reverse strand, counting down.
CTAATTCTAAATGAATGAAATATTATGAATTTATAGTAAGTAAATATGACTAAGTAAGTTCATTATTTTTGTTTGTTTGTTTATTATTTTTTTTTTTTAATTAATCAGTTCACAAATTGATTTAATTGGTGATAGATGACATATTAACACCACCTGTATTCACCGGCTATTTATCAATTAAATTGCTTTGCAAGTAAACTAATTTATTTCAAGTTATATAAAAAATGACTCAATTTTCGATTGGTAGGTTAATTACTTCCCCATAGATAACAAATGCGTTTGGGAGGATATTTTTTTTAATTCAGAAGGAGGCGAAGGGATGGGATGGGGTTGGGGTAAATGCGATTTGTAATGGTGCCGGTGATGTTTGCGGGAATCGAACATCGCTGGTAACTTAGCCAAATGACTAATGAGAGCCCTCCTCCCCCTGGATCGATGGTCACCCCTGACTCTATGGATTCCGCCAGTCATCCCGATGCCGACCCCCCCGGGGGCCGATCATTCACATTCACCCCACTCTATTCCTAGCACCCCCTTCTTTCTAGATAAATGATGAGTTCTAATTCTAAAGCTACTGTCATTTGAAATTAATTATATCACCCAAGAAAGATTTGGAACCAACACGAGAATAGAAACAGAACTCGTTCGTTTTTGGTTAGTTACAAGCGACAATCCTTTCCAATAAAATAATCATTTTTATATAACCTCGCTATGAATAGATAATAAATAAATAATAATAGAAAGAAAAAGTTTATTGCATTTATTTCTAAAATTAAACTGGAATATTATTTTATTTTTATATATACATATAAATATTTAAAGGCTCAATCTCTTACAAATATAATAAAAATAATAATAATAATAAATATAATATATATATATAAACAAAAGAAACATTTTATAATGATTATTAAAAAAAAAATGTGTAATTATTTATAAATAAGGTTTATTTATGCATGATATTTTTTCAGTGGAAAAAAGAATTATCATTCCTATAAATATTAATATTTTTAGTTATGTATATTTAAAGCTCAAATGATTTGTGAGAATATGAAGAGCTTTCGAGTTCTATACTTTTGTTGAGATAATATCAATCTATCCATTCATTTTTAGATCTCTTCACACTTAAATCAGTTACGTTCTCATCCAATTTTATTATCTGCTATCACCCATTAATAATTCTAATTTATTATTCCATTATATAATTTTTATTACTTCATATATTCCGTGTTTATTTATTATTTGATAATATACTATATAATATTATAATGATATATGTTAGGCATGTCACTTTAGTGCAAAAACAAAGCATTTTGAAAAAAAAAATATATATTTCCCTTTCCACTAAAATGGCAATTTATAGGGATTTTTATTGTTCTTTCCTCTCATATTTGACATGTCAAAAAAAAAATTATTAAATAAGATCAATAAAAGATTAATAGCGATATATTTGTGAAAATTTATAGTTTTCTCATTCACAACTTGAGTTTTTTATGTACTTTTTTACTTTATTCAAATAAGATTGATTTTCTTTTTATAATATAATTTAGATTAGAATATCACATTTGAATTATCAATAAATATTCTTCTATCTATTGGGTGAGTGCAAAAGTTCGTGCGGAGTTTGTGAGTAAAAGTCATGCAGTGATTAGGCAAACAATGATATATTCTCAATGGTTTTCTATAATCTTTTCCCAATGTTTTGGCAGCATACGGATTCTTCGATCATAAAAACTGCGCAGTTTAGAGTCGAAGAACGTAGAGACGCCGTTTTTTCCATTTAAATAATTTTGCAATGACCGGAACAACTGATATTCAGATGGTGCGATAACAGGAGAATACGGTGGATGCGTTAAGACATCCCACTTCAGGCTCTTCAGCTAACATCTCTAAGGCTCTATAGAACTCGATAGTCCTTGGACGCAACAACCACTCCAAGTGTCCCTACCCTGAGCTACACTCATCCAACTCCAATTTTCTTTCATCTCTCAAACGTTCCTTGATACATTGTCTCTCCACCGCGTCTTTAGTCTTCGAACTAGACGTTTCCCAATCGGACTCCCCACATATCGACATTTTGCCAGTCATTCATCTCTCATTCGTGCTACGTGTCTTGCTCATTGCAACCTTCTCGATTTTATGACCCTAACTATGTCTAGAGATGCTTAGAGATTATGCGATCCTCCAATATGCAGTACCGTCTTTATTGTGACTTCATACTTCTTTGACCCATAAATGCTACAAAGAATCCTATTATCAAATAATCTAAATCTACTTTCGTCTCCCAAGATCATAGACTACGCCTCACATCCATATAATAAAACTGGCAAAATAATTGTTCTAATTATATTATCAATAAATATACTATATTAATTATTATAGTTGATTGTTAATAATTTACTGTTAAGCAAAATCAGTCTTTCTTGATATCATAAGCAATTTTTGAAAACAAAAGAGAGTATATTGTTTAACCAGTTTAAAGATCCAAGGAAAATTTCATATTTTAATTAATAAAATTTGAATAAACACACAATCAAAATATTTATTCAAGTTTTTAAATAAATTAAAATATAATAATCAAATAAATGTTTCATATTTATTATAAATACTATTGAAAAAAATAATTTTCTGATTTTTTCGAATTAATTATAATTTATTTATTTATTTATATTTTTAATATTTAATTTTTATTAAATTATAATTTCGCTAAAACAATTATCATCTCTTAAGAAAAATAATCAAGAATGAAGGTACCAGTAGAACTGATAAAAAAGAACATTAATTAATGTCTATATTCATGTTTAAACAATTTTAAACTTACTATTAAAGTTAAGGAAAATATTTTTATTAATCTAATTTAAATTAAATTCAGTAGAAAATAGAAAAGATAAAATTTCAATATAAGAACAATACAAAAAAAAACTGTTTTTGCTGTTTTTTTTTTTTAAATTTATAATTGGGTTTTTCTAAGTTTTTAATTAAAAAATTTAACCAATTAAAGTTCAACAAAAGTGGCTGCGACCAACTTTCTGTCATTCTTAAATAGCTACAAAACTTATTTTCTTTTCAGAGAAGTCAAAGGAATACTAAAGCAGAATTATAGTCACCTATCAGAGTTTGCTGTGCAAATCTCCCAATAAATTCTAAATAATTCATTAATTCATAAATAATAGAACATGATTATCTCATGTCATCTACAATTGCAAATCCTGAAGGATTCAAATATAATTCATTGAAACAATAGATACAATCAGAACTTGATTAGATTAATTATACATGTATAATTGTGTATTCTATATCGCATATCGTATGTTTCATATTTTCATTAACGAAATATCCTAGATATCATGGTAGTATCATCATTAACAAGAGGGTCTTGCAATTAAAAAAAAAATAGTTTGTCTTAAAAAAACATCATTTTTAGGGAAAAGAGATTCAAGCCTCCAAAAATAGTTTGAAAGATTATTATAAAAAAATAAATAAGAAAAAACAAAAACAATCATAAAATATACTTAAGATTAATTTTTAAATTTTTTTGTTTATATTTTTACATAATTAAATTATTTTTTTTTTAATTAGTATTTCTCTTGTATCTAATCTTAATAAATGTTCATTCTTTTTTTACCGACCGAAGATAGTATAAGGGAGGTATTGTTTTCACACCAAATTTCACATGTGGAGATTTTTACATATCTCCACGAATCATGCATTTTCTTAACAGAAAAAAGTATTTTTAGCATGATGTCTTTCCGTCCGTCCGTGCGTTCGCTGTTTGTCCGTACAGCTTGAACGACTCAATGGATTTTGATGAAATTTGGTATATTTACTTAATGCATCAGTAGGATGAATTGATCAACTTTTGGTGCAAATCCGGAAGCGTATTAGCGATCGACGATAGGAAGGAAAGGGTTATTTTCACACCAAATTTTTTACATGAGGAGATTTTTTACATATTATCACGATTCATGCACTTTGTATTGGTTTTATCTTCGAGAAAAATCATCTTTATTATTTTTTTTCTTAATTTAAAGTTATATGACGTCATCCAGCCATTCATGACGTCACAGCCTGGTCTTACATATATATTATAAATAAAATAAAATTAAAAATATTTATGTTATATCCAAATCTGTTTTTTATTGCATTAATAGATATATTAAAATTATTTGAAATTGTTTATGTAGCTGGAAATTAATTTATTTCAAACCGTCGGTCGGTTCTGCCTGGCCACATATCAACTTATTTCTATAAAAGTATGAAATGTTCTATTGTTCACTCTATTATTCAATATGTATACAAGTATGTATATTTTCAAAAAAAGCAAATAATAATGTTCCCACATGTGTTAGCAGATTTTGTTCAATTGTATCCCTCAAGTAAATTTCTCACAGATTTTTATCCAATGCAAATATGTATGTACAATGCTGAGGGCGAAATACTTGAAAATATGAATAGAACAGTGTGTATTCAATTATAGGATATTATTTTATTTCCCCCTTAAAGGAAGTTAGTTCAAATTTGCTGGTATGACATTTGTCATTAATATTTTAGTAGGTTGTAGTATATTAATATGGCTGATACATTTAATCACCCAAGTTCAATAATACGATAGAAATAACATAAATAGATGTAATATTAAAATTTATAAACTAGTTTTTTTTATATGTGAAATGATAGGAATTTAAATGATATTCAATCATTTTCAACATAGAAATAAATTTAATTAGAAAACTTTAATCAAATACTTTATTAATTAAATTATTTTACAATATAATAATATTAAAAGTTTAGAAATTTAAATAGTGTCATGTGTCTTTTATATAGATGAGAGATCTACCTACGATTTTAATTAAATGTTAATATTACATTAGCTTATCATATATTAATTATATACTCGGTAAGCGGTTTTTGTGAAAATGTAACACTAAATCTGAATAGATTTGTAAAAAAAAATTATTCAAAGTTTTGTATAAAGCTTTCTACAAAATGTGTCAAAATGGCAACTTGTGGATTCTATGCTAATAGAAATGTTCGCCTTTTGAAGAAAACGAACCCGACGAGTGTCCCATCGATGGAAAAAAATAATATTTGGAAGGAACCAAGTCTGGTGAATAAGGCGAGTGGTCAAGGTCAAGCTCCAAGTCAAGTCTTGTATTGTATCCTGAACCGATTTTGCTTCGTGTCCATTGTCGTAAAATAAAATTACTTTCCATGTCTTCTGGCCCATTCAGGTCGTTTTTCGATCAATGCATTGTTTAAATTGATCATTTATAGTTTGTAGCGATTAGTATTAATAGTTTCACCAGATTTAAATACATACCACACCTTTCTGGTCCCACCAAACACAAAGCATTGCTTTCTTGTCGAATGGATCTGATTTTGCAGGCGATGTTGATAGATTAACCCATTATTTTTTATGTTTAGAAATTGTTTGTTGTGAAACATTTAATATTGTTGCCATTTGTTTTTGTGTCAAAGTATCATCTTCATCCAATATTGCTTGCAATTTAGCGTTTTCAAGCGTTTTTGGTGGTCTTTCAGGTTCTTTACTTCTCACAATAAAATCATTATTTCTGTTGAAACCATCTTGTTGTTGTGTGTTTCATGACTTGATATATATTAAATATGTTTGACAGATGTTATACTAGCCAAACAAAAAATAATTAAGACTAGTTCACAACAAATGTTCCCTATTGACACATTTTTATCTTAACGCTCACTTCATACCGGTAGACCTGGTATATATAGTTATATTCGATTCCTTATAATCAAGTGATCCTGATTTGATTAATAATATAAATAGTAAGTAAAGTAAATATTTTATTTTATCATAGTGCCCAATTACTGTTTTGAAGAGACGTCAACGCCCGGTCTTTTTCACTGTCAGATGTTTCGTTGATGACCCAGGTGGAGGGGGGGGACTCTCTTGTTTCTTGATAACAACCAAGAGTCCTATGAGGGGAGGTCACCAATAAAACAGTTTAGGATCGAATTGCGCTTGAGTTTATCGGGCAAACGTCGCTAGCAGCCTAATAGGCTGAACGGCCACTTCACGCCCCAGCGACCGTCATCTGCTATTGACAGCTACAACCAGGATTAAGGGGTATTTGCATCCCACTTGGGCTCAACATGTGGGAACAACATTTTTGTTATATTTTTATGATTTTTGTTAAGTAGGATGACTCAGGGAGGACATCCCTCTCAACCTCTCCACCAGCATTCTTTATACAATGACATTTGGCAAAAAGAATATTACCCTGATCCTGGCTGCTGGTTAAATAAAGAATTTTCCAAATACGACCATTTTTTTATTTTCTTAAATTTTTATTCCATTTTTTTACTATCATTATATGAATAGAAAGAGAAAAAAATATATTATAATAATTATACATCATACAACTAATTTATCAAATTTAACAATTTATGAAGGCATTTAACTTTGCATTTTTTTTTGTTATTTAAATTCTGATAAAATTTTTCTAAAAGATAAAATGTGTATTATTTAATCTTCTAGAAATTTTTTCAAATGATCTTTTTAATATTTTTCATATTTTAGGAAATATGGCGATTTTACTTTTTTGATACTATTTATCTTGATTATTTAAAATTTAATAAAAATTTTCTTGAAAGATGAATTTTTTAGAATAAAATTCACTATAAATGTTTTTTCATATAAAATTTTCTATATAATTATGGTAATACATGCCATCTTTTTTGATATTAATTTATTTGTTTTTATATGAATGTTTTTAGCGCAAATTTTTCCAGAATAGAAAATAGAATCTTATATATAAAATTTGATTATGATCAGTTTTACCGTTTGAACGGAATTTTGTTCACAAAATTTGTGCCACACAAACAAATACGTCAACTGGAAAACCATTTTTTGAATCAAAATGTCTTGAAACGTGGAGATCTGAAAAAACCTCTTATCCATGGTCCTTTACTCTCAAAAAAAAATTTTCCGATTAAAAAGTAAAAAGGGAAGAAATTAATGCTAAATGATAAGCAATTGTGAAAAAAATTTAATTTCGCCTTATTCAATCGATCTTATAAAAATATTCTCATTAAATTTAGTTAAATATTAAATTAATTGAACTACCTTTAAAATATAAATATTATTGTATATAATTATATTATTTTTCTATTCTTTTGCTTATCGCAATTGATTTGGCTTCAGGTGATAAGAATTTCCCCTCTAAATTTTTATTACTCCTATTATTTTATTAATTATTTTTGAAAAAATTCAAACAAATATGATTATTTTTTTAATATAAATTTGAACAAAAGAATTAAATCAATTCATAAAAAAAATATGCCTGAACTTTGAAAAATGTATCTCTCTTGCCTATGGAATACCTTATTAATTATTTTTTATACTGCGTTAATAATTTTCTAAACTATTTGTAAATACCATACATAAGTTACTAAAATATTTAATAAGAATCACTTCACCGAGATGAATTCAACTCCACCTCTTGAAAAATTTATTTTGAAATACTTCATTAATTTTATTTTTAATGTTCATTGGAAAAGGTTAACTTCATTTTCTAAAATTTATTTATGATGTTTCTATTAAAATATAAAAAAAAAGTTTTTACTTAGATATTTTTTTATATAATATCTTCCCATCCGTTAACTTCATCCCTAATTAATATAATAAGGGGAGTTGTATCAACGCATCAACAAACAATATCATGAAAAGGAAGGAAGCGAATTCTTCACGCTTTAGCGAGTCAATTGAAGCACATTACCAAAATAATATTAAACATTTGATATTTCGAGAGAGAAATTATGAAAAAGATTTGTATTGATCTGATTAAATGTCACTTGAATAGATTAGATAAATTTAATCAGCGAATTAGTAAATAAATATTTTATATGATGAAATGGAGTTTGTTTTTGTGTGACTAATTTAAAATTCATTTTGAACGATAAAAGCTCGATCATTTATCAATCAGGGTAGGGTCCTTTGGGTTTACAGGTAAATGCCAATTTCAAAGAAAAAAAGAAAAAGAAATTTTTTTTTTAATGTATAATTTTATCGAACAATCCATATTTTTAAAAATATTTTTTTTTTCAATCATTTAAGAATCTTATAAATAAAAATGAATCGCAAAATGTGTTGGTAACCGCATCACTCAATCGCCTGGACAAATTTGGGAGATTACTATTGTTCGCAGCATTTATAGGCCAAAGGTGAGGTCACAGGGGGATGGCGGAGATGGCATAACGAGGAATAATGTCCATATATAGTTAAGGTTATAAAATCGAGAAGGCTGGGATGGGAAGGGGACGTGGCTGGAATGGGAGAATCTAGCAATTAGGAGAAACCGATTGGGAAACATCCGGTGGAAGAAAGGTACATGGGAGAGATGGGACAGTGTACGATTTGGTTGTAGCTCAGGATAGGGACGCTTAGAGAATTGTGGATGCTGCGGCTAAGAACTTTCGAAAACTGCAGAGTTAGATAAATATAACATATACAATAATAATATATAATTAATTTTCTGATTAAATTAAAATATATTTTACAAGAAAACAAATAAATGTCTTATCTACTTATACTGGTTGAAACAAAATGGATGAAAATCTTTTATATACAGTCTTTCAACCAAATACTATGTATCACTCGGGGGTACAGGGGCGGAGCCCCCGTTCAGGTGTGAAGAGCGCCGAAGGCGCTCGGAGCAGCTAGTAGTAAATATAATTAATACGATAATCTAAATTGAAAAATATCAATTTACAGTCTTTAAAAAAATGCAATATTTATTGTATATTTTAATCGCTTTATTATGTAATGTAATATGCTAGTTTCTTAGGGGTTCTATACTTGATAGGAGGCTCCCTCCTCTCTCATACCGAAGTGGTTTAAAATAATAACCTGATAATTAATTATATGTAAATAGCTTAACATTTATTTTGTAAATATACTTCTCAATATTTTTTATTACATTAATTTTTTATTATAATTTGATGTAATTATAAAAAAATTAGAAAAAAAAAACAATAGTATAAAAAATATTTTTTTAAATATTTTTAATTTATAAATTTACATTCGTTTTTATCAAAATTGAACAAATAAAAAAGAATTAACCATATAGAAAAAAAAAACTTTTTAAATTTATTGTATTTATTTACAATTTACTCTTGTAACAGAGAGATATTAATAATTAAAATAAAAAATAAGTTCTTTCATTTTCCCAGATAGACAAAAATATAGACATACAAACACGAAACAATATAAGATATAAATCGAAAATACATGTATATGTAAAATTTATATTAATTAATAGTAACGGAAAAAAGTAAACGCCAGGTAGCACTGTTGCCGGTCAATCGATCGGGTGAGAAGGAGCATTGCCATTAGCCAACATCAACGCCACACTAGCGTTTACTTTTTTCCGTCATCTATCTATATATAATTAGGTAGATAGATAAAAATATAAATAATCAAAATGAATGTTATTGAAGTCACTCAAATGAATAGACTTAAAACCAATAGATTAGTCAATTTTCTTAATTAATGAATGTAAAGATTAATAAAGAACTTTTACACATCGTTTGTACTACGTATTTCGATAATTAACATTTTAACAATTATTTGATTTATTTACTTTTGGAGGTAAAAAAATATAATTGATTATCTTCTGAGTCTGTTCAACAAGTGTTTTACTTTCAATCGATTATAATTGAATTTAATTGAGTTAAATAAGTAATGGTAACTGAAATCATTGAAAAATAAATAAAAAATTGAAAATACTAAAAAATTGATGATTGTGAAGTGATATCCATCAGTGACAACTTGTAATCACATTGTCGATATAGTAGACTGTTATCTTTTTTGTTCCAGCTCCCTTCATCTTTCATTTTTGTTGTTCAAATAGAGAACCAATTTCCAGAGTCAAATCTATCTTTTTTTTTATCAAACAAATCCGATTATGTCCCTCGGAGACTGGTTGAGTTTCGATTTTCAGAAATAATTTCCCACGCATTTTGTTTTTGGATTATCATGTATTCACATGTAATTTTTGCAACAATTTCATCCCTCTACCACTCGATGCTTTTTCACCCCCGGCGAAATCCGACTCGCATTGCGCTTGCTTGACTCATCGATACGTCTGTCCGTCTGCGTATTACATCGGACCACATGGCGGTGAGCGACAGAGCCCAAAAGCAAATTCGATACTCAGTATTTTGGCATTATTCTCCATGGATCAAATAATTATATCGGATCATAAACTAGGGATATTTTATATCTGTATCCACAATGATAGAGGTATAAGCCCTAGTAAATAATATTACCTTCATAGGTTAGTACGTTCAATAACCAAATACAGACTTAACTTTAATTGTAAATAATATAGAAATTAAATTTAATTAAAAAAAATTAGCTGGAGTGTCTCCACTCGACTATCTCGCAAGTTGATTTGGATTAAATAACATAATATATTATGTTTAAATTAAATTTAATTAATTATAAATTATAAATTAAAATTAATAAATAATATTTATTAAACCAGCGCATGTTTGGCTCTTTGTTGATGGCACCACGTCATGTGTTGGTGCGTGAGATATGCAGTGTTAAAAAATTAATTCTGGTACCTTCAGCGATTCAATAAAGCTGAAATTCTATATATAGCAGTTTTATACAATTTTTAATCATGTGAAAAATTATCAAACATATATCTTTATTTTTACGGTCACTTTAGAGGAAAAAGAATCAAAACGTTGTAGGTAATGACTCTCTTCCGGTTGAGCTACTTTTCTCTAAAGTTGATAGAAATTTGAAATCATTTTCAACTCTTAAAAAAAGGTAAGATGATTTTGCGAACAGGCTTTTTAAACATTTCCTCTTTTTCAGTTTTTTTCAATATGGTTCTAAAAAAAAGGCCAGATGATTTTGTAATTTTTAATAATATATATATACATATTGTCGTATAAAGTATGGTTTAGTATGGGATGGTTAATGAGAAAATGGGTTCAAAATTAATAATTAATTAATTGGTAGCACTCTGGTTAATTTTTGAAGAATAATTTGGTTCATGAAACCGCGACGGCTGATAAGGTAAAAGGTAAAATTTAATTCGTTCAGAATAAAATGCAGATATAAAATTATAATAAAATTGAATATTTATACTAAAGAATTGATATTATAATAATTGATACAGAGTAATTATAAAGAGTTGTTTGTTTATTAAGGTACCGTGGGAAATCAGATAAATTAAATTAAATTTAATTTATTGAGCAATTGCAATTTTAAATAAGTAAGCCACTTAGCTGTATGATAATTAAGAATAGTTGGAGAATTCTAGAGACTTGAATCTTCAGTTTCATTTATCAGGATTTCTTGGACATCTTAGGCTGCGGCAGTTACTCAATGGGGTTTGGCCGAGATGAATCCTTCTGGGGGTCCACTCAGGGATGAATTGGTCTCTTTCTCAACATAATGAATACTAATCCCAAAATTGTTGATACATCAATAACGAAAACTCTTCATCTCTATCCATTGACATCTCTCGAAGATTCTATCATTCCCCTCTTCTCTCCAAGACCTCTGTTGATTGGTCAACTCTTGCCAATATCTCTGGCAACCAGGTGTGCAGTCTTTGATGAATTTTTTATAAAAGAATTGAGGAAATATATTGTCTTCATCAATAGAAAACATTTCCTGTTGAGTCCCTTTGTTCCATCTAGTTTCACCTATTTAATCTTTCTTCTGTGAGATATATGATATAAATTTCATAATTTATCTATTTATATGATTTTTTTGGGCGGATGCGATAAATAAATCAAATTTTTACTCTTTATTGAAAAAAATGTACAAAATTTCAAATATATATTAAAAAACTTAAATATGAAACTCTTGATATTGAACTGTTATGTATTAATTGTAGACTTCTATTAAAATTTTAAAAATAAAATAATTAAAACTCAAAATTATATTTTTCTGACTTCTTTATAATCTTCAGTGAAGCAAAAGCATAATATTTCAATTCAGATATATCTTTAAGTGTGCTATATATTATTTAGTTATTTTTGTTTTGTTTTGTTTTTGTTTTTTTGATGTCTAAACTAACTAACTGACTGTAGGTAAGACACAGCAAAAAGTAATATAATCTAATGTAAAAATAGTTTTGATAAAACTATAATAAATTAGTTTAGAAAAATATAGATTAAAATTATTTACGAATTTTGTTACTTGGTATTGACAGACGATGGTGACAAGGGATGCCAATATAGTTATGATAGAAAAATAGATGTGGGTTGAATTTTCTTACCCTACGAACATGCTTACAATAAAACAAGAATAAATCAATGTGTTTAATATATAATGAATATGAAAGATACACGAGAGCATTCAAGTGTTAAACATACTATTTAAATATTAATGTGTTAATTATTTTTTTTAATACTAATTTAAATATAAATTATTTTTGTTTTTTAATATTTTTCAATAAAAATTTAGAACTTGTTTTTAAATATTCACAAGAAAAAAATATCTATCTTTGTTTATAAATAAATAAAACAACGTTTGAATAATAAAAATACAGAAAATTCACCTTTGAATATAAATCATGTGGAAAATATAGGTACATAGGTACAATAGATACCTATATAAAATAATAATAAACTGTTTTGAACATTTATTTTGCATATTTAAATTTATTTGTATTATAATTAAACAAGGAAGGAATTGATATATTCATATATCTATGAAATTAAAAAAATAAAATCATTAATTATTTATTTATCTATTTATTTATATATTTTATTTAAAACAAGTATTTTTTATTTCTGAGTAGAATATAAAGTCTCTTTTTAAATATTTTAAGAAATTTTAATTTTAATTCTAAAGCCGTAATTTAATATAACTAACTATAGTCTAATCATCATAAAAAGAACATTAATTAATTCGATGCTTGTTTAGTGAAAGGGAGGTCTATTAAAGTCCCAGGTGTCGTTTAGTTCAATTATCATTATTATTATTATTACTATTATCTGTCATAAATGTATTAAAGGCTGGGATCGTACTAAAGGGTTCTAAAGGGCTCTAAACATAAATGATTAGGTGTTCTAGTATGATAGTCTCAAGTAAGCAGACAGAAAGACACCACTTTGAAGAAATGTGGAAATTGTGGGGAGGAAGGAAAATAGATGATGAACGAGAAGTAGGATTTTGCATGAAATTAAATAGAAATTGGAAATTGAGAAAGAGCTTTCAACTAATTATAACTTGGTTGTGAGGGAATACTTGGAACAAAGATTAGTTTAACTTCAACTGGAATATACTCTCTATCTCTTAGCTCATTTTAACTTACTGACACATACCCACTATCCCTCTCGAATTTAGATTAATTCTAAGGAAGTAAATTATAAAATATTCAAATTAATAAGCACATATATTACATATAGAAGTATCTACTAATTATTTTAACTATTGGAAATATTATTTATATTTGAGCTTCCGTGCAAGAAGTCAACTATTTTCATATGTTTACATGTATAAAATATAAATTTTTTTCTAGAAAAAACATGTAAAATTCAAAAGAATTATTGAGTATCGCATAGCATTGCATAGCTAATTATACAATTACCCAAACTTTCCTGTAATTGTTGGATATCACGTGGTAAACTTGCTCTTTTGAAGCGAATCATTCATCGCAAATTTTTTTTTACAATTAACAACCAATGCAGTGTGTAGAAAAAGCCAAATAAGCAGCTTGGGGTACCTTTTTCACTTCTCGGTTTTCCTGATGATTTTAGAGTACCTAATGATTTAAATTAAACGATTGATTTTAGAAATATTTGATATTTGTCAAATAATCCTAACAATTTCCAATTATCGACATTTTTTAAGATGTTTTTCTTATTCTTTTTATCAAAATCTCTAGGTCTAAGAATATTGATAGAGCATGTTCTGCATAAGCTTCTCGAAATCATCATAAAACGTACTTTACATTTGCTACTTAATAGAACTGTATATTAATTATATATGTATTTTTTTTGCGAATAAAAAAAATATTATTTAGATATATATTTATATAAATATATAAGATGGTAGGTTTAATCAAATGGACTATAGACAGATTTGTTTGCTAAAAACATTTTATTACATTAGAAAAAATTTTAAATATTTACAATAAATACAATAATATATTCTTACCTAAAAACAAATTGGTTTTTATAATCAATTCTTATCTTATCTTATTAATAACTAAATATCTAATGGTTTTCCAATTTATAAAATCTAATTTATCTAACCTTAACACACAACAATTCCGTCTCATTGTTGTGATACAAACTTAGAAACATTAAATTAATATAATTAATATTATTTTTTTATTAATATTAACTTAATATAATTAATATTATTTATTTATCAATATTAATTAATAATATTAATTCTTCTTCTTCTTCTTCTTCTTAGCCTTATTTCCCACGGGGTGTGGGGTCGGCTCTTCTCGTTAATTGGCGCCAACTAAATCTGTTGTTGGCGTCGTCTGTAGAGAGATCAGATGCCATTAGATCTCCCGTTATACAGCAGGACCAGCTGGTTTTAGCCTCCCACGCGGTCTTTGGTACTCAACCTTCGATGACGGTGATGATGGTGTTGACGACTTTGATGTAGATGTGGACGATTTGAGTGAGGTTGATGGCAATGATGCTGATGCTGACCGATGTGACCATGTTCGTGTCGGTGATGATGTCGATGTTGATATTGATGTGAATGTGGATGTTGGACTATCTTCTTTAGCCCACCTCGTCCATAGGTGGGTAACCCTAACCCATTTCTCACATCGCCCGGGTGCTGACAATGTGCGTCTCTTGCAGGGGACGCCCCAGCCGTTAACCGTATAACATTTCTCCATTAATTGTTGATGCGACGCGAAGATGATCCAGCCGGCCTGTCGCTAGAGCCTGACGCGTGGATTGGAAAGAAGGAAGAGGAAATAAAGGGGATTGGGTCTGGATGGATGATTTGGGTAGGGCATGCACTCCCTTGGTCGAGGAATGAGAGAAAATGCATGTGCTCGCGTAGGGCAGTGTGCGCCACTCACTGAGGTAGATCTGTCTCTCACCCGCTACCCGCAGCAGCCGATGTTAAATTGTATTAGATTTTTTTTTATTTTTATTAAATAAATAATCTTGAGTTCTATGCTGGGATTCGAACTCAGGCTTCCTGTGTAGAAATCTCGTACTCTACCCACTCAGCCATGCTGCCGCTATAATATTAATTATAACCTATTATACCTATTATACCTAAGTTTTCTGCCTTCGTCAGAAAATTGCAATATTTTAAAATAATGCCAGGATACATTTTATGATTTTGTATGCCGAAGGCGAGCAAGGGGGTTCAGGGGGTAAATATGGCGTAAATTATGACGACCTTATACGGAAGCGACCCGAATCGACGCATCCAAAACTCGGGATTTTTTAGATTAATATGTTTTTTTAATAAATATTATATATACCGTTTTGAAATTTAATCAAAGAAATTCAAAATACATACATGTAGAAAGAAATTTTTTTCCCAGACTCTTCTTCACTATACTTTTATTTCCACGTCGGTTCGTGCATCCATATGCAGAACATGCCATGATAATTATTTTTAAAAACAAAAATAAAATAACAACCATCTATAACCTAAATCCCGGTGTAAGCCTAACCTGGTCTTAGAATCCAATTAGAATTTAATAGAAAATAATTTAGTATTAAATACAAATTAAATTATTAAAAACTATTTCTAATTATTAAATATATTAACTAAATTATAAAATAAAGAAGAAATAACCAAGAAAAACTTTCAAACATACGAGAAAATTGGAAACAAAAATGTATTATGTCTTATGGAAAATTCAATGTTTTGGTACATCAAAAATGGACGACAAGAATTGTTCCCTACTTTTTTGGTACAAACAAATGGTACCTCCATATCTCCATGCCTCTATCTAAAGAGAATACATTCAAAATAGATAGATTTTTTTTAAATAGAGATTTAGAGGAGATATTAACGACTATAAAAACCGATTTGTCTTTTTAAGGTAAGATTATACCAAAAGAATAATATATAATAAATTAAATGTATGATTGTATATAATTTAAAATAATAAATATTGTCTTTTTAAGGTGAATTTGTCTATAGTCCATTTATAATCAATATCCTCATTATATATTATTTATTTCATGCTTTAGATTTAACAAAATACACACACTTAACAGAAACTGCATGTATAACAAAACAACATTACCTATATGCATCGTTTGTTATGAATGAAGGGCTAAGTTATCAGAGGCAATGTTTGCTTTCAGGTGACTTGATGACATTACAGTACAATTCGATGTTACCTCTACGCCTCTTTCGCACAAAATATATATTAAATACAGTTTGCACATTAATTAGGTTGATTTTCGTTAAGATACAAAGTTTTATTTAAATTAAAACCGATAGAAATAAATTTTTAATGATTAATTAAATTATTTGGAATGATATTTAAATTTATATAATAATCAAGTCATTTTGATATTTTAATTTGTTATTAAATTAAATTATAATTAATTAAGTAATTCAAATAAAAGTTTAATAATTTTTGAATTTATTTTATTATTCATTCATTTGAATTCTATAATTTTTATAAAGAAATGTTATTTTCATGAGTAATTATTTTTATTTCATTAATTTATGTTTAAAATAAATGGAAATAATATTTAATTTTATTAATAAGAAACATTTCTAAAATATATGAAACCATAAATAAAACAATTATAAATAGAGTTACTTATACGTTTTTTCAATTCTCAGTGTAAGCCATATTCTAGTTAATTTAATATAATTTAATTATTTTTTCATTAACAAATATATTATTCATATGTAAACTGGACAAATTAAACTTGATTTAATTGTTTCAAATAACTTTTGAGTAGGTTTATTATTCACATATATTAGATTAAATAATACTTCCTAATGAAAATAAATATTCAAATAAGACCTCTTATAGTATTTAAAATTGTTCAGTTTATTTAATTATAAAAATTTTTTCAATTAATCAAATGATACTTAAAGAATTAAAAAAAAAATAAATTCCATTTAAAAACGAAATCTCACCCTTCCTCTCAATTCAGATTAAAATTTAATTTTAAACGGTGGTTATTCAATTTAGTTTTCAATTTATGTTTTTATTTTAATTAACTCTCATTTTTGAAAAAAATATTTAATTAACATTTTAATAAGCCTCTAATATTATTAAATTTGATAAAATATAGAGAAGTAATCCGTGCCGATAATTTCCTGCTTTTCTCTTCAGTTGCAGCCGGATAGATTTCAGGGCAAACACGTGGCGGACCATCAATCCCGTGGTCTCGTCAACCCACCATTGGGCTAAATGCAATAATACATGTAATATAACGCCTCCACCCTCTCCCTCCTGCCTGGGGGTGGTTTTCTCTGAAAGACTGCTTGGGGGGCCAAAATCGCGTTAACCAAAGCTTTCGGCTTAGGAGGGTGCGGCTTACATTAAGCACCCTTCCCAGTGAACGTCACCACCCCGGAATGGAGACGGGAGCACAGGTCAGTTTCTGTGTAATTATATCGGTTCCAGGATATCCAGGCATAATACAAAAGCATCACCGATTGAATTTCAGTTTCTAGTACAATAATTATGAAGCTACCATTATATTCTCTCAAGCACTTTAACATTTCATTTGTTTTTTAATATAAAATCAATTGAGAACAAGTATAGGTAAAGACATCTGTCTAGTAAATTGTAAACTTTATAATACAAAAATGATTTTTATTTTTCTAAATTATAAAAAATATAATAACTAATTTTAATTTAGGAATTGCATGACCTCTATGCATCTCCAGACATAGTTAGGATAATGAAATCGAGAAGGCTGCGATGGGCAGGGCACGTGGCTAGAATAAGAGAGGAAAGAATGGCGAAAAATATATTGGTGGGGAGACCAACGACGAGGTGGGTGGACAATGTAGGAAGGGTCGTGAGATGGGAGAGGGTAGGAGTTGGATAGTTGTGGCTCAGGATAGGGACACAATGAGAAATGTGGAAAAGAACTTTCGAGTTTCTTAGAGCCACAAAGATATATAGATAGAATTTTAATTTGAATCTATTTACTTCTTCAAAAGTAAGAAATCAAATCATTATTTTGAGAGAAGTCTAATATACAATATAAATATCAAGAACGTGGTATTTACATTGTATCACAAATTGGAAATTTTTTAAAAATAATTTTATAATACATAAAATAATTTAAAC
Organism: Labia minor; assembly: GCA_963082975.1. Taxonomy (NCBI): domain Eukaryota; kingdom Metazoa; phylum Arthropoda; class Insecta; order Dermaptera; family Spongiphoridae; genus Labia; species Labia minor. The sequence goes on along the minus strand of OY720349.1, from coordinate 48,733,240 downwards.
AAAATTATAAAAGTATAATTTTCATATTTTTTTCAATTTTAAAGATTTTGTAGGTTTAAAAAAAATTTTTTTTTTTGGAAATAGAATCCTTAAAATATATTTTAAATAATTTTATCGTTTTATTTTAGAATAAAGTCCATTATGCATAAATGAGAGAATTTTCGAATTTGTAATCTCTTTCACACAGTAAAAGGGTGATTTGAGTTAAAAAGAATTCTTTTTCTCTTTCATATCTACTACGAAACATTCAATAGATTGTCAGTTCAATGGTGGATGAATTGAAAGATTAATAAAATTACTTTTGACTATTTAATCAGTCAATGAATGATGCGTTCGAATGATCATGAAAATCAAATTTTATTCATTTCATTTGAAACCAATTTAGATTGAATCAAATTGTAAATTTATAATGGATAAAATTATAATGTGAATCTCCGTTGAGAAAAAAAATTGTCATTGGTAATTTAGAAATGAATTCTAAAATAGAAATAATTTAGTAAAATGGCATAATAACTATTATGTTTTCTAATAAAGAAGTAAATTCTTGATTTTGATTTAATTATTTTTTTAATTAAATATAAAAAGAGAATACTAAAGTATTTATTTATTGTTTTTTTTTAATGGAACGATAGGTTTTACATGCAACAACGATGAAATTGGCTGTTCATTTGGGGAGCTAAATAAAACGAAAATTAATAACTGGACATTTTTTCGGGGAATCGGTGAATGATTGATTTTTAAATTTCCAAGAGTTTTATAACTTTTACAATAATTTGTATTCTATATACATGAAATTGGTAGAATATAAACAAATTATTTTTAATAAGGGGTCTTCTTTATTGGAGAGTAGGATACCTTAACTGGTAGCGCATCTAACTAGAGCCTAGTGTTTGAGCAAAATTTTCAATAAAATTAATTGAAAGAAAGATTGTTCTCCAGTCCCAGGAGTAGCGTGTGGACACTTTCTATGACCCCGATAGAGATAGGTCCACTTCAGGGAAACAACCCTGCTCACTGACTTTTCCTTGCCTCCAATTGAGGAAATCTCGTGTCCCAAACCCTAATCAAATCCCAAATCCCATCAATTCAATATTAAAAAAAATCCTTCACATATCCCCCCTCCACTCCAACGTCAAGACTCTTCGCGACAAGTCGGTTATCTTTGAATTCGCATCACAAATGGATATGACCATTGGAGGCTGTCCAAGGCAGCAGACCCCGCAAGAGTCAAGTGCTAGGAAGAAGAAATTATGCCCTATTTGTGTGTGTGTGTGTGTGTGGTTTCATCATATAAATGACTTGAATGTGTTAACTATAGTGTTTTTGTAAATAGTGTGAATTATATTGGTGATTGAAAGGGAGGGGAGGGGGTAATTTAATTTATTCGAAAAAAGTAGATTTCAGTTGGGAACCTAAAGGTAACACGGTGCGCCAGGAGATATATATTTATATTTATATATTTATATTAAGTTATTGGAACGGATGAGAAGAATGAGTATCAATACTCATGAATAGAAATGAACCTGGGGATCTAGTATCAGCAGTGAGAATTCATTAGATTCCTCTATAATTTTGAATGTTAATATTTATAAAAAAATTTCAAATGTATTATCCTAATAATAAAATAATATATCGGGATCATAAGAATCAAAAGTATTTTATTTTAAAATTTATTATACTTTCAATTCTGTAAAGAAAAAATCGGCATAAATTTTATTTTAAAGATACACTCTTCTATGGTGAACGATCCAGTTAAATAACACACTATTATAATTCTAGTTTTTTTTTTAGAAAATTATTTTTATACAATTGTGTGGAGGGGCACTTATCTTTAAAATGAAGCCAAATTTCTGAAAAATTATTTTTTTTTTAATCAATAGACAAAATAAATATGCTCATTAGTTTAAGGGCAATGTGTATGTGGGTTGCCAGTAAGGTTGGTCATTCATGTTCAATGGTAAATTTGGTGGGGGGTCGCATAATTTATTGTATGATTGTATTCTGGCGAGTGCAGCTGCCTTATTTGCTTCCTCTTTTGCTAGCTGACGCACCCTAATGAGATCTCAGCTAGATTCTTTTTCCAATTCAGAGACTGAGTATCCTTAATCTCATTTGCACACTCTTCTATCGAATTAGTTAATTAGAAATAAGCCTTAATATAAAGTGAAACCCATTTCATTAGTTTAATAATAGGATTTATTTGTTAAAGAGATTAAAATATATATATATATAGTTATATATATGCATATATATTTATGCTCTTTTCATCATCAAATATATATTAAATAGTTTTCAAACAAATTTGATTTTTAATAAATCAATTAGAGGAAAATATTAAATTAAACTTTATAACTCGAGAATAATACATAGACTTATATTATATACTATAATGTAAATAATGTAATTAAATTAACGGACGAAAAACTAGAAATTTTTATAAATATTTTCTTTTCGTCAATATAGCTAACTAAATTCATTTGTTTTTTACCGACCGACGATAGTAGGGAGGTATTGTTTTCACACCAAATTTCACATGTGGAGATTTTTACATATCTCCACGAATCATGCATTTTCTAAACAGAAAAAAGTATTTTTAGCATGATGTCTGTCCGTCCGTCCGTCCGTATAGATGTGTACAGCCTGAACGGCTCAACGGATTTTGATGAAATTTGGTATATTTACTTAATGCATCAGTAGGATGAATTGATCAACTTTTGGTGCAAATCCGGAAACCTGGAAGTGGTAGTATTAGCGATCGACGATAGGAAGGAAAGGGTTATTTTCACACCAAATTTTTTACATGAGGAGATTTTTTACATATTATCACGATTCATTCACTTTTTATTGGTTTTATCTTCGAGAAAAATCATCTTTATTAGTTTTTTTTTAATTTAAAATTATATGACGTCATCCAGCCATTCATGACGTCACTGCCTGGTCTTACATATATATTATAAATAAAATAAAATTAAAAATATTTATGTTCTATCTGTTTTTTATTACATTAATAGATATATTAAAATTATTTGAAATTGTTTCTGTAGCTGGAAATTAATTTATTGCAAACTGTCGGTCGGTTCAGACCTGGCCACAGGTCAACTTATTATTTACTATTTTTCACTCATCAATTTTCTTGGATTTTTAATTAATTTAATTTAACTAATGCGAAATCTTCAATTCAAATATTTTATTAATAACACTAGAAGACAAATATTTCTTTTTATTTGATGACATCCCCCTTGAGGATTTTACTCAAAGAACTGAGAACAATATATTCAACGTTACAGAGGGTGTCAGTAACAGAGGATAAAGACTAAATTTAATGTTAAAAAAAGACTCCCTCAATTTCTTCATTCGACCTACAAAAGAAGTATTTAATGTTGTTAAGAATAAATAGAATTTTTCTCGTGATAACGCGCCCTTTTTGTTTTGATTGTTTTGCAAATGCGGTGACAATAGCGCTAGTAGTATGCTTAAGGGGATGGGGGCGGTGAGAAGGGGGTTACTTTGTCAATTGACACCCCGGCAATGAGTCATGCAAGGATCGAAAATGGATTGAGGGTGTGTTTTCAAGTGGAGTGCGTATGAGAAGATTTTCCCTGATGAAAGTTTAAAATAGACCTCCATTCACGGCTACTGATTATATCATGTTATTTACGCATATACGATTAAAACGTTAGTTAACTCTCTCGGTGCAAAAATATCACCACGACCTCCACCAACCCTTTCATCCGTTCACCTTCTCCCTCTTCTTCCCCCTCCCCCCTCCATTCGTCCTACGCTATCCCGTAGGCAGTTCAGTTTCTCCATCATCCACTTGAAAGCCAGGAAGGGATCAGGAAGTGACAGGATTCGCACTCACTCAAAGTTGTTTTTTGTTCATTAAAAAATGCTCTTGAAAGCTTTCATCGGGCAATAAAGATGTAATTTATATCTATTAATAATTCACTTGATTAAAGACATTTTCTAGATTAATTAAACGAATATCAATATTTTATTAGCCTTCATTCAAATAACAATTTTATAAATCAAATATTTTTCTATTTCACGACTATATATTTATTGGTTTGTCAAAAAATATATCCATTATTATAAGATATTAATTTAAAATTATAATTTTCTTTTAGATTTTATTATCTCGCCATCACGAAAATTTTCGATTTCGAGATTTTGATGTTTTTATATGTTTTGAAGGTCCCTGAGTCATTTTCACGAAAAATGTCTGTTTGTATGTGTGTATGAAGACAAGATTACGCAAAAACGGTTTGAGCTAGAATAATGAAATTCGGTACACGGGCATTATTCAAAAATTCGTAGTTTTCTATATGAAAAATGTAGCTCATTCGGAAGAGGACCATTATCTACCATCTTTTCATTTTTTTCCTCTAAACTAACCGTAAAAATAAATATATAAGTTTCTAGTTTTTCACATGATTAAAAATTGTATAAAACTGCTATATATAGAATCTATATATTTAATACGATAGTGTCCGTCTGTACGCAAAAAACTCCAGAGCCTAAACTACAAGGAGTAAGGTAACCAAATTTTTCTGAGGTGAAGGGTACCTCAAATGATGAAAAATAAAAAAGAAATTAGAATCTTAGGTAACTCCTGAGCTGAGCTACGGGTGTTCCATTTTCCAGAAATATATATAAAGGAAAGTGTTTGTATATATGTAATTTGTTTACTTTTTTGCTGTCATAGAAACAGATATATATATAATTAGAACCTCTCTCTCACCCTCTATTTAAAATTTTAAAAAATGGAGTGTTCTAGCCAAATTAAGAAATTTAAATTCGTTATGCAACTTTGATAGGTAAATGAATTGGACTGGAAGAGGAGACATATGATTAGAGAAATTGGGGAAAAATCAACCGAAATGTAATTAAACAAAAAAATTCAAGAATTATGATACGGACACGACTTACATACAATTAACATACAAAATGTAGAATTGGAAAAAGTATAAAAATATTTAAATACTTAAGATCTCTAATCACGAAGGATAATAATATTCGAGAAGAATTTAAATCGACGTTGTAATTGAGTAATTATGCAGTAAAGGGGCTTATCTCATCAAAGAGGATCAAAATTAAAATATATAAAACAATTATTTTTCATGTTGATCGATGACTATGGTGACCATATTTCGAAAACACCAAACCGGGACAAACGGTATACCTTTTTTTAGAACTAAATTGAAAAAATTTTGAATAAAAAATTACGAAATGTCCTAAATATTGAAAAAACAGTAGGGTGTCCCGAAGACATTTTTGGGACAGAGCACCTAAAGACGGGACGTTTAGTCACCCTATCGATGACTCTGGGAGACGAGAGTAGATTTGGAGTATTTGTGAGATTAATATTGTTCGCAGCATTTATAGGCCAAAAGAAGATGAGGTCACAGGAGGATGGCGGAGATGGCATAACGAGAAATAATGTCCAGATATAGTTAAGGTTATAAAATCAAGAAGGCTGGGATGGGAAGGGGACGTGGTTGGAATTGGAGAAACTAGAAATTGGGAGAAACCGATTGGGAAACATCCGGTGGAAGACCAAGGACCAAGGTGGGTGGACAATGAAGGAAGGGACATGGGAGAGATGGGACAGGGTAGGATTTGGTTGTAGCTCAGGATAGGGACGCTTAGAGAAATGTGGATGCTGCGGCTAAGAACTTTCGAAAACTGTAGAGACACAGAGTTAGATAAATACAATAATAATATATAATTAATTTACTGATTAAATTAAAATATATTTTACAAAAAAACAAATACATGTCTTATCTACTTATACTGATTGAAACAAAATGGATGAAAACCTTTTACATACAGACTTTCAACCAAATACTATGTATCACTCGGGGGTACAGGGGGCGGAGCCCCCGTCTAGGTATGAAGAGCGCCGAAGGCGCTCGGAGCAGCTAGTTTCATTTAATTTATCTGATTTCCCACGGTACCTTAATAAACAAACAACTCTTTATAATTACTCTGTATCAATTATTATAATATCAATTCTTTAGTATTAAATATTCTATTTTATTATAATTTTATATCTGCATTTTATTCTGAACGAATTAAATTTTTCCTTTTACCTTATCAGCCGTCGCGGTTTCATGAACCAAATTATTCTTCAAAAATTAACCAGAGTGCTACCAATTAATTAATTATTAATTTTCAACCCATTTTTCTCATTAACCATTCCATACAAGACCATACTTTATACGACACTATGTATATATATTATTAAAAATTTGGAGTGTATCCACTCGACTATCTCGCAAATTTGAATTGGATTTATTATAACATATATCATATTTAAATTAAATTATAAATTTTAAAATTAATAAATAATATTTATTAAACCAGCGCGTGTTTGGCTCTTTGTTGACGACACTACGTCTCGTTCTGGTGCGTGATTTGGAGTCAAGGTGTTAAGAAATTTTAAAAATTAATTCCAGTACTTTCAGCGATTCAATCAAGCTGAAATTCTATATATAGCAGTTTTATACAATTTTTAATCATGTGAGAAACTATGAAACTTATATCTTTACATTTCTCATAATTTGGTAGAAAACTACGAATTTTGAATAATGTCCGTGTATCAAATTTCATTATTCTAGATCATCATCTGGCGAGATAGTAAACATAGTACGAATAATTAAAAGTAGTTAAAATATCACATATGATTTATCTTTTCTTAAGTTTAATTACTATCACGCCAGAGATAGTATTGCGATCACGAAAATTTCCGATGTTGAGATTTTGATGATTTTATACTTTTTGAAAATCATTTTCACTAATATGAGTGTGTGCGTGTGTGTTTTGATTTTTTTTCCAAAGTGACAGTAAAAATAAAGATATATGTTTGATAATTTTTCACAAGATTAAAAATTGTATAAAACTGCTATATATAGAATTTCAGCTTGATTGAATCGCTGGAAGTTCCGAAATTAATTTTTTAACACTTCAAATCACGCGGTAGCATGTGTAGTGGTGTCATCAACAAAGAGCCAAACACGCGCTGGTTTAATAAATATTATTTATTAATTTTAAAATTTATAATTTAATTTAAATATAATATATGTGTTAATTAATCCAATTCAAATTTGCGAGATAGTCGAGTGGAGACACTCCACATTTTTTTAATTTTGAAACTTAAAATAGTAAATTTATTCATTAAATGTTTTGTCGTTTTCTTACTTAACAAATCAGTTAGTTAGTCTTTGCATGGTTTTCCTCTTTTCGGGCCAATGATTTTGGTGCAAATGGTCTGTTACTTGGGTCCAATTAGAATTCCAGCCGGTTGCGTTTACACTCTATCTATTGGGCTTTTTCTTTTATGGTAGCAAAGGAATACCCTCAGTAACCCTTTCAGTCCTATTGATCTAACTCTAACAACTGTTCAAAGCCTTGCACTAAAGTCTTTATAAACACAAATATAACAGGGAATCCTATTTGCAGAGAGATCGCAATATCTCGAGCATATTTGGCTACCCTCCTAACACGATCAGCCACTGGCTGTAGATAATACCTTTTAGAAATTGAATTTACTAAGATGATTAGCAAAATTAATAATTTATCATAGTTAGATAATATTAAGATTTATAGAATAAGTCTTTATTCACGACAAATTAAATCAATCGAAATATATTTCATTGTGTGAAAATCAATTTAATATTTTCTTGAAAATAATTGCTATAAAGAAAAACTAGAATCAAATAAACTCTACTTTATTTAGAGATATCGATTCTGGATTTATAATTTATATTATATATAATTTGACCTCCTATATGTTTTGATAGTAAATTGTCACCATATTAAACATTTAAAAAATTGATCCGTTACTGGATGTTAGACACTCATCGCATAAATATAATTAATAGTTAATTATATTAATTATTTTTTTAATATTGGAAGTATTATAACATAATTAAATAAATATTTAAATGATTTTTAAAAATATGTTTTTCATTTTCAGTCAAGTGTAGAAATTTTTTAATAAAACTTGGTTTCGAATTTCTCTATATATCTAGATAAAAAATTAAAAAATTTCAAAATTGAGAAATTTCAACAAATTTTTTCATATTCGTCATGGTTTAAAATTTCCACAATAATTATTCAGACATTAGTTTTAGTTGCAATCATTATAAGTGGGATAAAAAAATAATAAAAAAATAAAACTTATATATATTTATGAATACTATATATTAGGGGTGGCCACACTTGGTGATTCTTAGAGCCATATTGAAAAATCGAAAATGTTTAAGAGCCAAATCGAAAAAAAAATTTACTTTTTCTTTTTCTTTTTTTTTTTTTTTTGGGGGGGGGGGGCGGGTTCGTAATCGCAGAAGCAAAAATTACGAATACGTGCGCGATTAAAATACCTAATTATATTAATAATAAGTATTACGCCCCGCATGCAATAGTTCTTCTGTTCCTATTGTAATAAAGTAGACAGTTGGGATAGATCGGGTACATTTTACAACAAAGTGTTTAAAACTTGCAGAAATAACTAAATTTTAAATTTTTTTTAAACAATTATATGTAAATAAATATGTGAGGTAGCCTTTTTCCAGTTTAATATATCGCACCCCGGGAAGAACAGTGACACAACTAAAAAAATTCCCGATTTTGAGTTTAGTACACTGGTGAATGGATCTGTTATACAAGTACGAGCACGAAAAAATATCTGTAACTCTAGATTTGTCCGCAATATGGCAGTTGTGTCATCTATACTTTTAGGTTAGTTGTCACTTGTACATGCAAGAACAGGGTCACTTTAGAGTTAGTACGAGGTGGTCTATTAAATCCTACTAGACCAAAAAGTCACAAGTAAGTTTTATTTAACAAGGAAAGTGACCCAATTCAAAGAGCTCACCTGTAATTACCTCTTAACGCAACATAATGTATAACAAAAACATAATGACATGCCATTATTAAATAGAGTATGATTGAATTTAAAATAAATAATATTTTATTGGTATGTAAAAGGTGCTTGTATCATTTCCCTACAAGTTTTTAATTTTCTTTAATTCGATATTGTAGAAATTCAGTTTTTTAGTTGTGTCTGCCGGGGTGCGATATGTAAATTCTAAATTGTGATAACTTTAAATTTTTTAATTGAGCCACGGTTTGGTCACCTTTACTATATATGCATATTGATAGATTTATTTTTCTATTACTTGGGCGAATGAATAATAATGATTTTTTCTCAAGTCATTATTTATTTTGAATTTTAGAAAAATAATAATTTTTAATTTTATTTTTTAGTGTTAATTTATATTATAAAAAATATTGAAAAATATTAATAAATAACCATGAGTCAAGTTGGAGAGTTACGTCGTCTAGATTGAATCATTTTAAAGTCCCCGAATCAGCAATTTCTTGCCCCTTGTCGCGCACTCCCCTTCCTTTGGGGAGTTTACCAGCTGACATTTTTTTTAATGTCGCAATCAGACCAAGAATAAAAAACATCTCTTTCTCTCTTGTTTCACTCTACCGGTTGGGGCCAACAAATAGGTTTATTTTAAGGCCTATATGAACTCAGACTAGACAATAGTAATTTGATTCCAGCAAGGAAAGGGGGAGATTGTCTCTCTCCAATCTCAATCTCTTTTTATGCATCTATTTTGCATTTATCAGTATACTTCTAGAGTTATTACTTATTATTTTACTTAATATTCCAATCATAATTCAAAAAATGATTAAACTTTAAATACAATCATATATTAATTATTTATTATATACATGAAAATCATTATTTTCAATAACCCTTTTATTTTATATAGGTAATAAAGAATAAAATTAATATAACGATAATAATTTAACTATTTATTTATATAAATTAGTCAATTTTAAGATAGAGAGTAGTTTCAATTTATTTTTACCGACCGACGATAGTAAGGGAGGTATTGTTTTCACACCAAATTTCACATGTGGAGATTTTTACATATCTCCACGAATCATGCATTTTCTTAACAGAAAAAAGTATTTTTAGCATTATGTCTGTCCGTCCGTCCGTCCGTATAGATGTGTACAGCCTGAACGGCTCAACGGATTTTGATGTAATTTGGTATATTTACTTAATGCATCACAGTGGGATGAATTGATCAACTTTTGGTGCAAATCCGGAAACCGGAAGTGGTAGTATTAGCGATCGACGATAGGAAGGGAAGGGTTATTTTCAACACCAAATTTCACATGAGGAGATTTTTTACATATCACCACGAATGTATTGGTTTTATCCTCGGGAAAAATCATCGTCATTATGTTTTTCTTAATTTAAAATTATATGACGTCACCCAGCCCTTCATGACGTCACAGCCTCCTTATTATGATCTCGGGCAACGCCGGCTACTTCAGCTATATATTATAAATAAAATAAAATTAAAAATATTTATGTTCTATCCATATCTGTTTTTTATTACATTAATAGATATATTAAAATTATTTGATATTGTTTCTGTAGCTGGAAATTAATTTATTTCAAACCGTTGGTCGGTTCGGACCTGGCCACAGGTCAACTTATTTTATATATTTCTTCTTAAATATACAAAATAAATTATAATTATTAAAAAAAATAATTTTTTCTAGAACATACATCATCCTAAAATGACTAAAATGAACCAAAAAAGCTCAAAATATAAAAGTATATAATTTTTTTTTATAATATTTAGATATATAATATATATATATATATATATATATATATATATATATATATATATCATTCAGTGTTATATATAAAATATATATTATATATAATTTAAATAGTTGAAATTTTTAAACTCATCTAGATTTAAATTTTCACATGAGAAACATTGACCAAAAGAAAATGCCGGTGATAGATTACCTGCAGTTTCTATTACAATGGTCTGCGAAAGTTAACTGACTTGTGTATTTGCAACACCTCTTTTGCATGCCGTTTGGTTTCTTTTCCTGATTTCGGGGAGTCTCTCTCGGTTGGTCGGCTTTAAGAAAAAAAACTTTAGCTTTTGTGTATAAATCACGGAAAAGAGGGAAGCAACCGGGCATATAGTTTATAGTATGCGGGAGGAACGTAGGGATTTTTCTTCGTGTTTCTGTGGGTTGAGTTTGAGGCTGGACGCGGATCATGGAATAAAAGGATAAGAAAAAGGGGCGCCAGGCGATGAGACAGCAAGTATTTCTATGGATTAGACACAAACCAGTCAAGGCGAGATTTTAATAATGAGCCTCCTAATCTTCTTTGAATAAAATACATTCTCGCCTTTGCATTGAATGAACCAAAAATCATCATTCGAAGCTCAGTGTAGGCGAAAGCAAAAGAAGGAAGAAATATATAAATGTATTTTTAATCTTTTTTTATAGGACTTATTAGAAATATAATTTTTCATTGTCAATATCTCTAAATATTCGTCGAAAAAAATAAGTTAATCCATGGTGTCGAGACTATCCATGCTTATCGAATTTCGAATTTCAATTCAAATCTAAACTCTTTGAATGATATATACATTTTACAAATTTAATCTTTGTATACTAAACGTTATGAAAAAGTTATATTATATATATATATATATATATATATTAATTAAGTATAATAAATTTAAGTAATCATAAAATTTTAGCGAGATCATTCATTTTAGAGAAACCAATAAACTTAAAAATAATCAAATTTATTCAAATTAGGTATTGTAATATTAATTTATCATAAAAATTATACACAGAACCTTAAAAAATTCTTGTAGGATCTAGAGGTTTTGTTAATAAAAGATATATTGTAATTTAAATATAAGAATATTTATTATATATGATAATATATATAGATGAACATAGAGGTTAGTGAGTATTCTGCTTGCGTGTTAATCGCTCAGCATAGAAATATAAAAGTGTGTGTCGTTTGACCTTGATCAGCTGTTCAAAGCTAGTAGTGCTTTGAAGTAATGACACCAGGGGGGTTTCTTCATATTAATGTATGAGACTAATTTTAAAAATACAACACGCCCCCTTAAAATTAGTCGATATTGAATTTAATACAAATCGTTCAGACCAAGTCCTTTCGAACAAAATTCATGCTTCGTTGAAGGAAGTCCTTTCGTTAATACATCAGCGAACATTTCATCTGTAGGCTTATACTTTACTTCAATATCGCCGTCATTATTTTTTTATTTTAAATAAATCTGAGAGTTTATATTTTTATTTTTTAAATTTTCAATAATTTTCACATTATTTTATGCTAAGATCAGATCGTCCACGTACAAGGCTAAAATTGTAACGTTTTTATTTTTATTTTTTAAATATAAACATTTATTTTTATTTTAAGAAAAAACTTTCATTCAGGATTAATTTTCTCCTTAGAAATTTTATTATTAAATATTTATTTTTATTTTAAAAACTTTCCTTCAGGATTAAAAACTCTCCTTGGAAATTTTATTATTAAATATTTATTAATATTTTTGAGGAATTTCTATATATATTTCTTCCTTTATTTCTCAATTTAGATAAGCATTTATAAAAATCTATTTTCAATCGATGACGTTTTTTTTATTTAACCTTTGGTCGATCAATCAACTCCCATGTGTGATTTTTGTTCATTTCATTAATTTTTGTTTTAATTTGCCTTTTTTCCATTTATACTTGTTGGGGCCTTCTAATGCATCTTGAAGTATTAAATTTGATATATCTGGACTGTCAAGGCTTTCCTCGTCTTGAGTATTTTTATTATTGGGATTTTTTGTTTTTATATAATTATGTACCTTTTTTGGTCTCCCTTTCATATTTGATTTAATAAATTTCGGCCTTCCTGGACCTTTTTTCATAATTATTTCATCATCTGAATTTTCTTCATTTTCATTTTCACCTTTTTCAAGTTTTTCTTCATCTTCAAGATTTTCATTTTCATTTTCGTTTTCATCTTGAATTTCATTTTTATTTTTATTGAACAGGTTATAGAGATTTACAGAATTTTCTTCAAGTTTTTCTTCATTTTTAGCAGTGGATTCAAATATAGGATTTATCATGTATAAACCATCTTTCTTGAATGTAGTAATAATGGTTTCTCCTTTTTCATTCTTTATAACTGCTTTTGAATGAATAAAAAATATTTTCTTTCTTTTAGATGTGGCTTTTGAAATGGATATAAGATTTCTTTTTAAATTCGGTACATATAAAACATTTTCTAACTCTATTTCAGTTATTTTATTATTATTTTTTAATTTAAAATAAACGTTTCCGATTCCTTTTACTTCTGTGCAATCATTATTTGCTAATCTTACCTTTTGATCAGATTTCTTGAAATTTTTAAATTTTTTTCTATCATTACACATATGTGATGTCGCTCCACTGTCGAGGCACCATGAATCATTCGAATCGTTGTTCTCAATGTAGTTTGCAGCAAACATTGACTTTTTGCTTTTTATAATATGTCGTTGATCTTTTTGTTCATTATTTTTCTTATTAAAACATTGAGATGCTTTATGCCCGACTCGATGACAATAATTACATTTAAATCTGAAAAAATATTTATTTTCATTATTTTTATATTTAAAATCTGGTTTGCCTTTTATTGAATTGTTAACTGTGTAATTTTTCATATTAAATGCATCCTGAACTTCAGGCGTAGTATTTCGTTTCTTGGAATTTGCTTCTTCCAATAATTTTATTTTTAGGTTCTCTGGGTCAGGTAATATATCACGTGTTTCTATTGCACATCTAAAATTTTCGTAATTTGATGGAATGCTATAAAGTAAAATAATCGTTAATAAATCATTTTGTATTTCAATATCCATTTCTTTGAGCTTATCTATAATATTAAAAAATTCATTTAAATGTTCAGACATGCAATCATCTTCGTTCATCTTTTTAAAAATTAATTGTTTTAACAAGGTTGCCTTTTTAGCTGGACCTTTAGATAAATAAATATCTTGTAGTTTTTTCCATACCTGATTTGCAGTCTTGCATCGTTTAACATGAATCAGCTCCGGTGGGCTTATAGCTAATATCAGCTCAGCTTTCGCTTTTTGATCGTTAATTAAAATTTCCTCACTTGCACCTTCAGTCTTTACAGTTCCTGATACATATTTCCAGAGATTATTCTTCACGAGAATTGCTTCCATGTGAATTCTCCATGTATCATAATTATCCTTCGATAATTTTTCAATGTAAACTTGACTTACTGCCATCTTGAGAATTTTATCTCTTCTTCAAATATTTAACTCTTTTTATATTAACAATTTCAATAAATCACTTAATAAGCGCAGCGGAAGCGTGCTGGGCCCATAACCTTTTGTAGGATCTAGAGGTTTTGTTAATAAAAGATATATTGTAATTTAAATATAAGAATATTTATTATATATGATAATATATATAGATGAACATAGAGGTTAGTGAGTATTCTGCTTGCGTGTTAATCGCTCAGCATAGAAATATAAAAGTGTGTGTCGTTTGACCTTGATCAGCTGTTCAAAGCTAGTAGTGCTTTGAAGTAATGACACCAGGGGGGTTTCTTCATATTAATGTATGAGACTAATTTTAAAAATACAACAATTCTCTTATTAGAGAATTTTTAAGGTGAAAAATCGATCCTTTTAGGTCTCAATGAAATGAAAAATCATTTTAATTGTTTTATTCTTAATTAAATAAATTAATTAACATTACACTAATTCAAGGTGGCTTTGGAAAACCTATTATATATTATATTTTTATGAATATGAATATTATTATTATTAATAATTATATACCAACTACACCACAAGAAGTAAAAAATGAAATTGAGTCTCTCAATGCTAAAAAGGTCCCTGGGTTTGATCTCTTAAGTGCCCAAATACTCAAAGAGATGCCACATAAAGGTGTCATCAAGTTAACTCATCTTTGCAACGCTCCATTTAGGCTTAAATTCGTTCCTGAGCAATGGAAGGTTGCTGAAGTTATTATTCTATTAAAGCCGGGAGAATCTCCTGAAGAAATATCATCATATAAGCCAATTTCTCTATTACCAGTGATATCGAAAGTGTTTGAGAAATTGTTGATCAAACGGTTGAAGCCTATTATTGAAGAAAAACATCTCCTTCCAGAACATCAATTTGGTTTTAGAGATAGACATTCTACAATAGATCAAGTCTATAGAATAATTAATTATATTGAAAAAGCTTATGAAGAGAAAAAGGTTTGTTCTGCTATCTTTCTTGATGTATCACAGGCATACGACAGAGTATGGCATGAGGGATTGGTGTATAAGCTAAAAAAAATGCATCCAAAGTCGTTCAGTGATCTTCTGGAGTCCTATCTTCAGAATAGATACTTTCGAGTCTGCTTTGAAGATGCGTACTCTAGCTTCAGGAAAATCTCAGCAGGTGTACCCCGAGGAAGCGTTATAGGACCTATTTTATATTCCTTTACACTGCTGACATCCCTAAGAGCTCGGAAATCAAGATCGCAACTTTTGCAGACGATACTGCTATCCTGGCCACCGGGATTGATACTGCCTTGGCAACAGTTAGGGTACAAAAGGCTGTTGACAGAATTGTGGACTGGGCTAATAAGTGGCGTATCAAGATGAATGAATCAAAGTCTCAACACATCAATTTCACCTTAATGAACCAAGACCCTTTGCCTATTATAATCAACAAGCAAAGGGTTCCATATTTAAATTCTGCTAAGTATCTGGACCTGACACTCGATGCCAAACTTCGGTGGAAAGAACATATAAAAATAAAAAGAAAACATCTAAACGTAGTGAGATCTAAAATGGAATGGCTCATTGGTAGTAATTCTAAACTCTCGGTTTACAACAAACTACTGCTATATAAACAAATTTTGAAGCCTGTTTGGACTTATGGACTACAGTTGTAGGGTTGTAGTGCAAAATTAAATATAAAAATAATTCAAACTTTCCAAAATAAAGTGCTACGTAGTATTGATAATGCTCCATAGTATTGTCGCGATAAAGATATTCATAGAGATCTAAAAATGAATACCATTATTGAAGAACGAAGTGCAATGTCCGAGAGACATGAACTTCGCCTTAAAAATCACCCCAATCTCCTGGCTTCTCGTCGCTTAATCCACAATGAAATTTTGAGACGACTTAAACGAACTAAACCAGCCGATATAGTGAAAAAATTTTATGAGTGTTACTCCCCCTCCAGTGATAAATGGAAATTAACGAAATAGATTAAACGCTTTATCAATTCGCATACAATTTGGTTTTAAAATCAATATATATATATATATATATATATATATATATATATATATATATATATATATACTATAAGCCAAGATTAGAAAAAATATCTTACATTTGATAATAATTTAAAAATAGTTTAGTATAGCTATAAACAATTTATTTAAAAATATAAATAATAGATGCACGATCGTGTTTATCTTAATAATTTCATCGATCTGTCTGATTGTTTTAAGATAAATATAAATGTGTTATATATATCAATGGAAGTAAGAATTATCGAAAAGATAATTAATATTTATAAATAGGACATAGCATTAATTTTTCCATTAATTCTGATTCAAATGATAATCTTTTGCATTTAAATTTCCTAAGTTTACTTATTTTTTTCTTATTTAATATATAATTATTATAATATATATACGATTAAGTAATAATAATAATAATAATAATAATTCAGTGAGTTAGGTATTGATCTAATGAGAGAGGAACAATTAATTATAACTCGTTTTAGAAGAGTTAACACCTTTCTTAACAGGTGATAATAAACCAATCAATTTTCCAAGATTATCATCTGTACAAAGCTCTTTTATTAAACAATCTCATTTGTCTCTCATTAATCAACATTGAAAAGAAATCTTTAATTATAAAATTAAAATTCTTATATTTCATAGATATGTGAATCTGACAAATAATTACGATAATCAAAATGTTGTGAAAATAAATTTAAAACTACTAGTAGGGAAATTATACAAGCACCATTTACATTCCAATAAAATACGATATTATTTATTTTAAATTCAATTATACTCTATTTAATAATGTTATGCATGTCGTTATGTTTTCATTATATATTATATGACTTTAAGAGGTAATTACAGGCGAGCTCTTTGAATTATGTCACTTTTCTTGCTCAAATAAAATAATTTCTTCATGTTGTGACCCTTCAAGTAATACTTATGTCACCTTTGTTGAATAAATTATAAATATTTTTTTTACTTGTGACTTTTTAGTTTAGTAGGGCGAGTTTTTTTGGTTTGTTTGCTTTTAATAATTATAATTTAAAAATATTCAATAAAAAAAATTGGATTGAAATTAACTGTTTTATTATTATTATTTTTATTTCACTCGGAATATGCCGATTTTCTTTCTTCTTTTCACTGCCTCGTACGAACTCCAAAGTGACACTGTTCTTGCATGTAAAGGGTGTTTTTTTTGAGGTATAGAACTTTAAGTTGGCATTACTGTTCAAGTTGACGACCGATTTAACAGCTGTCAAGTGATTTATTCTCAGTTTGGTTTGGCAATTCATCATGATTAGACTCACGCCTGAACAACGCTTGCAAATAGTGCAATTTTATTTCGAAAATAATGGTTCTGCACGGAATACGTATCGTACACTACGTCCATTTTATCGTCGACAAAATCATCCATCAGAACAGTTAATTCGATTAACCATGGAACGTTTTCGCGCCATGTTTACTCTTATTGATAACTCGCATCCCCAGAGATGCCGTACGGTGCGTACAGAAGAAGCTATTGCTAATGTAGAGCCAGAACGTTACAGTGAATGGTGATCGGTATAGAGCCATGATTACTAACTTTTTCATTCCTGAATTGAACAACCATGATGTCCAGGAGCTGTGGTTTCAACAAGACGGCGCAACATGTCACACATCTCGTGCCACAATCGATTTATTGAAAGACACGTTTGGTGACCGCCTAATTTCACGTTTTGGACCTGTGAATTGGCCTCTAAGATCTTGTGATTTAACACCGCTAGACTACTTTCTGTGGGGCTATGTAAAGTCATTGGTCTATGCGGATAAGCCACACACGCTTGATCATTTGGAAGACAACATTCGCCGTGTTATTGCCGATATACGGCCACAAATGTTGGAAAAAGTTGAAGCTATGAGTGCAACAGTGGCTTAACCTACAAAGCCATGAAAACTCAAAATAGGATGGATCTACTATAGTACACATTCTATTGATATTGTGCAATCAGCATTAACTAAAACTATTTTTTTTTTAATTATTCTAATCAATAGAATGGTAGATTGATACTACAGCTATCCTATTTTCAGTTTTCATGGTGGTGTTGCACTCATAGAGTCATATATCATTTAAAAAAAACAAAAATATAATCCTTGAAAAATACTTAATTCAAATTAACTTATATAAATCATCTTAGAATAACATATTTAAAATGGTAGTGACTTGAAATTCAGAATCCCCAATTTACCTACCCCATCTTAATATACTCGTATATTCTCTCCTAGGAGGGTAAAGAAAATAAGATTCTCTTCTACTCAATTTCACATTTAGTTGAAAATATTTATTCTTTTGAATGAGTGTTAGTATATATATATATATATATATATATATTATTTCTTTTTACCTTTGGCTCATTTATTTTTACTTACAGCAGACAGGAAGAGATTGTCTTAGATGATATTCATCCAAATAAAAATAAACATAATAATAATATATTTAAATATATAATATTATATCCGTTGAGTAAGAAAGACAATAAAAATCCAACTTTTGCATAAATTTTTATTTATTATTATTATTATTATAAGTGTAATCTTGATAGAGTATATAAAATGAAAGTATAACATATATAATGGTCTCTTGTAGCTTTTGCATTAAAAAAATATAAACCTTTGGACTGGAAAGAATCTAAGCATAAAGATAAATAAAATTGTTTTATAAGAAATAGTTGATTATATATATATTTTTTATAAAGTTTTTTAGAAATAATTACCTCTCTCCATTTGTTTAAAATTAAAATAACTTTTTCTATTTTTATCTGAAAATATTTAATAATACATAAATTAAAACAAAGAAAATTTATTGAGTATCATTATTATATTAAATACATTGGGCATATGGCTAACAAAAAATATTAATTTTATTTTTAATAAATTCTATAAAAACTTGTTTAGTTTGCATCATCATAGTTTATATTATTGTATTAGAGAAAAGGGGCGTTTTTAGTAAAAGTGGTTTATTTATTCAAATCGAAAATGACGAAAGGTTCTAAAAGCTTAACTAGTAAGTCTCTAGGTTATGGAGAAATATACAGGCCGCCTTGGCTGGGTTAGAACCCAGAACAAAATCGATTATGTTTGTTCTAAAGCCTGTGTTTATATAGGAGCAAAACTACAACCAAAGTCAAACGATCGACACAATGGCGAGAGATTAAAAGTTTTTTCATTCTGTATATTAAGAAAGACCAAAATATATATATTATACATACATTACACACGTATTTTGCAATGTTAAATTTAATTTTTACGCCTTTCTGGTGTTTCAAACTTGGCAATGAACCAAAATTCCATTCTAGTGGGTCTTTTGAGAGAACTCAAAACTTATGTCGTCTCCCAAACTCGGCACTCTTAGGCTTACGCCCTTCATTGAAAAATTAAATGAGCAGGCAGCCAAAACTCCGTTTTCCAAAGGATTTCCAGAGGAAGATTCCAATTAATTTAATAGTAAATTCTAATCTCATATATCTTGATGTTTAAAATGTATAACGTAAAGGAATTAAAAAATAACATTATAAGAATAAATATAAAGAAATTTTATATTTTAAAAAATTTCTAAAAATTTTAAAAATTATATATATATATTTCTATATATGTTATAAGATACATATACCACTTACATTCAAAATATAGTATACACATTTTTATTTATGTGATTATATATTGATGACAAATATTATTTAAGTAAAAATACAATGTTTATCATATAGTTATAACATGAGGTTTTTGAATAATATTTATTATAATTTTCGTTTAACAATAATTTTTTTTAATGAAATTATAATAACTCGTGTTAATTCATTAAATTTAGTTTTCTATTTTGAAATAATTTTAAATTTTGACAAATTATAGGTATAACTTTCAGTTTAATATAATAACAGTAGGAGGGGAGAGGATATTCGTCTTTTATGAAAATATATAGCTTCTTTAAGTCACTAACAAAATATAATTCACAGAAGTAAAAGACCAATAGAAAATATTTAGAAGTAAAGTACAGATAGTGAGATGATGTTCTATTTAGGGAGATAAAAATCATCTGACTAATAAAAATAATAATAAATAAAAGCTAAATATATTGTATCTAATTGCTCACGGTTGCTACTTTTTAGTTACTCGTATTAATCGTATAATTCTATAAAATTATCCATTTCCTAAATTCATTTTATTGTACTGATTAGGACATAAATATAGTTTAAAGTAGTATTGAAAGTTCCAATTGAAGCCTAAATGATTAATGCGTAAATGGCCTTTGTTTTTGTTTTTAATGGGACATATGCTTTAGTTCGTTTGACTTTCAAATAAACATCCAGCTAAGAGCTGTTCTCTTCTCTACCCTAATACGCTCTGGGGGTCTTTTAAAATAAATATTTAAATTAAATTCATCTGAAAAGTATTAAAATGAATCTTAACTAAGTGTAAAGAAGAAATTATTTTTATTTTTAATAAAAAACATACATCTTCCATTCATGTTTTTATTCAGATGGATTCCCTTGTATTTAGGCGGAATAAAAGAGGACATCCTTCTAGAAAGAATATTCATTTAATAAATATTCACTTGATATATGATTTTAATGAAAAGTTAAGTCCCTATTATTTATTTCAGTGCTATATTAAAATTGCAGATTTTTTCTTTAATTTTATTTAATTTAATTTTACTTATTTATTTCATGCTCTTTGGTTGACAAACGAGACAGAGTTAATAAAATAGTACTTAACAAGTGATAATTTTTGGTTAAATTCTTATGAAAATATTATATCTGTATGAATAAAAATAAGTTGACCTGTGGCCAGGCTCAGAACCGACCGACGGTTTGAAATAAATTAATTTCCAACTACAGAAACAATTTCAAATAATTTAAATGTATCTATTAATGCAATAAAAAACAAATTTGGATATAATATAAATATTTTTAATTTTATTTTATTTAAAATATATAAGTAGGAGCTGGCTGTGATGGCATATAATTTTAAATTAAGAAAAAATAATGATGATTTTCCCGAGTATAAAACCAATACAAAGTGCATGATTTGTGGAGATATGTAAAAAAATTTCCTCGTGTGAAATTTGTTGTGAAAATAACCCTTCCCTTCCTATCATCGATCGGTAATACTACCACTTGCGGTTTCCGGATATATACCAAAAGTTGATCAATGCATCCCACTGATGCATTAAGTAAATACAACAAATTTCATCAAAATCCGTTGAGCCGTTCAAGCTGAAAACATCTATACGGACACAGCGGACGGACGGACGGACAGACATCATGCTAAAAATACTTTTTTCTGTTAACAAAATGCATGATTCGAGGAGATATGTAAAAATCTCCACATGTGAAATTTGGTGTGAAAACAATACCTCCCTTACTATCGTCGGTCGGTAAAAACACTGAATAATAATTAATTTTTCTTAAAATAATTTATATTTATAATTCTTCCTTCTTACAAATTTTTAAATTATTTTAATATCAGAACAAATTTCACATTTTCTCTTTTTAATATAGTTTAAATAATTTGATAAACTTTATAAATTATTTTTATGAAATTTAGAAATATTTTTAATGCATTATAAAGGAAAATAGTAGAAATTCATAAAACATCTATTTATACTCTTAATTGATGATTTGATTATATCTGATAAAAATATATAATTTGTATATAAAAGAACTTTTCTCCACTTGACCCTATTTTTTCTATTATAAATTTACATTTATCGAAAATTTACAAAGAGATGGTTGACTTGTTTGAAAGTACTTGATAAACAATTCAGAATGAGAGCAAAAAACTTTTTACAACGAAGAGTTAATAAAAATATTAAATATTAAATTATTTAAATATTAATTTAGTAACTAATCAATTCCATTTATATTTTTAATTTTTTTTTAAAGTGGATGTTTTTTTTTGTTAAAAGTTTTATTGTTGACATATGGGGAATTCTGCCGGCAGCGTTTGTTACCGATTCGGTGATGATAATCGGACCGTGACAACCCTAAACTTAAAAAAAAATGAAAATGTCTTTATAAAGGTTTAGAGAACAGTAATCTATAATAACAAATTTTATTGTTACTAACCTATACTCTTAAAATGGACTTAGTTTGAAATAATAAATAAAATAATATTATTATATATTGTATATCTTAAATCTTTTTAAAAGATTGTTTTTAAACATATAAATTAAAATTGTATACATATATATAAATTAAATAAATTTGTTAAATTGTCATGATAATAAAAAAATTGATAATTTTTTTAAGTTTATTAAAATTGTGTCAAGAATCGTCATTTCATTGCATATATGATTAAAAAATTAATTATATTAAGATTTTAACATTTTTTTTTATCAAAATATTAAAAAATACCTATATATCTATAAATAGAAATGTAATAATTTTTTTTATAAAACCACTTTAGAAAAATTTAAATTACTTAGTATTGCCCAAATAAAAATTTTGGAAATAAAATTTGTTTTTGGAAGGTTGATTTGAATCCATAGATTAATAGATATATCTTTTTATGATATTTTGTTGTTTACTTAAAAAGCAATTAGAAATGATTTTTTAAAGATTTGTTAGTTTTTCCGTAATGTTAGTAAAAATGGGCCATCAAATGATCGTTAGTCACCCACTCAGCACTCACAACCCCCGAAACCCAGCAGGTCTTTTTTTTAGAAAAACGCTACAACCCCCGGCCTGTTGTTTCCAAAAAGCAAATGACTTTCAATTACAAAGACTAGGGCTGGTTTGTTTTCTCCCCAAAAGGCATTCACCAGCTGTCCAGCCGCTTCAGCTAATTTTCTCTAAATAATCCTCACTATAAAAATTTTATATATATAAATTATTTATTCATTAATTATTAATTCGTATAAAAAAATTTTCTTTTGACAATAAAGGGTTCTATTTAAAAATCTGTCATTTCCGGGATGTATATCTAATATTTATTTAATAATTAAATTCCTATCATTTTATTCTTATTAATGCATTATTAGATTTGTTATATACATATACACAAATAAATAATTATAATTAAAATTGGTTGAATGGTTTATTAAATTAAAAGTTCAAATCGCAATATTATTTTTGACATGACTATAAATTCAATGAAAATATCCCCAATTTTATTTTTTTCGGTTGCTTTTGTAATCGCTTACAGGTTTAATTAACTTTTTATATCAATGAATAAAAAAATCCTTTCTTCTCCATCTGCTCATCTCTTTTCTATTTTTTTTTTTTTTTGTTTTTTTGTTTTTTTGTTTTAATTCATACTGGAAAGACTGGGAGTGAGATCCATTGAATTTTCACTTCTCTTGTTCTCAAATTGGATGTCAGGCATTAACGTTTACGGCTAAGTATCTTTTTTTTCTCCCAATACGATAGATGAATATTAAAATATTGCCATTAGGGCGCTATTCTTCGTTTGGCCTGGATGAGAGGGTCGCCTGAATTTGGCAGTAGATTCCTTCCGTCTTTCAAAGTATTTAACGAGAAGAGCTGGCTGGCGTGGAATTGAGGGGGGTGGAGTAGCGAGAATATGTCCTGGCAGTATCTTCCTTCTTAATTGTTCATTAGAATCGGGAAACTGGAAACTAAAACTGGGCCAGTCAATTTCTTGCTATTCTATTTGACGATCGCTCGAAAAAGAAGGGAGTGTTCAAAAGGAGGCTGTGTTCCAGAAACGTGTCAATAAAGAGCCTCTAATTGACGTCCATTGGTTCATTAATTGATCTCTCTTTACATTTCTTTACGAATAAAAATCAAATTATTCGATTAAAATAAAAAAAAAAGCTTAAAGATAGACTGGAAATTTATAGATCTTACAATTAGTAAATTTTAACAAAAATGATTTTATCATATTTAAGGTACTAAGTTAAAATCATTAAATAAAAATCCTATACAAATAAAAATAAAAAATGAATTTCAATTTATCTCTTTTTAATTATTAAAGTGATTTATTGGTGATAAAAAAAATAGAAAAATAACCTAAAATGAGTACAACTTTACAATTGTATTCTTATCTAGGTACGATGGCAGGTCAATAAGTCCTTGACTTTTGAATGAAATACAGGTTTTTGGATAAAAAAATTTATTTTTCAACTTACAAGTAGTCTCTTTTGATATATACATATATATCCAACGTTTCTCCAATTTTTTCCGGAAACCGGAAGTGGTAGTATTACCGATCGACGATAGGAAGGGAAGGGTTATTATTAATTTTCACATCAAATTTCACATGTGGGGATTTTTTACATATCTCCACGAATCATGCATTTTGTATTGTTTTTATCCTCGTGAAAAATCATCTTCATTAGTTTTTTCTTAATTTAAAATTATAAGACGTCACCCAGTCATTCATGACGTCACAGCCAACGCCTTCTTATATATTATAAATAAAATAAAATTTAAAATATTTATGTTATATCCATATCTGTTTTTATTGCATTAATAAATATATTAAAATTATTTGAAATTGTTTCTGTAGGTGGAAGTTTAGAAAATCTTTCCAATTTCTTATGAATAAGACGGTAATAAATTTTTATTTTATATTTTAGTAAAATCTAATAATTAATTTTTCCCTTTCTTTAGATTACATATATATTTATTTATTTATATGAAAAATAAATTCATTTTAAAATAAATAAATAATATTTTAATCAAGTTAAATATTTTCAATAAAAGATCCAAATAAATTAATTAATATGAAAAAATGTTGAATGAAACTTTAATAAAACTTTCTAATATGATATAATAATCACAATAATAATTTATTTAATATTCAGAATTGTTCCAAAAGTACAAACACCATTTGAAATTGTATATAATATTTTAAAGCTCGTATACTATCTTTCCTCTGTTCTATTTTATAGGGCTATTTTAACATTTTAGAGGAATTATATGGCAAAAGAAGAGGGGGTAGCGTATAAAATTGAAACTCATATTTCCAGGTTTTTGGACATGAAGAGAAAACGAGAATGGATTCTATTCTAAGAGAACAAAGCATTCTCATTCTTCCACCTCCAAATCAATTCTAAAACAACTTACAACATTAATATATCTACACACTAACATACACCATTATACTACAATTGTGTATATGACTTATTTTAAATTTAAAAAAAAATAAATCAAATAATGTTTTTTTTAGTTATTTTTCCTTAAAAAGAGTAGTGAAGAGAGATGGGGGAGGGGAGAGAGCAGCTTCCGAATCCATGGTCGTTGGATATTGCTGAGTTTCGGTGCTGAAATAATGACCCAGGCTATAATTCAAAGAGGGGGTCATTAGAGAGTCGCCAGCCGGAGACAAGAGGGTCCTGAGGGGGCCTCCACCCTTCAAGTGTGGTTATCTGGCCCCAGCGCCATTTGTCCCTGCGAGATGCGTCCTCCTGGAGACTAATAAATTAACTGAGCCTTTGTGTCCACGTCTTGAGGACAGACGGACAGGCTTGTTGGCATCATTTATATATGGTCATTCCAGATGCATATATACCCAAATAGCAAATTATTCATCTGGGAAGAATCCCTTTAACTATTTTTTAATCTTGAAGAATAATGAAATTACAATTTTCTTGGTTGATTACAAATTTCTTGGTTGATTTTAGAGATAAATTAATGAGATAAAAACTTTTCCAGAACCAAAAGAACGAATATAAAAGTTAAAATGGAAGAAATGCATTCAGTACTTCCAAAGAAACTAGAATCTAGAATTTCTATTGACAATTCTTTAAGTTATTTCTAATCTAATAGTCAGTTTGTTATCATTAACAAATACAGACATATAATATCTTTATTAATTTCATAAAAAATACTTGTACTATATAAACACACTACAAAATTTCATAATTGGTTGTAATCTGGGTTCTTTACACAATCTTCAAAGTATTCAAGAAAAATTAATAGACAAATATTTGTGAATTAATTATTTCAGATTATTTTAAAGAAATTTATAACTAATAATTAAATATAACGTGACTGAATAAATCTATTTTTTAAAATTCCTGATCATATTTTTTAATGGTTTCCTCTTAGGAAGGATATAAAGTAATCTTAATATTTTCTTACTGACAGATCACTTTTCAGTCTTTTCAACATCGGATAGTAAAATTAAGCTGAATAATCGTTGTTGAGTTGCCTTGTCAATGATGATCCTCGGTTCATCGCTTGCAAATCATCCGAAACGCAGTAAAAATTACGACGACGGAAATAATCGTTCATCGTGGATTCGTCCACTTGTCACGTTTCCCCAACCCTACAAATTCCGAGTCATTTTGAATTCTCTCATTCACTCTCCCTTTCTCTTCCAATATATCAATATATATATATATATATATATATTGAAGAGAAAGAGAGAGAGAGAGAAGCAGATGCATGTATAGAATATCTGACTGTGTGTGTTTATCCACTCGCGTCATTAAATTGCTAGCATTGTGTTCAGATGAGGAAGAAGTACTAGGTCGAGGGTTTCTCTCTCCTAGCAACAACTTCCGCCCTGTTTTTGCACCATTGCACTTCTCGATCAAGTACGATTACGACATGATGTTGGTCACGGATTTGTCCACGGATTTAGACCCAAACCTGCATATGTATGTGGGTGTGGGTGTCTTTCTCGCTCTCTGTTAGAATTGAATTGAGTGGAGTTTACCAATCATTCCACAAAATAATGTTCAGAACCAAACTTCATCAGCTTGTTTTGGAGATTTCGCTTGTGTCGAAAACCTCTTTAAATAAATTTCAATTAAAATCACACAACTAAATGACAGGAAAAAAGTATTGTTTTTTTAATTAACAAATAATCAGTTGTAATTTTAAAAATAATTTTAAACTTTAATTTTAAATTTTCAATAATTTTCAAAATTTTAAATTAATATTTCTTGAAAATTTGATATATAAATTTATTATAGAAATTATTTAAAAGACAACAATAATTAAAATTTCAATAAAACTTATTAACGATTATATTATATTTTATATAACCGAGATTTACTTAATTATAATTATAATAATTTAAATGTCATGACAAATTTAAAATTAGTACAAATTTTGTTTATAGACAATGCTATTTAATTATTTAACTTAATATTATTATTCTAATATTTACCTAAAAAATATCATATAATTTAATGATTATTTTAATTAAGTTTATCAAAATATTGTAAATATTTTAAAAATTTCAATATCATAAAAAATATATTCAAGATTAAATTTCTCCTAAAATACTCATCTCTAAAACCATATATATCAGGTGTGGCCAAACTTTTAGCTTTTAGGGGCTACTTTTTCAATAAAATATAGTGGTCGACTATGGATATGGGCAAATAATTTTAAATTTTTAGATGATAATTAAAGAAGTCATTATATCGCCGATTTAAATTGCAAACCTCCACTTTTGGTTAAAAATTACATTTTCACACTATTAGAAAGAGAAAAACACCTTACATTGGCTATGAAACACCGCTATTATGCACCTATTTAATTGAAATCACATGACAAGCAAAAAATTTATGCGTTTTAAGAAAGTTGTGCAAAATATGCTGAATATGAGTTAGCATGTTTGCAATCTAAGCCGACCATATATTTTTTATTTTATGAATTCTAAAAATATTTATTAAAATTTTAAAAAATACAATCTTAAGAAATAAATACGAACAAAACAAATTTTAAGTATACAATTTTTATTTGGATGAAACCTGCATAAGAGCAGCAAGTTTCTCAAAATTTGGCTCATATGAACTTAAAGCAATTCTTAAGCATGACTCTAAATGTAGATCCGTTATTTGCGATCGCTGTTTTGTTTTGATCGTATTCATATAAGGAAATGCGGATTCACATAAATATGTAGAGCCAAAGAAGGAATTGAAACGAGCAACCATTGTCCAAATATTTGGATATTTATCTTTACTTATTAGTTTCCAAAAATTGCTATCTGAAACCATTGATTTTAGATTTATATATATCTTATATAATATAATATAATTATCTATTTATTATGTAATAAATAAATATATTTTACATATATATTATTTTTGATCAACGAATAAAAAAATTAAAATATATAATATGTTTGTAATAAAGTGCTAAAAAATGGGAAAAAATTATATATTATTAATTATATAGTCAAATACTAAAATATAGAAAGGTTAAATCAATAATATATTTATATATGTTCTTAGATATATGAAAGATATGTTAGTTTGAATTATTATAATAATATTAATAAAAAAAATTGTAAATGGAAGGGCTGTTATTTTTCATTTAAATTTATAATTTGAATTAAAATAAATACTTCATTGTGGAATGGATATGAGAGGCGAAATTTGGGTAGAGTAGAGTAGTCTAGGACTAAACGGTGCTTTGAGAAAGGGAAGCCCTTGGATAAAAAGTATATAAATTATCGGGATAAGAAAAATATAAATATATGGTATATAAAAGATGTAATAACATATAGGATGATTATGATCTCAAATTATTTTTTAATAAATTTAAAAATAATATCCCGGGTAGCGAGTAGATTCTTTTCTATAAATCCAGTAGAAAAGAATTCTATTTCAGGGATTGGCGTCCCTGCCCTCACGTGAGCTCATGATTTCTTCTAAATCCCTCTTCTACCTGGAGGAATCATGTCCTTTACCCGCGTTGAATCCTTTCCATCCATTCCCTTACTCTTACTCCCCCCCACCCCTGATCATTCAAAAAATCAAATTTATTTGGATGAAGGAGAATACCTAGCATAGTTTTATTAAAAAGAAAAAATAATTGAAATCTTATCTCTTATAGGAGACTCTATAGAAGGGGGTTTAATTCAAATATATCCAGATTACGCCAATTCTTTGAGTAGCAAAACCCCATATATTCACGAGTGAGACATGTCTTATGTGCCTCTGAGAGGACCCACCTCTCCAACGCTTCACATTAGTAGAAAACTTGGAACTCATATTTATAGAACGCTTTGGAAAATTAGGAAAAACCAATAAAATCAATGTTTTTCATTTTATTAAAATTTTTGACTAAATCTTATAAATTGTGATCAAGACAAATCCATTGACCACAATTTTAGCCAGATTCTAAATAAAATTGATTTTTTGTATAATTAAATGGAAATTTTTAATTAATTTTAATATTGGTTTATTTTTACAGTTCAACAAAAATCTTTCCTCATAACAACAGATAAAATCTATACGAATAGATTCATCATGAAACGTAGATTCATTTTCACTACTATTATATAATTTTACGGAGCTTCGTTGATTAAATATTAATTATTGAATTTTGACAGATTGAAAAGATTTGCCGCCATGTTGCTCCCCTCCTCCACCTCTTCTCACCTCCCCCCACCCACCCTCCCTCCTGGCCTGCCGGTGAGCTTCGAGCGCAATCAGTTCGCATTCCCTTTCCAGTCGAAGAGGTTGACCGGCGTCACCACCGAAATCATCCCTCAATCAAGAATTAATTGTAAATTTATTTATTCCTATTAATTTAAATGAAGTTTAATAAATTTTAGAAAAGATTCAAATAAAAATTTAATTTTATAAAATATAGATTTTTAACTTTTTACTGATATATTAATTATATATATTTAATAAATTTCGCCCCACCTCCAATGCTTTGCTTCTCGGTGACCTTGAAGGGGACAGCATAGCAATCTCTTGTTACCCCCAATGGATGAGATTCAACTGCCTTTGACTTTATTTTCAAAATAAATTCTATTATTTCCCCTTCGTTAAATGAAATTATATACAAATTAATTATACTACGTATTATACGACAAATAAATTAATACGAAGTATTTTAATAAATCGATTTAATCAACTTTTCCATCCCAATCATTCCTTCTTTTTTGTATTTTAACATTGAAACATTTTTCCTGCTATTCTATTCTATTTTCAAATTTTATATTCAAAAATAAATAACTTAAAATAACATAAAAATTACTTGAAAAGGAAGGAAATAATTTTATTGTTTTTATATATGAAGCAATAAGAAAAAATTGAATAAGTTTCATGAAATGTAAAATTATTTTTTAATAAATTTAAAAATAATATCCTGGGTAACGGGTAGATGCTTTTCTATAATCCCAGTAGAAAAGAATTCTATTTCAGGGATTGGCGTTCCTGCCCTCACGTGAGCTCATGATTTTTTCTACCTTCCCTCTCCCATGGAAAAATCAAGTACTTTACCTTTTAACTTTTCCAACTTTGGCTTCGCGGGCTACTTTTAAAGCCTTTGCGATCGACCGGTCGACCGCGGTCGACTTGTTGGCCCCCCATATATATATAGATAGATAGATAGAGAGAGAGAGGGATACGATTTTTCCTAATATATTAATATTAAATAGATATGTAGATAAAGATTGAATTTTTTTAAGTTATATCATCATAATTTATTAATTATTTCTATTCTTAATTTTTTTTTTTATTAGACATAAATAATTTTTTCTTTCATTATTCTCCTGTAGTCTCATTATGATCGATTCTCCCTTTTAAGCCTTATGATAATTTTCAATTCTCATTCGTAATATTGTATTTTGATTAGCATTTTAATGACAATGAGGAGAAAGACCAGGTTGATTACAAGACGTTGCGTTGGGCGGAACTAATTCTTGGTTAGGGGTTGGTCCAGCCTTCGAGTGCAATATTACCCCTTTCTCGCCACGATTAGCATAGAGAGTATAAGAGAAGGAAGGGTGCCTCGATCTTGGCAGCCAATAACTGCAAGCGACACGTCGCCCACACCATTCACGAAAATCACCCCTAGTACCATTAGCCTTGCAAAGACACAAGAGAACCTTATCCCAATCCTATTTCTGGGCCTCTTAGTCAACTGATTCTATATTCTGAGTCCTTCCACGGCCATTATATAGATTTCCAATGGAAAAACGGATTCGCCTAATAGAAAATTTTTTGCCACACAAAAAGGTAAGCACAAAAAAAAGCTTATGAAAAATCCTCAAGTATCACATTAAAAGGAAAATGACAAAATACTAGTAAAAGTCGTTTATATTTAAAATTTATTTGTAAAATTAGAATACATTTGATATATTACTATATTACATAAGTAATTTAACAATCATATGAAGATATATTCTTCTTATCCGGCTCTTTACCTTTAATAGATTCGTTTATCTTTTTTTAAACTATTTGCAAATTATATTTTTCCAACAGCTGGCCATTTTAGCTGTCGGATAACTGTAGGATACTTCGTTGTCTAATAACAAGTCATATCCGTCTTTTTCAGATCTATTTTATTTCAATAAAGTCAATATTTACTGATCAGTAGTCCTTTTCAGAGCTTATTATATATTTTAATATAACAATATCTAACTTATTAAATTATAAACAAAAAATTAAATATGAAGATAAATGATTATTAATAATTAATCTTTTCTGGAGGTTGTAAATTTATCTCTGAAATAAAAGTAAGTTCTTTTATAA
Organism: Labia minor; assembly: GCA_963082975.1. Taxonomy (NCBI): domain Eukaryota; kingdom Metazoa; phylum Arthropoda; class Insecta; order Dermaptera; family Spongiphoridae; genus Labia; species Labia minor. The sequence goes on along the minus strand of OY720349.1, from coordinate 48,701,610 downwards.
ATTTACAATTAAAATAATATTAATGTATCCGCTTGATACATCTAACAACGGCTTGTAAGGCCTAAATAAATAAAGAAAACTTTTGTTCCTGAAAAATCGAAAGAAGAATGAAATTGAATGGGATGAATTCTTAATATCTATTAATTTTGCTTGAAGGGCTAAAAAGAGTGATTAATATAAAAATAAGATAGATACCTCTTCACTTCTATCGCACCTTGAAAATTGGGTGGACTGGATAAAAAGGTCTTTTTAAGATATTAAAGATTCGGAATGGATAAAAGATCACTAAATAAAAACTGTAATCAAATTTTACAATATTTTTTATTAAAATCAATTTAGCATAATAATAAAAGATTAATTATATTTACGATCACCTAATTAATTTGAATTTAGGTTCCATGCGGAACCAATTAATATTATACCAAAAATTTGAAAAAAAAAAATTAAATTTTTAGTATAAAATGTTTTTTTTATTTAAACAAATAAATAAATAAATAGCATTCTAAATTACAAGAAGGTTAATTTGATTTCTAACAAGCATTGAAAACAGACCACCTGTCTGTAAACAAAACCATAGATCTTCAAATAAGAATGGATGCTGTAAAAGCGAATTCGAGGTGTATTTCCACTAACATTTGATTCAAAAGCAAAGTTAAACTAATGGAATTAATCTTAGAAAACAAGATAAATCACTGTGAAATAATTGCATTTATTTCCAAATTTAGTACGTTATTCTTTATCAAGATTTTGTTTACTTTAATATTTTCAATTAAAAATTTGATAATATTATTTTTATTAACAATATATGTTAATTAATATTCCCTACCATCTTATTTATTTTTAAAATAATTATTTTATATGGTAAGATCGAGAACAAGAACAAAATCTTTTAAATAATTGATTATTAGAATAGACTTTATCTATTTTTAATTTATAATGTCAATAAAATTATTATCCGGTAAGCAAAACCATTTATTATGTTGCACGTAATATGAACATTAATAACAATTAGCTATTCAATTTAATAAAAATCGAGTCGGTATCTTAAAAATAGAAAGCTTACCTTTCAGAAAGTATAAATAAAAAATATTAACTATTTATGATAGGAAATTATTTTTATATTAGGGATTTTTTTTTTAATTAGCATTAGTAATTTTTTTATAAGTTCTTTAAAAAGTATTTTCCTTTTACTTTTAATAATCAGATAAAGATAATGTTAGTAAAAATTGAAAATATAATGGTGATATTTTTGAAAATGTATACACTAGATCAGTGATTCTCAACCAGTGTGCCGGGAGATTATCCAACTTTTTTTTCTAAATTTTTTCAATTTTCTTCTAAAAAAAAGTAAACCGTTTTTGGGACCACTTTTTTTCAATATAGTAAACTTTTACACTTATCTTTTTCTTTGTGTGCCACCAAATTTTTAAACCGTTAAAAGTGTACTGTGGTAAAAAAAAAAAGGTTGAGATCCACTGCACTAGATAATATAAAACTTTTTTGGTTTCGAATATTTTTTTCTTTTGTTTATTTGCATATTGATTTCATTTTTTTAATAGCCTTTTCACTTAAATTTATCATTATAATATAAAGTACCTGGATCACCGAGCTCCTCCTCGGTCATTAAAACAAATTATTCCTTATTATCGGGTTTGGCTGGTAATGTTAATACCTGGTTCACAGAGCCGCCGCACGGTACCTTAAAAAAATTATTCCTTATGAACTATGAATATTTAAGATAAAGATTATTATTTCAAATAAATAAACGACAAAATATATAAAACAATTTCAAATAATTTAAAATAACATAAATTAAAAAGAAAATAGTCATAAAACATACAATGCACCGAAAGACAGAAAAGTATGGCCTGTGGGTATAACATAATTTCAAAATATTATTAAAATAGATATTTTTAATTCTATTTTAATTATATTTTGTATTTAAGGAAGCGCTGTCAGGCGTTGCCATTTTTTTATTATTAATTATTATTAATTATTTTTTAAAATTTCAAAGATTCTTTTCCCTGAGGCTGAAACCAATACAGATCGATTTTTCTTATTTCATAAAAATCCTTAGAGCAGTTTAATATATCAAAAATACAAATATATATATATACTAGCTGCTCCGAGCGCCTTAGGCGCTCTTCACACCTAGACGGGGGCTCCGCCCCCTGTACCCCCGAGTGATACATAGTATTTGGTTGAAAGTCTGTATGTAAAAGGATTTCATCCATTTTGTTTCAATCAGTATAAGTAGATAAGATATATATTTGTTTTCTTGGAAAATATATTTTAATTTAATCAGTAAATTAATGATATATTATTATTGTATTTATCTAACTCTGTGTCTCTACAGTTTTCTAAAGTACTTAGCCGCAGCATCCACATTTCTCTAAGCGTCCCTATCCTGAGCTACGACCAAATCCTACCCTGTTCCATCTCTCCCATGTCCCTTCCTTCATTGTCCACCCACCTTGGTCCTTGGTCTTCCACCGGATGTTTCCCAATCGGTTTCTCCCAATTTCTAGTTTCTCCAATTCCAACCACGTCCCCTTCCCATCCCAGCCTTCTCGATTTTATAACCTTAACTATATCTGGACATTATTTCTCGTTATGCCATCTCCGCCACCCCCCTGTGACCTCATCTTCTTTTGGACTATAAATGCTGCGAACAATATTAATCTCACAAATACTCCAAATCTACTCTCGTCTCCCAGAGTCATCGATATGGTGACCAAACGTCCCGTCTTTAGGTGCACTGTCCCAAAAATGTCTTCGGGACACCCTACTGTCCCGTTTTTTCAATATTTAGGACATTTCGTAATTTTTTTTTCAAAATTTTTTCAATTTAGTTCTAAAAAAAAGGTATACCGCTTGTCCCGGTATGGTGTTTTCGAAATATGTTCACCCTAGTCATCGATCAACATGAAAAATAATTGTTTTATATATTTTAATTTTGATCCTCTTTGATGAGATAAGCCCCTTTACTGCATAATAACAGGCGTTACTCAATTACAACGTCGATTTAAATTCTTCTCGAATATTATTATCCTTCGTGATTAGAAATCATAAGTATTTAAATATTTATACTTTTTCAAATTCTACATTTTGTATGTTAATTGTATGTAAGTCGTATCGGTATCATAATTCTTGAATTTTTTTGTTTAATTACATTTCGGTTGATTCTTCCCCAATTTCTCTAATCATATGTCTTCTCTTCCAGTCCAATTCATTTACCTATCAATGTTGCATAAGGAATTTAAATTTCTTAATTTGGCTAGAACACTCCATTTTTTAAAATTTTAAATTGAGGGAGAGAGAGAGAGGTTCTAATTATATATATATATATATATCTGTTTCTATGACAGCAAAAAAGTAAACAAATTACATACATACAAACACTCTCCTTTATATATATTTCTGGAAAATGGAACACCCGCAGCTCAGCTCAGGAGTTACCTAAGATTCTAATTTCTTTTTTATTTTTCATCATTTGAGGTACCCTTCACCTCAGAAAAATTTGGTTACCTTACTCCTTGTAGTTTAGGCTCTGGAGTTTTTTGCGTACAGACGGACACTATCGTATTAAATATATAGATATATATATATAAACAATTTTTAATAAGATAAGATATTTGTGATATAAAATAATATTATGTTTGAGAAACTTATTTATTTATCAATTGTATATATATTTATTTATAGATACTTTTATGGTTAACTTATTTATATACACACCTCCGATTAAAAGATCTTAACTTTGTTTCAAAAAAATGACACAAAATCTTTAATAATATATAATCATTGAACCATAATTTTTGCTAGTCTTACTCCTTTTCCTCTAAATCAAGTAATATTGGATTAAATTTCTCATAAACGTAAAATTTGCAAAATTGGTTCAATTTTTTTCACCATCTTTGTAGTCTCTTAATAAATTCATAACCTCTTATTTTTCAAATACAGATCATTAAAATATTCATAAAAATTATATACATATAGAATTTTTTTTATTGGTAGTGTATATTTATGAATGAATAAAGATACATAATGATAAGGAAACTCTTGTGAAATTGATTGGGGGAGAAGGGAATTTGTGTTGCTGGTATTTTGTTGTTTAATAATCATCACGTCTCAACCAACAAAGCCTCTATCTAAAAAGTGGCACAACTCGTAATCTGTATTATGCTTCTCTATAAAATATGTCATCTCAATGCCATTACTTCTTTATTCTTAAGTTAAACAAACTGCACCAAGGAATATCGTTAAATTTCTACTGCATTGCTGATGTAATTGGGTTCTTTATTTTATGAACTGATCTCTTAAAAGAGTTGAGCAAAAGAAAACAAGCAAGGCTTCTTAAAATTACACTTAGTTTATTTATTTCTACATAAGATATTAACGTATAAATCCATTGGTCGTTATCCTTTTAACCTAAACAAATAAATAGAAATCGAAGTTTTGTTATTTTTTTTTTTTAATTAGGAATCTATTTCAATAAAATAGTTTATTTCATGTCAAGTTATCAACGTAATTTTATTCTCTAGTTTGTCCAAGATTTTTTTTAATATAAATTAATATTTAAAAACATTTAAAAATTTATTTAGATTTGTTATTATTAAATCAATACATATGATTAAAAACTAATTAGAATTATTTCAATTTCACTTTATATATATATATATATATATATAATAAACCAAATAATACTACAATTAATAAATTCATTATTTTTTTAAATAAAGATATAAAAATATTGAATAAAGTAATTATTATGTGTAAAAAGCATTGACGACCTAGAATGAATACTAATAATATACTATTTCTATCAATATAACAATTTTATTTATTTTATTTATTGTTTTGTTCATTATTTTTATTGTGTTTATAGAATTTATTTTATATATACACACACATTTATTTATATTTATTTTATTATATTTTTAAAAATTCAATTAAATATCATTTAGAATATTAGTAAATTAATCTTAATTAAAATATCGATTATCTATATGAGAGAGGCTGTTGAAAAAATAAAGGTTAAATATCTAATAGTGAACATTATAGTTTTAGGATTAATTAGGTGAAATATCCGAGTCGAGTGGGCATAGGAACTAATGGAGGGGGAAGAACGAGGGGGCTCGGCGAACCACAATGAAATGTTATTTTTATTATATTCGAAGCATTCATGTGGAGGAAAGCAAGGCACGTTCGGGTATTTTTTAAAGCACAATCGAAACCAACATTGCGACATATTTCACCCCCCACCTTACACCCCATAGTCATTGGTTGGATGCTCATCATTTTTCACGGGACACCCAACAGCTACAGATGGTCCAATCACGCGTCATTTCAGTTAACGTGACGCACAGACGAAAAATGAAATTAAAAAAAAATGAGACTGAATGATTATAATCATAGAGAAGGAAGAGAAGAGTCATGGGGAGGTATGGAGGTGGAGGAGGGGCGGGAGTGGGGGTGGGGTGAAAAACAAGAATGAAGAGTAGGGTAAAACGATCGAGTCTAAGTACGAATGTTGTCCTCGAGTTTGAATAGAGATCGTTAGAAAACAAAGCTAATCCAATATTCCAAATATTGAATGGCGAATATTCATTTTTACTTACAGAAATTGTCTTCCGACTCAATGGATAGATAATGAATACAAATTAACTTGATTCGAATCCAAGGCTGAATTATTTTTTCTTTTTATTGGAATCTTTTTAAATAAATCAAATTTTTAATTTAAAAATAAACATTTAAAAAATATCACTTAAAAATATCGAAAATTTTTGAATACTAGCATTGATATCTCCACTGTAAATTAATCAACTAAATATATTAATTAACAGTCTTGAAGTTAATTTTTAAAAATATAATTTAAAAAAAGATTATAGATTTAGAAAAGGTATACATAGTAAGATTTTTTTGATGAACAAAAACGACAAGAACAGTTTGTTCAGGTCATTTGCAAGATACGAGTATATTTGGCCCAGTTATTACCAAAAGGATGTGTTTTAACTCTCAGATAAGATATTATATTAATCTGTTCTAGACCATTTCTTATTGAGGAAGATTATAAGTAGATCATTGAAAAAGTAAATTTTCAATGATAATATTAAAATAAAAATAATCATTATAATGAATTATAAATAATAATTAACTAATTAATTATTTACTTATAATAATTAACCTAATGATAAAGATAAACTTTATAATAGAAATTAAATTTGTACCTTTACTATACTATTTTATCTCTAGTTATGAAATACTTTTTTAATAAATAAAAAATAAAAAATATGACAATATACGAGGTAGGGTCAAACAGTTCGCGGAATGGTCGCTTATAGTCAAGATTTCTTAGCTGAAAGGGAAATTTTTGTTTGTGAGGTTGGCATAACTGGTAGTGAATGTGCTTTTGAGGTTAGCAGGCAGTTGTAGTTGGTTCCGTGCGTTCGGTGTTTAATATTGTAGATCGTAGTTTCTTTCTTTCGTCGGATTGTGCAATGTCGTTATTAGAGCAGCGTGGCAATATTAAATTCTGTGTGTTGCTGGAGAAATCACCCTCGGAGACTCTTGAGATGCTAAAAAAAGCATACGGAAATTCTGCGATGAAGAAAACAGCAGTTTACGAGTGTCATAAGCGTTTTCGCGACGGTCGCACAACGTCAGAGGTGATTGAAAATGCGACGGAGCGGCTGAAGGAACTTTCAAAAAACGGCTTTCAAGAGTGTTTCCAACAATTATATGAACGGTGGAATAAATGTGTAGATGCAGGAGGAGAGTATTTTGAAGGGAAATAATGTAAGAATGTTATAAATATTTTTAATAAATTTTTAATAACCAATTCCAAGAACTTTTTGACCCTACCTCGTATATACTAATTGAAAATATACCAATAATAATAACTTGATTTGTGTTGAGGATATTAATATATTTAACATTATTAAATATCTTATTTACAATGAACAAAGTTAATTAATATTAAATTGATCAAGATCCAATTCAATCGATATATTTTGACTGTAAGATTTAAGATATAAAATAAATTATATGAAGTAAGTATAGTAAAATTAGATTAGGATTAAATCAACTATAAATAAATGCAAAAGGTAATGGTTTTATGAAGATTTTCTTAATATTTTTGTAGGAAAAAAATAAATTATGTTTATCAGATTATGGAACAATATCAATAGCGTTATGCTTATATATTATTAAACCCCGTGAGAGTATGTGGAGGGGGATGTGGATTTCCATATCAGAGAAGAGTTTAAACACTCATCTATAAATAGAAGTTGGGCCAACTTTGTTATAACTATTAGCATGCATATCGGATCTTTTTTAATACCATCATGGTTTTATATAATATCAGAAGAAACTTGGGAAAATTGGATAAAGACTCGGGGAGAGAAGGGACTATAATATAATCTTGCCCTTTTTATTTTTATTTATTTTTTTTTTTTAATAAATGTGTGTTTATCATTAATCTGTCTGTAAAGGAATTTTAAAATGGTTTAAAACAAAACTTTAATTTATGAATTATATTTTTTCTATGAATATAAAATGATATGCAAATTTTATAAAAAAGAAATAACATTGTAAAATTTTGAATAATTATATCTCTCTGAGTAGTATATATATATATATATATATATATATATATGAGTAGTATATATCATAAATAAATTAAAAAGTACATATTTTATTATTTAGAAGTAATAGAGATTAGGAAAAAAGCCAAACTACAATGGGTTAATAGCAAATGCGAAGTAGATAGATAGTAGATAGAAAATAGTGACGAAAGTCATTAAAAACAAAAAAAGGGAAATTTTAAAAAATAGAATATTAGAAATAGAGGAAAGTAGCCGCAACAAGAATAGTAAGGACCTATACATGGAAATTAAAAATATTAAAAAGGGTTATCAGGCACGGTTAGACTTAATTAGAGATGCTAATAATAATTATAAAACAGACGCGGGCGATATTAAAAATAAAATAGGAGATTCGACAATTGCAATTAAAGATAGCGTAGAAAAATTAATCGAAGCAGGAAAAGAGGTGGGGCTGGAAATAAATATTGCTAAGACAAAGTATTTAGTAACAGAGAAAACACACAAAGTCTTAACATACAAAATGTAGAATTTTAAAATGTAGAAAGATTTAAATACTTAGGTTCTGTAATAACGAAAGATAATAATATTCGAGAAGAGTTTAAAGCGAGGTTACAATCGGGAAGCGCCTGTTGTCAAGCCGTAAAGGGGCTTATCCGTCAAAATTATTATCAAAGGGGATAAAAAAACAATTATTTTACCGGTTGTATTATATGGGAGTGAGGCATGGTCTATGACCTTAGGTGACGAGAGTAGATTTAGAGTATTTGAGAATAGGATTCTACTAAGCATTTATGGGCCAAAGAAAGATGATGTCACCGGGGAATGGCGGAGACTGCATAACGAGGAATTGCTTGACCTCTATGCATCTCCAGATATAGTCAGAATTATAAAATCGAGAAGGCTGCGGTGGGCACGACACGTGGCTAGAATGGGGGAGGAAAGAATGACGAAAATAGACATATTTTATTAACAGTTACTAAATTATTAAACTGATTTTTTAGTTCAAAATATATAATTTTTTCAAAAAAATTACTAGAATTTATATTTTAGTTTCAAATCATTCGCTTTGATTGGCTCTTTATATAGGGTAGTATATGTTGAATGTTGATTAAAACCATTAATATAAATTATTTTTCATTGGAAAAAACAAATAACATGTGTATCAGGAAATCGATTTTTTTTAAACATGATGTTTTTTTAAATGTATATGTTTCACGTATAGTAGTAGAACATCGATTGGTAAACATTTTAATTTCCCCTTTCCATTTCATTTAACATCCACCTAAGAATATTTATGACCCACCACATTTAAATAGTCAGAGTGAAATAAATATCGTAAAGGATTTAATTTCGATTCAATTTAAAAATATATTTAGGTTTTTCCCTCATTTTAATCTATCAATTGTGTGTTTTTATGGCTTTTTATGTAAAACATTTATCAAATATTATATAATATATATGTATATATAGACCTATATGTATCTGTTTAACAGGTTAGTAGATTTATTATTCAATTCCACATTCCAAGTTCAAAACCCCTTTGATATTAAAAATTTAAAATTTTAAAATTTTATATAATCCTTTTTTGTGCCATTTACACCATCATTAAATTTTAATTCTATTTTTAAAGTCAGTTGTGCTCTATAATGTCCGAATGAATGACATTTTCTCTTTTTCTCTCATACTTGAATTTCAGTTAAAGCCAAAAAAAATTATATTTGAATTAACTTCAGGTAAATGTTCTTCAAGTCTTTATTAATTTAATAGGGACCTTCTTCATTAAAATTACAAATTAAATACAAATTACATTTTATATTTATCAAAAGGATATATACTCGTATATATTTCTAGATATTATAACCTAAATTTTAAAATTTAAATGACATTTTATTTATAACTTTGTGAAATCCAATTTGATTTTTATCTTTCAAAAAAACTGAACAACTAATTAATTCCAAAGTTATTTAGCGCTGATATATAATTTAATAATAAAAAAAAATTATATTTATTTAAGAATGATAAAATAATTTCGCTTGTTTCGAGAAAATTCGAATATGTTTAGGCTCTAATGAATAGAACAATCCCATGTAAAGTTGTATGTTTAAAAATAAATAGCACAGAGAAACTAGAGTTAGAGAGTGTGTGTAGTGAGTGGGAAAGAGTTAACGGATGGGTTTAGGGTTGGGGACGACGGGTTGAAGTTGTTTAAACACCGAATAAGATTCTATTATAATATTTGGCAAAGTTTCTAACTTTAAAGTACTTCTTGTTCTTTGGGCTTACCACATTACAAAGTTACGATCCTTGAAAAGTGCACTGAGAGCAGTGATAATAGTTTAGAATAATAACAATCATATTATTCTTCTCCTTTAAGGCAACTATTAAATTATAATATCGAAACAATATCATTGGATGTCAAGTCATTAGACACACAAAACAACAGAGATAAATGGATCTCTCCTTCCTTGTCTAGCTATCTAATGTACAGGACTAATTTACACTTTAATTATCAATTAGATCTATTCTAATATAAATTATCGTCAACTAATGTTTATTCGTCTAAATGTCTAATCTCAGAACAAATGAATCACCACCAGATGGAACGGTTGAGATTTTTTTTCCACATTGTAATTTATTTTCGAATAAGAACTTTCATTTTGTTATCAGTTTTTTTTTTAATTTTGGATTTGTGAATAAAATGAGAAGATAATTTTTAGTTTAAAATAATAAATGCTACTTTAAGTCATCAATAACATTTTATGTTCCTAAACTATAAAATTCTTCTTTCATATAGGTAGAACTTGAAAAATCAATAATAGGAAAAAACTTAATTTATGGTGATTATAAGTATTGTTTGAAATGGGACAGTACCGTTTATTTCATATTTTTCGACTGTAACGTTGATTTAATAAAAATGTCAATTGTTTTCCGTTTTTAACAACCTATAGTAAACACTAAAATTGTGTCATGGAGTGTGAGAAATAAATTTTATGATAAGATATTGAAAGATCGAAATTTTCTCCCTATGATTAAACTCATTGGAAAAAACCACCTCTGTATCTACAAATTTTTGAATCGGTACTGTCACCATAGAATAATTGTTTGTAGAATCAGTATCTATATATAATATTTTTTTCATATATTTAATAAATGATTATTATGATTATAATAATCATTTTTCTTTTATCATTTAATATTTAATATTTACAGGATAAAAAAATAAATTGGTGGGGAGACCGATTGGGAAATGTTCATTGATGAATGGATAATTTAAGAAGGAACGTGAGAGAGTTTGGAGAGGGTAGGAGTTGGATGGATGTGTCTCAGGATAGGGACACTTGGAGAAATGTGGTTGCTGCGGCCAAGAACTTTCAAGTTCCGTAGAGCCACAGTGATAGATAGATAGTGTACAGTATAATTACAAGATATTCCAAGTTATTCGATAGTATATATTAACGTTTAAGGAAAAACAGGGGGTGAGTTCCTTCTCTAGGTGCCCCTTGACTAGGTAAAATATCTAATAATTCAGCTAAATTTTATTATTTGTTATCTTATATTTATTAAAATATTCCTAAAATTTTCATCTTATAGATAATTTTAATGATCAACGATTGAATTATCAATTGCTTTTGTTGACAGGTTTCAATGTTTGCTTGGATTTTCGAGCATTTTACTAACGAAGTTTATACATGTTAAATAAATAAATAAAATAGAATCGTAGTAACTTATTATATTTCAATTTATAAAAAGTCGACTACAAACCTACAACTATTTTCATTGTTGTTTAAATATTTCATTAATTATGTCCCCCTTATACGGTAGCGCTCTGATGCGACGCATCTTTTGCTTACATGTTGAGCCGGTCCTGATTAACCGTCCAGTTTTTGACATTCTGTTTTTGTCACTAAACAATATTGCCACTAACTTATTTGATAATTATGTTTGAACAAATAAGACCTTATTTAATTAATCTTGTTAGTTTGCTCATCCCATTGACTTAATTTTTCCAAATATGAATAGTTCCCCTATCATCCTTCTTCTCACATTATCGTCTTTAAAAAAACGTTTTTATAATTAGGGTTTTTTTTATTTCAATTTATAACAATAAGAAATAAATTCATATTTATACTAAAAACCTTGAAAATTCTTGACGTTGACGGCTACAACCCCTTTACTCCAACCATATCTTTCATATTCATTTCAATTCAATTCTATCTACTAATTTTCTAATATTAATTTACATATTGTTCCCTCTCCTTTTCCTCTATTCTTCTTTCATTTCCACCCTAACATACACACACAATAATCATCGTGTTTTTGATCTTGCCACTTCGTTTTCAATTGGTTTTCACAACAAATTTAATATTCGCACTACTTACTGTTTAGCAGAACCACTTTGATTTTAAAATTTTAATATAACTATATTCGATTTCGTATTATTGTTTTTATATAAATCCTATCATTTTTACCGACCGACGATAGTAAGGGAGGTATTGTTTTCACACCAAATTTCACATGTGGAGATTTTTACATATCTCCACGAATCATGCATTTTCTTAACAGAAAAAAGTATTTTTAGCATGATGTCTGTCCGTCCGTCCGTCTGTCCGTTTGTCCGTCCGTATAGATGTGTACAGCCTGCACGGCTGAACGGATTTTGATGAAATTTGGTATATTTACTTAATGCATCAGTGGGATGAATTGATCAACTTTTGGTGCAAATTCGGAAACCGGAAGTGGTAGTATTAGCTATCGACGATAGGAAGGAAAGGGTTATTTTCACACCAAATTTCACATGAGGAGATTTTTTACATATCACCACGAATCATGCACTTTGTGGTGGTTTTATTCTCGAGAAAAATCATCTTTATTAGTTTTTTTCTTAATTTAAAATTATATGACGTCATCCAGCCATTCATGACGTCACAGGCTGGTCTTACATATATATTATAAATAAAATAAAATTAAAAATATTTATGTTATATGCCTATCTGTTTTTTATTACATTAATAGATATATTAAAATTATTTGAAATTGTTTCTGTAGCTGGAAATTAATTTACTTCAAACCGTCGGTCGGTTCGGACCTGGCCACAGGTCAACTTATTTATTAATCGATTTATGTTAATTAAAATTATGAAAAATAATTATAAATAAAAATATTAACAATAAGAATTTTTTTTATCTTTCTAAATGTAGATATTATACCAATTTTAAAATATACAAATGAAAATCAATTATATAAGTAATATTTAAATTCATAGTATTTAATATGTGCCGACACACCAACATATTCCCTTCATAATATATATGATTTGATTTTGACGCCACGAACAAATCAAAGATAAATTGGTTTTTTGAAATTTTCTAAATATTATAGAAAGAATGCTAATAATACGTTTATAATTATTTTTTTAAAATTGTATATATTTAAAAAATAATTGTTTTGCATTATGTTTGAATTTTGTCTATTTCAACTTTCTTTAATAAACGTGAGAAATATTTTATTAAGAAAAATAGATATTCATTAATTCATCATTTTATACAAATACAAAAGAATGATTAGATAAACGACACTTATTATTATTTACGATATTATTATTATTATTATTATTGAATTATTAAACATGTATAAACAAGAAAATATTCGAAAATTATATTTATTAGATAGCTAATAATTAATTAAATTACAAATTAAGAATTGATATATTTAAGAAAAAATATTGAAAAAGGATTATTGATCAACGCCGTTGATTCACATTCTCATGGTCCCGGATTCAAGTCCGGGATCAAAATTAGGAACCTACAGGACCCGTTCTAATGATCATAAAACACCTAATTTATATAACCGACTTACATAGGCGCTGTCCTTGTATACTATGTACAAAAGTTAGAGGTTTTTTTTATTGATCTATAAATAATATTAAATTAAATATGTGTATGTGCATATATATGTATTGTATATATTAAAAATAATTGAATGTATAGAATAAAAAGCAGACTGTTCAAGTGAATAAATGCAATTTTATTTTCTATCCTTAGAATATATGTACTCGTAGTAGAACAACTATTATACGATTCAAATTGGATATGGATACAATTTGTATTCCAAACGGATCTCCGTTGACAGACAGGCCAAGGATTAGAAATAGCCTTATTTGTTTTAGTCACTGTCAACATAAATATTTTTGATGAAAATTCTAATTCGCATTTTTGCGAACTTCATTTATTATTATTATTTTCTGTTTATTCACTACATATTCGTAAGTGAAAGAGAAAACTGCTCGTTTTTATAATTTTTTTTATAAGGCATCCTCTTTAAAAGTAAGTTGTAAGAGTAAAGTGTGGTGGTTAATATTATTTAATAATGTAAGTGTGTGAAATATATATTAAAAAAGAAAATAATAAATTCAATCTCTATATTAAAATAAATTTAAAAAAAATACAATCTCGTATAAAAACAAATAATTTAAAAAGAGGGAGACTGGATAAATTAATAAAGCAAATATATATATATATATAAAGGAACCATTATAAATATAAGTGAAGCTAAATGAAGAAGGGATGAAAGACGAAAACAGAGAGCCAAGTGCTTTTGAAATGTGCAGCAGGTAAATTAAATTTGTGTACATATAACAAGAAAGAAGACATTCAAAGTTTAATATAAAATTGAAAGTCAAAGCTTTCGTTTGTTCCGTTCGTTTTCTCTCATCCTTGAGGATTCAGATACAAACGAATCATCCTCTCCCCTACTTTTAAGGGATGTATTCATGAATTTCACACTTCAAAGCTGGTAGAAAGCATTTTCTCTGTTGTCGTATCTCAAAATGAATTTCACAAATACGAATCATAAGGTAATAATTAAAAATGCTTAGGATTAAATAAAAATCTTTCCATTTTTGGTTTACTACATACCTATAATAATACAAACCCATTTAATTTAAAAGTGGTTCTTATATTAAAAATATTGATATTCAAAAAGTTTTCATTTATTAATGTACGTATATACAAAATTTTTTTTTTCAAATTTGTTTAAAGGTAAAATGTGGCAATAAATATAAAGCCTAGACCAGTAAATTTAAATCAACTATACAGAGAGCTTATATAATAAATATTATTAACTAACATAGATACTCGTATAAAAATAAATATGAATAATATTGATATTCAATAAATGTATAATGTATTGTATATAATTATTTTATATTATAATTATTAAAAAATCGTATAAAATGTACCTATTGTGAACAAATTAAAAATGAAAATATTGAAAAATATATTTTACACTTAAATAAAATGTCGTTCCCCAAGGTAGCATACTTGGATCATTTCTATATTCTGTGTATACTAACAAGTGAAGACTCATTCATTGCTACCTATGCTGATGATACCTCCATACTGGTAACCAGCTCAGATCCAGGCACTGCTTCCAATAAACTTCAAGAAAAACTTGACACCATCCAAAATTGGTTTCATAGGTGGAGGATTCATGTAAACGAGACCAAATCGAATCACATCACAAATAGAAAAATCATATGTCCATCCGTTTACCTAAATTCCCAAATCATTCCCCAAAGTAGCTCTGTGAAGTATCTTGGACTGTATCTTGATTCGAAAATAAACTGGAAAATTCACATAGACAAAAAGAAGAATGAATTAAACATCAAATATATAAATAAATGTATTGGCTTTTAGGAAAAAACTCACAACTTACACTCAAAACAAAAGTACTGCTTTACAAATCAATGCTTAAGCCAATCTGGCAATACTCATGTCAAATCTGGGGAACTATAAATAAAATACAAAAAATACTTAGATGCATAGCAAATGCACCTTGGTACGTCTCAAATGCAAGCTTGCACAATGATCTTCTCGTCCCGCCAGTCAGAGAAGTGATCCATCAGTCGTCATTCATCAAACATATTAAAAAACTTGAAAATCATCCAAATGTATCAGCGATTACTATCCTGGACAACAGTGGAGTCTACAGGAGACTTAAGAAGACCCATGTTCTCAATATTGACGAGCGTGCTATATCAAAAAATATGAAGCAAATATCTCGAAGCAAACTGGTACTTTACTTGAAAGGTAAACGCAACCAGTGTAGGTAAAGTACCACTTCCGGTGAACCGATTTTGACGAAATTTTCATAGAAATCTACAAACTGTGAATAATATCGGTGTACCAAATTTCGAAGTCATAGCTTGATTAGTTTTTGAGTAAATTTGCTCACAGACATTACATACAGACATACATACATACATACATACATACATACATACATACATACATACACACACATACATAATTCGAAAAATGGTATTTTCCGACTCAGGGAGGTCTAAAACGTCAAGATCTATCGAAATCTCGAAGTCGAAATTTTTGACGATTCCAATACTTCCCTTATACGAAGTATGCGGGAAAGTAAAAACTGGAGGGTGAAACTAAAATAGGGACGTCGCCGATGGCCGACTTTCTCTTCAAGTGATGTGTGATTGTGAGAACGAATGAGTATATGTATGAGTGTGAGAGTTTAAATAAATTATTATCAAATTTACTTATAGCTCGAAAACTGAGCTGATTTTAAATAAAATAATAAATAATAAAAAAAAATTTCGAAATTATTACAAACTAATTTATTGTACATTTACTAATTATAAAGGTAAATTTTATAAATAATTTATCTCTTAGAAAAACCACATATACAACTAAAATTTTAATATAATTTTAAATTTAAACCAAACTTTTCTCTATTTAGATGTTTTTCCATTTGATTGTATGTATCATTAAGAAGATTTTTCTAAATTATTTTGATACAAATTTATAGAAGCAAATATTGTGACATTACTGGTAGGCAAGAAACCAGCATAGTTACGAATTGAGTAGCTGATTCCAAAAACTGATTTTTTCCTGAGAAAAAATTGAAATTTTTTTTCTAATTACAAAGCATTACCTTTAGTTGTTATTTAAATGAGTCTTAAAAATTTTAACGTCAGTCTCAGGTATTGAGAAAATTCATTGCCTGTCCTTATCTCATCAACGTTCCATTGGCAATGCCATATCCTGCGATTTGTCTTTTAAAGTACCGGATGTAAATATAAACTGTGTTTTCTCCTAAAGAAAGTTATATTAGGAATATTTGTTAAACATAGTATAATTTATATTATATTTCCGAAAAATAGAAAAATATAGTTATTATTAAATTATCGTTTATGACAAGAGAGTAATTTTGAATTAACTTGATATGTGATAAATGAATTCTTTACATTTTAGCGGAAATAAATATTTCACTAACCATATAATTCATTCATCACATATGATTAAAATAATAAATTAAATTAATAATAATCATAATTAAATAGTTCCAACTCCAGCATTAAAGTCACATTAAATTTTTCAAATTATTTTATGATAATTAAGTAATGTCTAATATTATCTTGATTTGACAATAAAATATTTGTTTGTTCTCTATAGATATATCCATGGTCATTAAGCAAACGATAATAAATTAGTATTGTTTAATGAACCTTAGCCAGATAACAAAAGTATGGTTCATCTCCTTTTTAACTATAAACTAGTAATTAAATAATAAATTGCCCTGAACTTTTTGTTATATGGTAATAAAAAGAATAAAATTAAATGGGATAAAATAATTTAAACCTTTGGAAATCCGGTAAACAGAAAATTATTATTACCTATATTTAAACAAATTTTATTTCTAAAAGAAATTAATGGACGTAACATTATTAAAGAAATATTAAAAATAGTAAAGGGTGGATTTTATTTTTATCATTTATTTGAAAATGATTGCAATAGTAATTTATTTCATGTTTAATATATTTTACAGTTTTTACTAGATTAATGGGAAACAATTTTATCATGATAATTTTTCCTAAATACAACTTTTGATTGATATGCTCGCATTTGAATGGCATTACCGATTAAACACAAATAGCCGCCCATTCAATCCCGTTAATAAATAATAATTCAATTCATATTTTATATTTATTTTGTTATCAGATTTAGAAACCACTTCTGTTTGTTTTGATTTCGGAATATATTCATTTTGAAATATATTTTTTTATAATGAATTATCCAATGCATAATTTTATTTAATATAACCATAACATATTTAAAGCTATAATCAGTATAATAATTCAAAGCTGTTTGTGTTATGTACATAAGTAATACAATTAAAATCGATAGCGGTGATTGTAAATTTCTTTCCAACATTATTACAACAATAACAACAAAAATTCTAGGCCGACGTTTAAAAGATGAAGTGCTTGTTTTGTTTTTCTTTTTTGTAATTTTTTTTTACTTTAGTTCTCTCACTTTTCGTTTGGGGTTTGGAAGGGTTATCGGATGTTTGCCAGCGTCGGAAATAAAACAAAGGGTGCTTTTACTTGGCTATAATTTACCTGATGCTCTTTGCATTATTTGAGTATAATTTTACTAAGTGTGGGTCAAGTGCTTTCAGGTGGGATACAACTGGGTTGGGAAATCATCAATGGTAAAGGAATTATTTGAATTTTGATTAAATAAGCTTTGATCAAAATTATTTAAATATTCAAATATTATTTGTACAATCTCTTGGATAATTAGAAATTGGATATATCTAAATACCAATAAGAAGAAAAAGAATAACTAAATAATTTTAATTTCTATAAAAATTTATTATAAAAAGGTTGAATGAATTTATGAAATAAAAAAAACATAATTTTCTCTTTTCCTACTTTATTTTTTAAATTCTTTTGACATATATCAATTTTCTTTTTACATTCATATATTAAATTATTATGTATTCAATGGACTAGGCAAATTTGAATACAGTATTTCTCTAAAAATAGTAAATGTTTAATAAAGTGAAACCTAGTATGAAAAAATAAATTCTAATACATAAAGGTGTGGGTATTTTAGTTTTCTTTTTCAATTATTTTATTTGCCTTTTTTAAAAATAATTATAACATGGAAAATTGACTAGTATTTTGATATAATTTATATAGATTCTTTATTTTTTTTAAAAAAAATATAATCTGATTAATAAAAAAGAATATATTTTTCTAAAATTATCGACCCTGATTATTATTTAAATAGAATAGAAATATATTTTGTCAGTCAGTCTATTGTAACCTATCAAAGGAGTGAATGTTGTTTTTATTTTGAATTTGATTGTTTTTGGTTCTTTATTACTTGTTTTAGGTAAGTAAAGTGCAGTGACCATACAGAAAAGGGCAAATCACAACGATTGCTTCCAAATTATAAGTCGGCCTGCTAAATCCCAACCAACCAAGGCAACTCTAAACATTTCCCTTCTTTTCTTTTTTATAGATATTTACATTAAATTTATAGCTATATCACAGTCACCAAACAATTCATAATTTAAAATAGAACAATTACCATCTCACCACTTCTAAGTTCTTTCTAAAATATAATAATTTTAATAAAGAACTCTTAAAAAAAATATTTCAATAAAAATTAAATTTTATAAAAAGCATTTTTGTAACTTTATATATATATATATTAACATTATAACTAACATCTTCATTGAATTAGTAAGTTAGCATTCAGACTTAATAAAGTTAATATTTTCACTTATCAATATTTTATTTAATATTTTTGTTTTATTATTATTTTAATGGGAATTTCTATTCAAAAACACCATCAATTTTCAAATTTAATATTTTGGTAGATGATTTTCTTGATTTATTTTAATGTTTTATTTAAAAATTTTGTTTAAATCTAATGAAAAACTACGCAATAATTTTATTTTATCTCAATTTATCCCAGTAATTTTTCGTCAATTTTCTGTGCAATTACTTGGCATAATTAAATCATAAACACATCATCATTTTGAGATACAAATCTATAAATTAATGATATTTAAATTTATTTATTTATTTTTTGTTTGAATTTCTTATATGAATTCAGAGGACTTGGGCACAAATATTAAATATCTCAATAGTTTCGGTAATACTACCACTTCCGGTTTTCGGATATACACCAAAAGTTGATCAATTCATCATACTGATGCATTAAGTATATACACCAAATTTAATCAAAATCCGTTGAGCCGTTCAAGCTATACACATCTATACGGACGGACGGGCGGACAGACGGACAGACATCATGCTAAAAATACTTTATTCTGTTAATGCATGATTCGTGGAGATATGTAAAAATCTCCACATGTGAAATTTGGTGTGAAAACACCACCACCCTTTCTATTGTCGGTCGGTAAAAATATACCTAATGAGATCATTTCTTACAATTATACTCAATACCATAAATAAAAAATATATATTTTAAAATGATTCTTAATAAATAAATGAAATCCATTCAATAAAATGAACAAATATTCCCTATAAATTTATTTATCCAATTATAAATCGTGGTTCTATGATAGTAAAGAATCAAAGAAAAAAATAATATTTTTAAAAATCTATACTTTTAAGTCATATTAATTTTATTTATTTATTTTTATATCTTTTTTTATTTCTTTTAACTAAATAACTAATATTACTTAATTTTTATTTATTTAGGCGAGAGAGATGGAACATCAATTCAACAAGTCTTTGGGTTTGTCTTGGAGCCTAATCTGCGAGATATTTCATCCCTTTATTAACTCCGAGGTCAATATTTATAATTAATTCATTTTTAATTCAATTTAAATATATTTAATTTGAAATTTTATAATTCAATATATTATTTTTTACTTATATTTTTCATATTTCAATCTTCGTTCCTGCTACTGGATGTTGAATATCTTCTCCGTGTCTGTGATGATAAGATGAACCACAAACAGCTCACCAAATGTAAGTAATCATCGTTATTTATTTAGCATGGCATATTTTAAAATAGATATAAATTTTATTCATTTATTAACATATCATTAGACAATTAAAAAATGAAACACAACTTCACACATTGTATATCAAAACACGGATGTTGACAATCGATAAATAAACCCATATCTTCAGGTGTACTAACACACAAGGCATAACAGCATCATAAATATGTTTGAGTTACATACTAAGATACTCAATAAATGTATTTAACCTGTATTTATAAAACGAGATTTGTTTTCATTGAAACTAACAAAATCAATAGTTAAATATTGTTTTTTATTAAATTAAACAAATTTATTATTATATAATAAAATAATAAATAAATATAATTATTATATAATATATATTTTAACATAATATTACAAACACACAACACCAAAGATAATTTTTACCGACCGACGATAGTAATGGAGGTATTGTTTTCACACCAAATTTCACATGTGGAGATTTTTACATATCTCCACGAATCATGCATTTTCTTAACAGAAAAAAGTATTTTTAGCATGATGTCTGTCCGTACAGCCCGAACGGCTCAACGGATTTTGATGAAATTTGGTATATTTACTTAATGCATCAGTGGGATGAATCATAAATATGTTTGAGTTACATACTAAGATACTCAATAAATGTATTTAACCTGTATTTATAAAACGAGATTTGTTTTCATTGAAACTAACAAAATCAATAGTTAAATATTGTTTTTTATTAAATTAAACAAATTTATTATTATATAATAAAATAATAAATAAATATAATTATTATATAATATATATTTTAACATAATATTACAAACACACAACACCAAAGATAATTTTTACCGACCGACGATAGTAATGGAGGTATTGTTTTCACACCAAATTTCACATGTGGAGATTTTTACATATCTCCACGAATCATGCATTTTCTTAACAGAAAAAAGTATTTTTAGCATGATGTCTGTCCGTACAGCCCGAACGGCTCAACGGATTTTGATGAAATTTGGTATATTTACTTAATGCATCAGTGGGATGAATTGATCAACTTTTGGTGCAAATCCGGAAACCGGAAGTGGTAGTATTAGCGATCGACGATAGGAAGGGAAGGGTTATTTTCACACCAAATTTCACATGAGGAGATTTTTTACATATCACCACGAATCATGCACTTTGTGGTGGTTTTATTCTCGAGAAATATCATCTTTATTAGTTTTTTCTTAATTTAAAATGATATGACGTCATCCAGCCATTCATGACGTTCCAGCCTGGTCTTACATATATATTATAAATAAAATAAAATTAAAAATATTTATGTTATATCCATATCTGTATCTTATTACATTAATAGATATATTAAAATTATTTGAAATTGTTTCTGTAGCTGGAAATTAATTTATTTCAAACCGTCGGTCGGTTCGGACCTGACTACAGGTTAACTTATTAGTTATTAATATGAAAAAAATTTAAAATATTTTCATTATTCACTAATATATATGTAATCATGTTTGTAAAGTCAACAAGTCATTAACCTACTGTGATGTATATTTTGTGACTTTTCTCTATTTTTAATTGTATAGAATTTTGTCTGTTCTCTCTGGGAGATGCTTTTCTTTTACTGACAGCACTTAGGTTATTTATGCTCCTCCCAACCATCCCCTTTCGTTTTCTATCTCTTTCTCGATCTCCCACATCCTTGTGAGACACCCAACTGTCAGGTAGTAAAGTTACCCAGTTGTTTACTTTCTTACTTGATAAGTTACACACTCTTCTTTTCAAAGACCTCAGCTTCTTTTTTTATTCTCCTACTAATTAATCAAAAAATAGATTAATCAATATAATTTTTAAAGATTCTATTTTACTTTTTTAATCTTTGACAATTAATTATATTTTTTTTTCTCACTTTAAAACAAATTGTATTAAATGTATTGTAGAAAGACAATTTCTTAAGAGAAGAAAAAAAACTTATAATTTGATAAATTGAATGGATAGAATGATTGGTAAAATACTATCAATAGATATAACAATAGAATTTATTTTTGAGATTCCAGGAGAATTATTAAGTAACTTTTTAATTTGCCATATTAAATTTTCAAAATATTTTAATGAAAAAAAATATTCCTTTTTATGATAGATTTATCAATCTGATGCAAATTTTTTGAATCGATTTGTATTACAATAAAAATATTTAGGACTTCAATTTTCGACAAAATATTATTTAAATGTGTAGAATGTAGAGTAATTGTAAAATAATTTTATTTAAATTATTTTTATATTATAATATATGGAATTTTATATCTTTATCCATGATAGATTTTATAAATAGAATATATAAATAATTTTAGAAAAACAAGTAAAAGACCTGAATCGTGTTTTTTTCTTCTTGAAAAATCTCTGCCTATAACTCTGTTGCAACTTCTCCATTCTCTTCACTTCCTCTCCCAATCTACCACTTCACCATATCGTATAGAATAAGAAAAGAAAAACTACGGCTGTCTATCAAAAGAAAAAGAAAAGAAAAAGATTCAGAGTAAATAAAACCCTTTGAGAAGTGAAAGTAAAGTATGATATGAAATAAGTCTAACTTCGTACATGACTGGATGGATAGATGAGAGAGGCAATCGGAGTATAGATTGAAGAAGGGGACGGGGGGACGGCACCATGTCACTGGACAGTTTGCTTTTCATTTTGAGACAGCGCTATTTTCTTTCTTTTATAGCCTTTAAGATATGACATTTTATTTTGATATTGTCTCCATTCAACTACAAAGCGATAGACGATGTTATTCTTTATTTTTAAATTTTATAAAAAAATATAAATTCTTACGAATATTAAATTTATATATTTGAATAAAATTCTAATATAAATATAGGTATTTGACTCTTTTATTTTAGTTCAGATGAAATGATATTTAAATTTTAGATCCTATCCAATAACCCTGGTAAAAATTTTGAAAATCATAAAAACAACTGTAGCTAATCTTTCTACATAACATTACATAAACTTGTTGAAAAACTGTCTAACTTGTTTTAGCTATCTGGAAGAATCTGGAAGAAAATACTACAGCTGATTTCTTGTTTCTTCAATGTTTGGGTTTATGAGTTTTTTGAAGGTCTTGTTTTATATTGATAAGAGAGGTAATCTTTATTATTTTTTCTATCCTATAATTTTAAGTTATTTGATAAATATAACATATTTCTTTCTATTCCAATAATTTAAAAATACCATCAAAATCGTGTGTATCATTAACTCACGGTTATTTTTCGTGTACTTATTCTAAGAAGAAAGTAAAACTTGCTTTTAGCTTGTCGACAAATGATTAATTTTTATCGCGTTTACCGTAACAAATTGACAATTTATGAAGATGTTTTTAAAAATACCTCGTCATTCTCTTGCTGTTGTTGGATGTTGTTGAAAATGGATCTTGATGATACATATATATATATATGAGGAATGTGTTGGCTGTCAGCTTGAAGAGACGTTAAATCGAATCGAGTTAGCGTGAATGGCAAGCCCGAAAACAAAGGCTTGTTGCGAAAACGTAGCTTAGGGTGTGGGTGGTGAAAAGCCCTTTTACTTATTAGAAATGCAAGTTACTGAATGAGCTAGGTCAAATCATAATTAAGGAGCCAATGGGCGAGTCCATAATCAGGTGAGAGAAAGTCTTAGGAACAGATTTCCTTGGTAAGACGCATGGAAAGAGATGATTTTTGATGATAAATTTAAACTCCTTTAGATATTTATTTCCCAAATGATGTAGATAAAAGGAATTATTCTTTCAAGTTAGGTATTAATTGATGAAGTCGATAATAATGAAATTAACTCTTGGAAACAATAGAGTAGAAAGAAAAATAGAATGATTTTCAATCAACCTTACAAAATAATCTCTGAGAGGATAAAAATAGAAAACAAATATGTATGTTATCGATAAACAAATTAATCATTTAGATTATTTATAAATTGTATTACTATATTAATATGGGAAGGGGTCCTTGGTTTCTCTGGTTTGAGAGTAGAATTTAAATTTTTAAATACGTTGTTCCCAATAATTATATAACAAATATTTAATTTTAAAATGAATTTTTTATAAAATTATATTACAAATAATTTTTTTTTCAAAATTACCTATTTTAAGTTCTCTCTCCTGTCGATGGTTCTCTCTAGTCTAGGATTTTGGAATTTAATCTATAATAAATCTTCGGATATTTTTTATTTGCATATATATATACATGAATTAAGAACATATCGATGGCTTAATATTAAAATCAGGTAACTCCAAAAAAATCTGATATTGAGATTTTTATTTTATGTGATTAAACTTCAATGATGACTATCGTCCTTTTCCGACGAAGTCGTAATAATATGGAAATTGAGCAAAATGAGTTCCCAAACTTATATTAAAGAAGACTCAAAATCACAAAAAATAAATTTAAAGACTTACAGGATTTAAAATCGACTATACCCTCAGATCTTCATTTCTTCTACGATTCAATACCATATGAAATATAAGACTTTATAGAATTATTTGTTTATTTTCTTGCATAATTTTAATATTTTTGTATGTTTAAAAAATAAATGATTTATTATACCTTATTACCTTAAATATAAAACAAGTAACTCAAAAATAAAATCACGTAACTCCTTTAATAAAGAAAATAATTTCAAGTAACTCCCTTATATAAATAAAAAATTAAATAAATGATATAAAACTCCTTGTGAACATTTTTACTCAATACAAGAATAAAAATAAAACAGTTGTAATATATTAACAATAATTGCCTTCAAAACTAAACAGTTTTATGTTCCTCCTGTAAAATTTGCCAGAATGGAGTTATCTGGTTTTACTATTCAGCCATCGGTATGCAGATTAAAAATGAAATACTAAATATATTATATTATAGACTCTTCATTGGTATAGTGGTTAGCACGACAGTCTACCACACTGAAGAGGAGATAGAGCCTAGGGAAATTCAATAATTAATAATAATAATTTCTCTTTAAGCTCTGCGTGATCTTCAGGGTCTATCCGCAATTAATAATAAATATTATATATATTTATATATTATTTTAAAATTGCGCTTATCTAATAATAGATTAATATGCATCAGATATATTTTTATTTCCAGTTTCATTTTATAATTTTTATGTTCTTTTGAAATTAATTTAATTTTTGCTAAGAAACTAACTCTAAGTTATAATATTTTTTCTTAAAGTGTATGTGTTCTTGAAGTCTGATAACTCATTAGCAATTATATTAACTTTCCCAGTGATTTCAGTCAAACATGAATTGGAGACGGGATATCATTCTTACACAAAGAATGGAATAAATTACTTAAAGAAAGACATTGATCTCTAATTAAATATGCAAAGCAGACAGGCATCGATTGACTACAGCCCAAATGAGCATATTATATTCATATATCTTCTATATACAGATGAAAAAAAAAGTCGTCTATTTATGAAACATTTAATAGTCCGTTCTCACTGGCATCTGATATGAGAACACGATCCCGGATTCCTGATACGTTATGCATGTCAAATTGTCACAAGGTTATACAATAGCACTCCTCCTGTTGGCCTTGTATGGTCCACCCGATCTAACAAAACAAAAAGAATCCTGGTGGACCCCCTGGATAAGAGACGAACGCCTCGCCCGCAAACCAACATCACTGTCAAAAACCAAAGCCACGATGAGAATATTTACGATTTAGCCCATCCACGGATTATTGATGAAGGGTGACTCAAGTAAACATTATTCCAAAAGTAAATACGCTTCGTTTATCCCTTTTCGAAATAAAACGGAAAATATTTTCACAGAGGGGTTTTAATTTACATTAAAAACAAATCCTTTGTGAGTGATAGGGTTTGGAATTTATTATTGAAATATACCTAAAGTATTTTATAAATTATTATTTATGTATTAATTTAATATTTTTCTAGTGATTCTCCCATGCGAAATTATTTTATAACTTTAAAAATTGAATTTATTATTCCTAATATATATATTTTATAGTAAATAATACAATTTTAATTATATATACTATAATATAAACACACATTTAAGGATAAATAAAATTAACATAGGATTATATTTACATAATTTATATAAATATTGTTATTTGTTTGCATTATGAGAATTCGTAACTATTATTTGGAGGTCATAGATGGTGCCTACACATTATTAAGTTAAGACAAATAAAAAATCTGGATGGATCATTTTAGAAATAAAATTATACGAGTAAATATATTGAATAGTTTTACTGAGTGGTTGTGTCTAATATATTCTATTTAAAATATTCCTTTCTTAACAGATATATATATATATCAATATATCTTAATATATTTTAATTAATAATAATTAGTTTAAAGTTTTTTCGAAAACGATTTTTAGAGATTTTCATTTAATCAATTATAAATATGAAAATTTACAAATTTGTATATTTTTTATATAAAAATTTAGGACGCCTACATTTCTAGTGCTTATGTTATCTCAACCAGGTGGCTAAATTTACAACCTGTGCAGATTTGGAGTTTCATTCAATATTTAATTATTAATTTTAATATTATTTCTCAGGGTTGTAGAAACACAATTGGATATCTACTGTAGATATCCAATTGTGTAGATAATCTACACTATTAAATGCTAGAGTTAGAGTGCGATGATTTTTAAGTCATCGTCTCAGGTTAGTTTTCACCTAATCACAAAACCATGCTGATTCATTTTTCAAAAAAATATATTAATAAATTTTCAAAATTTTTGAAAAACATATTAATATTGATAGATAGCTAACATGCAGTAATGTGAGAATGTAGCTTAGCATATGCCCTTGCATTTTTTATCTATTTTCCTCATGAAATATTTCTTAGGATTTTACCAAAGATATTTGTTGAAACAATGTCAAATGAGTGATGATAATGATGAAACAATTTTTAATAATGCAACTGATCGGCATGAAATTTCGGCCATAGATCTTATTCTATGTGCTCCACAAAATATTTTGCAGGTGTTGCTATCCTAGAAAGTTAGGTGGAAGCGTGTTTCGATAAGGGCTTAAGATAGACAGTTTTTCTGAAGACCCAAACAGTAGTTGGTAGTCTCATGGAGCCGGGTCCAAGACTAGGGTCTTCATCAAGAGCCAAGTTTTTGAAACATCAACCAGCGGACATGAATAACTAGTTACGTTGCAGTTCAGCGGAAATCAAAGAGAATACAAGCAGAGAACCATCCTTGATAATTAGTTCAGTAAAATCTGGCTTTTAGTATTATGGAAAGCCCAATAAACCGAATATGAGGTGGAGCCTTGGAACTTCCACATGGATCATCTTTACCACTTGCACAAGGAAACGATGACAGAAACAAAACAGACAGTTGGATTTTGTTCAGAGAAATGTGAGCTTAGTGAAAGTTAGTGTGGACAATGATTCTAATTAATTTTAATTATTCATATATAATTAATTAAGATTTGAGTATTTTTTTCAATTTATATATATATATATTCTATCAATTATACTTTATCTTGTTTAAATTTTCTTTTTTTCTCTCATCTTCATACTTTTAAATATCTTCACCCAAAAAAGGAAAGAAATAAAAATGTAAAAATTATATCAAATTACACCACCATCTTCTATAGATAACAAACTTTCAATATTCTGATAATATTTATACAAAATACATATTTTAAATTGCAAATAATGAATAATTAATTTTAAATTGGATAATAAATTAATAAATTAATAGATTTATTTATTTTTGAATAAAGAGGATTGATGGGAGAGGCTCTTGACTATTTGCATTGTACGCATTTTCATTTGGAAATTTGAAGGACTGCTCATAGTGAGGGAAAAAGTGGAGAGAGAGAGAAAGAGAGAGGGTGGACAACTAAATTTCGCATCCTAGGCAATTCGATTGATTGATAGATATGGAATATGCAAATTAATAGATATAGAATATGTAGATTAAAATTTAGTTGAAAAGTTTTATTCAATATATATAATGTTATTGGACAAATAATGTATCTTTGAATTTGAAAATTATTATTTAATATAGAATAAAAGTTTTAATTATAATAATTATAAATATATAGGCATAATATAATTAATTAGATTTACAGATTTGAATGACAGCTCTCGTTGAAACATTGTATCTATTTGGAAATTTAACCTAAAATTGTTTTTAACAATTTTCAATTTATAGAAGAAACTGAAAAAATAATTAATAAAATTAATAGGTTAAAGATAAAATACTCAAAATATGAGGTTATATATGTTTCAATATAAATTTTATTAAACTTCATCATCAGAAGCTTGTAATATGGAATGATTATATTGAGTAGAATACAAAATATTATAATTATAAAATTCTTACTAATATTAAGAATATAATTTTTTTGTTTGAAATATATATTTATATATATGCATGTTTTAGGTATTTACTCTTATATATATGAGTTTTGGCAGAGATATATAATGAATATTAATATTATGTAACGAATCTAAAAACATATAATTTGCTACTCGAAGGGTTGACAAGTGTGCAAGCTGAACTGACTAGATTTCCTATTCTAAATCTAGACAATATTATTGATGTAATAATGATTTAGAAATAAATATCTCATATTTGAACTAACTTTTGCACAATATATTGATGCAGTTGTACAAATAGTACTTGATGCTGTAGTACCCTTAAATCACCAATAATAATAATAATATTGTTGCAGTTCAGTTACATACCATAATTTGATAATTTGTCAAAGATATACATTAAGATAGTATCATAAGAAAATGATTGATTCATTTTTGGAAATTCCAAAAAAAGGAAAGCTTGCTTTAATATAATTTTAATATTTAAGATTAAATTCATCACACATAATATAATGTTAAAAACTTTTTCAATAAAATTCAAGAACCAAAAATGCAGATGGATTTTGTTATCAACTTAAAATTTAATTAAATGTTCAAAATTCTAGTTAAATTTTAATTTCTATTAATCAATTATTGATTGTTAAATTTTAATTAATTATTTTAATTATTTGCACAAATTTGATTATTTTCCTTTGTTTTTGTTATTGTATGGTCCAGATTTTGTTAACATTTAGTTATTTAATGGATTGTTTAATTGTTCATAGTTTGAATTGCAAACTTTTTAATCTGGAATTTAATTAATTTGTTCGGTCTTAACAAAAGCTTTTGATCAAAGGAAAACCTGGTGCTACATAGCTAAGCAAGCATCTCTTCTCTCTCCGGCCAATTCCTGTTATTTCGCTTTTGCAATAAAGTTTGGTGGTGGGTGGATGTCCTGCCGATTTCAGTATAAGGATGCATCTCAATATATTATTATATCGAAATTGGTTGCTGTTTATACATGTTTTCATTGTATTGTGATCAAGTATTAAGAAATTAATTATCTAATAAAATCCATATTTTTTTTTATTTTTTTAACTTCTTAATGGACGAGTAAATTTGTCTTCTACTTTTTATTGAAATTGAAAAAAGTAGGATCATTTTCGGTAATAGTTAACTCAATCACCTTACATATGATGTGTCAAGCTAATAATGCTGGTTCCTTCAAAACTATTGTATTTAATTAATTTGATATTATCATTTGAGTTTCTTAATGTTTTTATTTTTTATTAAATTTTGTTAAAATTTGTCATATTCGGCCTGGATTGGCCTCATTTGAACTTAGCCATCATTATTCATAATTATAATTATAACTTATCATTATATTCATCTATTTAAATCTAATTGCATTGATTATATACTATTAACAAAAAAAATATTAATAATTTACTGTTATTGTTATGTAAAGTATACATGGTAAATATAAGAATATAAAGTCAAAAGAAAAAAAATTCAAAATAAATATTTCATAATTTATATAATAAAAATTGCATCTGTATTCTAGAGAAGTGAAGCAAAATATTTAGCCATAAAAAGAAATAAATACAACCCACACACCCATCTTTATAACAAAATACTTGATTCATTACATATATATATATATATATATATATATATAGTTAAATATACGAAAGACATTGAAAAAATACTCAAATAATAATAATATAAAGTGAATTTAAAATTAGTTCAATTAATGAAGAAATATATTTTCCCATCGTTGTATCTATTTAAATCTTGAAACCAGTTAAATTAAAAATTTGAAACCATATTAAATTAAATTACAAACATTGAACATATTTTAAATGTTAAAATTTATAAGTTTGAAGAGTAAAATAATTAAAATATATTATTAAAGAAAACATATAATTTTACTTTTTACACTAGCATTTATTTTTCAATAATTAATAATTAATTTTTTTATTTATTAATTTTTACTATCTCGCCATTGCAATCATTAAAATTTTCGATGACAAAATTTTGATGTTTTTATACGTTTTGAAGGTCCTTGAATCATTTTCATTAAGGTTGAGAAAAATGTTTGTGTGTGTGTATGTATGTAGTCAAGATTGCTCAAAAACGGTTTGAGTTAGAATAATGAAATTTGGTACATGGACATTCTTCAAAATTCGTAGTTTTCTATCAACTTTTGAGAAATGTAACTCATTTGGAAGAGGGTCATTAATTACCACGTTTTCATTTTTTTCCACTAAACTGACAGTAAAAATAGAGATATAAGTTTGATAGTTTTTACATGATTAAAAATTGTATAAAACTGCTATATATAGAATTTCAGCAAGATTGAATCGCTGAAAGTACCAGAATTAATTTTTTAAATTTTTTATCATGTTGACTGCCAATCACGCGCCTGCGAGTGACGTGGTGTCATCAACAAAAAGCCAAACATACGGTGGAGCGCGGGTATACGATTTATAATTACTTAAATTTAATTTAAATATAATATATATGTTAATTAATCCAATTCAAATTGAGAGATAGTCGAGTGGAGACACTTCAGATTTTTTTATATATCTATCAAAACATTGTTTTTACATTATTTCCACACCTTTAAAAAAGTATTATTTAATATTTGGCACATTTCAATCCTTTAAGATCAAACTAAAATTTAAGAGTTATTACGTTTTCTATTTCATCTATTGTAGGAATATATGCAATACAAGTTGAAAGATCTCAGTTTGAATGATATGCTCTCTCTCTCTTTCGCTCAAATACACACACACACACACACACACACCTTCTCTTCTTCAGGAGAAACAGGTGACGGTGAAAGCAGTAGATCCATAATTTATCCCTAAGGATTTCTCGTACGACGTAGGCCGGATGGCTTTTGTGAAAATAAGAATCGTAAGCTCTCGGTATGGCATTGTGTCATCGGGGGTTGACGAAATGGAAGCAAGGACTTGGAGCGAAAGAGAGCTGTCACGACAAAACAACACACATCTTTAATATAAACGTTTGTTTTGATTTTTTGCCAGAAAAGATGAAGAAGAAAAATAGAATAAAAAGAATAGGACAGTTGAAAAAAAGGAGGAAGAAGAGGGGAAAATGTGGGCTCGATTGGTTGTCTTTTCTAGTAATTGAACATTTGACTTGGAATGGATCGTTTTTTATTTATACAAATTACAATAACAAACAACAATAACTACTCAAATATTCACACATGGATACACAAAGTTACAAAAAGACCAATGAATATGAATAAAATACTTAATATTTAACAAATTATACATATATAAAAGTATATGTATATATAATATATACCCACATAATCAAAACTAGAAGGTTTCATGGAGAAAGGTTATGGAATGGAAAAAAAAATGAAATGAAAATTTTAAGAAAATTATAGGTGAAATTTTATAAAATGATCGGTAGTTCTTAATTTTATTTTAATGTTATAAATAAATATAAAGTGGTTTTAAACCTAGCTATTTTTATTTGAGTTGAACATTATTATTGTTTGCATCTTTTGGGATTTTTTAAAATAAATTAATAATTAAAAAATCGGGAGTGTCCTCCCCTAGACTTTCCCGCATATAAATAGGTAATTAGGTTATTATTATTATGTTTTAACAACAATAAAAATAAACAAACTAATTAATTTAAATTATAAAGTAAAATGGTTTAACACTATTATATATATAAGATAATTTACACCTAAAGCTACTTGTATAGGTAAAATGTCACTTCCGGTAGTCAGATCATGATGAAATTTGGTATCTCAATTTTTTTCATATTTTTAAATCTATATACAAAATAGGAAGCAAATATCTCGAAGCAAACTGGTACTTTACTTGAAAGGTAAACGCAACCAGTCTAGGTAAAGTACCACTTCCGGTTAACCGATTTTGACGAAATTTTGATAGAAATCTATAAACTGTGAATAATATCGGTGTACCAAATTTCGAAGTCCTAGCTTGATTAGTTTCTGAGTAAATTTGCTCACAGACAAACATTACATACATCCATACATCCATACATACATACACACAGACATAATTCGAAAAATGGTATTTTCCGACTCAGGGAGGTCTAAAACGTCAAGATCTATTGAAATCTCGAAGTCGAAATTTTTGTCGATTCCAATACTTCCTCTTGCGGGGAAAGTAAAAAAACAATCTTTGTTCTAGACAAGTATTATAAAAAATTATTTTTTAATTGATGAAATGTTTATAAATGTTTGAATGATTAATAAATAAGATCGTATAATAGATAAAATTAGATAAAAATATATAATAATAATAACATCATATATATTTAATTTAACACTAAAATTAATTTATATTATATTCATTTTATATAATATTAAATTATAAAGTTTCTATTTTTCTATTTTCATTATTTAATTTTCCCAAATTTCTCTGGGTTTAATCCGAAGTTAACTTCACTATCTCTCAGAGACATTCATACCTACTTAGTGAGCTTTAATTGAACTTTACCTGAAATTTCAGAGTTTCAGTTGAATAATAATTCCAGACTAAATAAATAATATATAGGATTAGATATACTATAATTTAATATTTATAATTCAATTTGATAAATTGATTATTATAACTTAAAATTATTGGAATAATTAATTCTATAATTAGTTTATAATATCAAATAAGCTGTCCACAATAAATAAAATATTTATGTATACGTGCATAGACCACCATTAAAAAGTCCAGACTTTTAAAATTTGTTTGGAAAAATATTAATTATTATTTTAAAGAATTTTTACAATATATGTTAATGGAGTTGTTACTGCTAATATAATTTAGATTTCAATAAATTTCCTTTTAGTGGTTGAACAAAAAAGATAATATAGGATTAAATTAAATCGATGATTTTAAAATTGAATTACACAAAAAAAACTGCTTAGGAAAAATATAAGAAAGATTAAAATGAGTGAGTAACTTTAAGCATTTCAATTTAATAAAATATATCTATAATATTCAATACACTGATCTTAGCAATGAGTAATAAATTTATATTAAAATATAAAATATTTTTAAGCATGTATTTAATTTTAATGTTTCTAACATTGAAAACATGCGTCCCTATCATCATACAAAATACATCATGAGGCCCGAAATGCCATTCGAGTTTCACATGCCTTATCAATAATAATATGTTTAATGACAAAGAAAAAAATAATCGAATTTGTGGAGAAAAGGAATTTATTATGAGGTTTGGTAATTTTGTTTTTATAAAATTGAAAAGTTAAAAGAAGATAAATGTGGTATTGGGATTCACCTTTACAGGGGAGTTGATTTGTGTTAAAATAATTAGTATAATATTAATATTAAAATTAATTTTATTAAAATTTTCTAAATGATTTTATATTTAAAAAAGACAAAATTGATATGAACGGGACAGTACAGTTTTTTCATATTTATGGATCGTGCTGTCGTTTTACTAAAAATATCAATTTTGTCTCGTTTTTAACAAACTATAGTAAAAACTAAAATTATGTTATTCAATAGGAGAAGTTTTATGATAAGGTGTTGTGTGAGAGATCGAAATTTGCTGCGAAATAAAAGAAATTTTAATTTCCTAATTTGTAAAATAAATGATTAAAAAATTAATTATTAGTAAAATAATAATTTTTTTAATCATTTTATTTTGACTTAAATGCATCTCCAAACATAGTTAGGGACATAAAATTGAGAAGGTTGCAATGGGCTTGAATGGAAGATGAAAGACTGGCCAAAAATCATTTGTGGCGAGACCTATTTTGATATGTCCGTTTGGAAGAGCAGGGAGTGGATAAAAGAAATAGATAAGAAAGATAGATAATAATCTTATAAATTAAGAAATTAAAAATTATTTTATTTTATTTATATATTATATTTCTTTTAAGATACGACGCAGTTTCGGAATTAACGCCCTTGATGACGGAGTCCACTCCGGTTCAAACTTGGGAACCTACTTTATATAAGTTGACCTGTGCCCAGGTCTGAACCGACCGACAGAGTTTGAAGTAATTTAATTTCCAGCTACAGAAACAATTTCAAATAATTTTAATATATCTATTAATGTAATAAAAACAGATATGAATAACACATAAATATTTTTAATTTTATTTTATTTATAATATATATGTAAGACCAGGCTGTGACGTCATGAATGGCTGGATGACGTCATATAATTTTAATATAAGAAAAAACTAATAAAAATGATTTTTCTCGAGAATAAAACCAATACAAAGTGCATGATTCGTGGTGATGTGTAAAAAATCTCCTTATGTGAAATTTGGTTCGAAAATAACCCTTACCTTCCTATCGTCGATCGCTAATAATACCACTTCCGGTTTCCGGATTTGCACCAAAAGTTGATCAATTCATCCCACTGATGCATTAAGTAAATATACCAAATTTCATCAAAATCCGTTGAGCCGTTCAGGGTGTACACATCTATACGGACGGACAGACATCATGCTAAAAATACTTTTTTCTGTTAAGAAAATGCATGATTCGTGGAGATATGTACCTAAAAATATCCATAGGTGAAATTTGGTAGCGCCTCAAATAAAGATAATCAAGATAAAGATAGAGAAGACCTGTTCATAGTTCACACCTTTATCACTCAGAGGTGGCACTTGACTTGATGCCTTTTTTATGGGTTTTTATATGATCTTTATTTATATATTAAATTAAATCGTGATAAAATATTTTTTCCGTTTTATCTATTATTAATTTTCATAAACATACCATAGAATGTTAACCAATACAAATTAGCTATTTTTTAATCATTTTTAATCTGCGAATTTTATAAAAAATTAATAACTAAATGTAAAAAATTATAAATTGAATAAAGGCTGAGTTAGTTTTGAATTTTTAGAGTGAAATTTACGTCTCCATTGTAATATTTGGTACCAGTCATTAATAACGCCTCTCTTTATTCTTACTTTTTGTATATATAAAATACTGGCTTTATAATAAATACACTATAAAAAAAACTTAAATAATAATATAATAAATTATAATGTATATGAATTATTTATGAAGCATTTTTGTTGTGCGAAGAGATACAATGGATGAATTTGGCACGAGTCATTTAATTGAACCGCACTAATTTACACGCATACAAATAAACAACTTCGAAAGAGAAAACGATCGTATGTTTGGTGTTGGATGATGTAAAGCCCATCACGTCAACTGGAAATCTAATTTTCGATAAATAAATGCAATGAAAATTCATATGAATAACAAAAAAAGAGAGAAGAATGGAGGGCTTTTCTCCAACTTGTTAGATGATAACACCAAAAAGTTTTGTCTACATTTAAATGGGTTTGGCTCTTTAGTATATGGTATATGGTATATATATATATTTTTATAAAAATATTAGAAAATATTATTAGGAATTTAATTTTTTTATAACAATAATTTTTAATTTTATTTTATTTATAATATATAAGTAAGAGCTGGCTGTGACGTCATATAATTTTAAATTAAGAAAAAACTAATGAAAATGATTTTCCCGACCAATACAAAGTGCATTATTTGTGGAGATATGTAAAAAATCTCTTCATGTGAAATTTGGTGTGAAAATAACCCTTCCCTTCCTATCGTCGATCGCTAATACTACCACTTCCGGTTTCCGGATATACACCAAAAGTTGATCAATTCATCATACTGATATATTAAGTACATATACCAAATTTCATCAAAATCCGTTTAGCCGTTCAAGCTCTACATATCTATACAGACGGACGGACGGACAGACATCATACTAAAAATACTTTCTGTTAAGAAAATGCATGATTCGTGGAGATATGTAAAAATCTCCACATGTGAAATTTGGTGTGAAAACAATACCTCCCTTACTATCGTTGGACGGTAAAAAAATTATATTATGAGAAATACAGTTGGAACCTCGGATTACGAGTTTAATTCATTCCGGAATTGGGCTCGCCAACTGAATAAAGTTTTCCCATAAGAACTAATGTAAATGCAATTTATTCTTTCCAGACTCCAAAATGTTACTATGAAAAAAAATTATTATCAATAATAATGATTATTTTTTTATTAATGCTTATAATAACGTGCATATATTCTTCTCGAATATCCGCTTGAGTCGGAGCAAGCTTACCGAACTTGTTAACGATTGCAGATTAAGCACACCAAACGTTGTCCATTTATTTAACTAAATAAATAAATTTTACAAAATATGCGGTGTTTTAATAAAAATCCCTTTAATAACGTGCATATATATTTATATAAAATATAAAACTATATTCATCTAATTTAACTTTTCTCGATGATATTGGTTCACATTCATCAGTTTTACTCTTAAAGAAATTAGTAATTGCCTACTGAATTTGACAACTGGAGTTGAATGAGCCATTGTCAAATAAATTAATAGCCCTAATAACTGCTGTTTCACCAGGTTGGTTTTCTTTTACAAATTGTTTAAATTTTATCCTTATTGATCAAGTTCTTGAATTTCTCGTGTTCTCAGTTTCTTTTTCACCCTATTATCTTGACTAGCACTTTTAGCTCATTGTGTTACTCATGTACTAAATGCTGCAACTCATGGACGATGATGAACATCTATGCTATGTTCTGCAACGAGTTAGAATATTAGTTTCTTCTGTAATTATAATATACTATATTATTAGCATTTAAAATCCCATATGGAATATGGCATCATATGAAAATTTTAAAAGAATAATTCTAATTTTAGTTTAATTAATTTTTAATTAAAAAAGATAAATTAGATGTTTGATATTTTGTTGATTATGGAAGGTTAATTCTTAGGATTTTTTGTTGTCCTATGTTTGTAGTTTACGTGACTGGTTGGATCATGATTACAAAATTTTAATCAACCATATGTTCAACATCTTATAAATATTAATATTAAGTTTATAATGAACATTGTCATTGGAATATTATTTAATTTAATTTAAAAGTTATTTATATCATTTAATATTAGGTATGTGTATATAAGTGAAGTTCTTATTAAAATTCGATTTGTTTATATCCTTTATTTAAGACAACGATTATCAACCTGTGGGACACGAGAATATTCAAGAGAAAATATTTAAAAAAAATTGATTAACTTACTTTACCTTTTAGTAAAAAGGATACACAGATACAGATTCACATTTTAACGAAATATTTTTGTTTTATATTTTTTAAATTTTTAATTTTATGAATTTGAAACCTTAGAAAGCTAATAATTTTTTATTAATTTAATTATATTTACTTTTACTACTATAATTTTGTGATTTTATAAGACAATCAAGTTTCACTCACTCACTAATAGAAAAGGAATGAATTGAAATGGTGAATATTGACACATTTCATTTCAATATAAATTAGACAAATTTTGGCTATTATATACAAACCTTAATATAATAGTTTATAGAAAGTCTTTTATTTTAGGATGATTAATTCTTTTAATATTTATTTTGATTAATTTATTAAATATTTTATTAAACAAAATTCAAATATTATCCAGAAATACAAATATATAAAAAAAAAACAACAGACACATCGAAAATACTCAATATTCTCTTGTATACATTTTAAAGTAAACTGGGAATGCCATCAAAAATATTGAATACTAAAAGTTTGAGCAACTTATTTTATAATAATTTTATTGCTTATAGCAATTCAATAAGATTCAAATAATATGGCTATTTGACATAATAATATTTTTAAATATCAAGTGATAAAGAGCATATTATAAAAGCAAGATTTGATATTAATATCTATTCGTATATTGATAAATTAAATATTATCGTTTGAATTTAATTCAATCATTTACTCAATACTTCAATACATTCTATTATACTTTATTTTATATTATATAATTAAATTGAACATATTTGATATAAGATAAATTAAATATTAGCAATATGTTTTTATTTTAAAAGAAATTATAAGGAGAAAATATAATACCATGTCAAACAAGATAATTCTTGATGAATGATGCTCGTGTCAATAAAATCTAATATTTTCTTGATCTTATCTAAACATAAATATGAAGAGATTGGGTTTGGTGTAAACAGAGCAAACGCAGAGTCTAGTCGCCGAATACTGGTCTAGTAAGCCGATCCTGACCGCCAGATTAAACAAGATTAGTTCAAGTGGTCGCCAGGCGTGGATCACAACATGTCAAAGAAACATAATCTTTGTTAAATAAAATAAAAATCGAACAAGAAAGAAGGAGAAAAAAGGTGGTAGTGGTTGACGGCTTAAAGTGGGTGTCATTTAAGGGCGCAATCGCCTTTTGTATTCACCAGGTAGGAGATTCAGGTTCCACCTACAGACAGACAAATACTTTATTTAAGACCAATAAAAAAATAAGTTGACCTGTGGCCAGGTCCGAACCGACCGACGGTTTGAAAAATTAATTTCCAGCTACAGAAACAATTTCAAATAATTTTAATATATCTATTAATGTAATAAAAAACAGATATGAATATAACATAAATATTTTTAATTTTATTTTATTTATAATATATATGTAAGACCAGGCTGTGACGTCATGAATGGCTGGATGACGTCATATAATTTTAAATCAAGAAAAAACTAATAAATATGATTTTCCCGAGGATAAAACCAATACAAAGTGCATGATTCGTGGTGATATATAAAAAAATCTCCTCATGTGAAATTTGGTGTGAAAATAACCGTTCCCTTCCTATCGTCGATAGCTAATACTACCACTTCCGGTTTCCGGAATTGCACCAAAAGTTGATCAATTCATCCCACTGATGCATTAAGTAAATATACCAAATTTCATCAAAATCGGTTGAGCCGTTCAGGCTGTACACATCTATACGGACGGACAGACGGACGGACAGACGGACGGACGGACGGACGGACAGACGGACGGACAGACGGACGGACAGACATCATGTTAAAAATACTTTTTTCTGTTAAGAAAATGCATGATTCGTGGAGATATGTAAAAATCTCCACATGTGAAATTTGGTGTGAAAACAATACCTCCCTTACTATCGTCGGTCGGTAATAGAAGAGCTTTATATTTACGTTCATTATTGTTTCTTCAAGATAATAACAAAATTATCTAAAATTTCCTTGATTAATTTATTCCTGAGATAAATTAATAAATAAAAACAAGTCCACGTATCCACGATACGAAACGCCCCAACTCGATGTCAAACAAAAACTAAAAGACCCAGCTGGTTCAAAATTCGATAGAAGTCAGCAGATAGTTGCTTGCAGTGTTGTAATTTCATTTAAGACCTATTGAACTGCCCTGGTAATATCTTAATATTTTACTTGTATCTTATTAGAATTAATTTTTATTGCTAATTATAATAGTAGAGATGTAGCCTAAACCTGACAAAGAGGAAGGCGGAAATCTTACTAAATAAAGCTTATATAATACTTGTATATATATTAGAGGATAAGTAAAATTAATTAAAAATATTGTATTATATATATATATATATATACAATTCTTAAATGGTATAAAATATACAATATCATTTTCAAAATATATTTTAATCTTTTTTAAAAATTCGATTTCATTCCGGAAATATACATAGGTTTAACGTAAAGATACCCCGAAATCGAATAACATCGATTATTGAACATATAAAATAGGAATGTGAAAAATCATACGGAAATGACATTTAAAACTGAAACCTCAGTTTTCTTTGAAGGGAACCCATTGTACGATGCCAATTTTTTGTTATATATTTATTATATTTTTTAGAAAAAATAATCAGATTTATTAAGTCCATCTTATCTAAATAAGATTAATTGAAAGTAAAATCTAAATTTAATTATGATAATATATTGAATGGACTTAATTATATGTATTTTCAGATTTGATATGAAATTATTATTTTACATGTGTGATTTTTATTTAAATTTTTATATATTTTACTTATTTTATATAATAGTAAAGAATTGATCCATATAATACCTAAATTCAAGACAAATAAAAAAATAAATTAAATCGACACAATCTTAGAGAACATAAATATCAATTAAAAGTAATTTTGATCAATTTACAATTATAATTGAATAGGAACTTTAGGAAAATATATTGAAAATTCAAAGCTACAAAAATAACAATTATAATCATTTTAGCTGTATCTTTAAGTCGGGGCTTTATAGAATGCAAATCGGCTTAATGAAGACAATGGCCACTACCATGTAATGTTTAATTTAAATTATTCTAAAACATTTCAACGAATACTTTATATATAGATAATATATACATATATATTTATATATATATAAATGAAATACAGTACACATTAACAAGACCTTTCTTGGTCGGTAACGTAATGGTAGCGAACGATCCCATCATTAAATTAAATTAAATTAGACAAGCTGGATCAGAGGTTCTTTGTTTGAATTTGCAGTTTTAAATCCCATTACCTCAGATTTTGATTTATATCAATATCAAATATATATATATATATATATTTTAAAAATTTAAAATTAACCAAATTATTTTTAAATACATAAAATTCTAGTCTTGATAACATCCTCAAAAATAATAAATTTGATTAATCGGAAAAACACAGCCAAGTTTTTAAACTAACATGTTCATTCAAATTTAAAATTGCTCTTAGTCAACTCTTGATATTTCCGATTGAAATGTTATTTGGTGGCTTCCCTTGAACCAAATTATTTGCTATATTTGAATGAAGTTTTCTTTGGAATTCTATTCCAATTTAATTTAAAAGAAATATTATCTATCTGTATACAGAATGAAATGGAATAAAAGGTAAAACAAAATGCAACCCTCTCCCCTTAAAGAGTAATAAAGGGTTAAGATGATCCAGCCTAGAAATGAGTCATTAATTTCTCTAGCTGGTCTCCCTTCTAGTACAGGAGATGAGTACAATTGAAGTCTTTGTATGTTGATGAGAGGTAGGGACCATACAAGGCTCCGCCCGGGACTCCGCCTCCCTTTTTACTGGATTCTTTCCCCTGAGGCGAATCATCAGCATATATTCAACACCTTCCCCAACTTCCGGTCTCTTAAGACCAGCAGCCATCATGAATGGCCATTGGGAAATTAGCCAAGCGAAAAAGATCGATCCCGCCGATAACAAAATATATTTGAAAGCAAAGAAAAAAATATAAATTAGCCTCATTAACATATTTATATACACCTTATTATTATAATTTCTCAAGTGATGTATGCTTAAAGAAAAAAACATGGGAATCAAATTTTGAAGTGGTAGACCAAACAATGATGAAATGATTTTGATTTATAAATCTTTTTATCATTGAAATTTTCAATGAATAAATTATATAAAATAAAAGATATATATATATATCTATATACGTTTATTAAGTAATATCATTTATAGTTGATTAAATAAATCATATGTATTAAATTGGAAGACCTTGCAGATTTCTTTAAAAGGTCCAGCTATTTCTATTTCTATTATCTATGTATACTTCTTTGTGTTCTCATAAGTTCTACACATATGTTTTTTGTTATATCACTGTACATTTTGAAATATTCAGTAACAAAATAACATTGACGTACTAAATAGTGTGTGTGTGTGAGTGGGTAATAAACAAAAACAGAAAATCGAAATGAACATAAATGTTCATAACGGAAGTAGTGTAAAAAGGGTTCACAAAAAGTTATGTTATGTGTATGAAGTGTTAAAGGATTAAATGATTGGGAGTGGAGTCAGTATGATTTTTCAAAATTTCCTATTGGTGATTTTTCTGGACACTACGTCGAAGTCTATGACAAGTAAACTAATTATGATTTTTTTTTGCCACATAATTCTACTCATAAATAAACAGAGAAACCCTAAAAAATAAAAATAAAATATTTTTCTTTTCATTATAAAAATTCAACCTATTAAATCAATTTGTATTGAATTAAAATCTTAATTAAGAATTCTTTATAGTAATTTGTCGCAAGAAATGTTGTCATTTTGATAAAATGTAAGTTGATATTTAAATAATAATTCTAGCTTGAATTATCTATATATATAAAATTATTTTTCTAACAATCTTCAAAAATTATATCAAAATATCCACCAATTATTCAGTATTTATTAATATATATATAAGTTGAGAAATTTATTAAAAAAATAATATAATAATAATTGTAAAAAGTAAAAAAAAAAAAAAATATATTATATAAACTACTACTTCATACAACACATGATTTTAATGAACAAATTATTGCAACATCCCAGACATATAAAACTCTTGTATGTTAAATAAAGAATTACAGTTTCGATCAACTTTCCATTTTCAAGTTAAAATGTTCACATATACGTCCCTCCACGCACACATTTTTTGGACTCTGAGAATATTAAATCGTGTATATTTCCGTTTGAGAAACTACTTTTCAATCGAAGACTTCTATTTATTATATATATATATATAAACTATTATTTACCTATATAGTAACTAGTGAAAGTAAAAAATATAAAAAGGTGTCAACAAGGCGCCTACAATCTAATAAGAACATATGATCATTAAGCTTAATAATGAAAAAAATATTTTTTGTTTTCATTTAAACAATTTTATCCATATAACATATCACAGTTGTAATATAAACGTGATATCAAAAAAAGCTCAATCGCTTGTAAGACCCGGTGCCTTTTATTTAAACGCACTCAATGTACAATTTTTTTTTTATAT
Source organism: Labia minor (assembly GCA_963082975.1). NCBI lineage: Eukaryota > Metazoa > Arthropoda > Insecta > Dermaptera > Spongiphoridae > Labia > Labia minor. Next base: position 48,658,172 of record OY720349.1, on the reverse strand, counting down.
TATTTTTCATGGTGGAAAAAATTAATGAACACGACGTGTATTGTAAAAAATTTAAATAAAACTAACCCGATGAATATAAGCAGGCGTCGTATAAGGGCTCAGTTGAATAAAATAAAATGAAAAAAAATACTCTCTGGGAGCCATTGTTTTCAATACAATCGAGTGTTTAGAATGCAACGATAATAAATTGTCCATTGCTCTTTATTTTCGCATTCGGTGATATTTCCAAAGAAGGTGTCACCCTAATGAGAAACAGTGGCTGAAACAAAATATTACAATAACCATTATCTAATTTACATATGATATTTATATTATATATACATATATATCAACATGTTCATATAGCTTTCAAACACCAAACATACCTTATAAAAACAAATTAGCTACTTAAAATTTTTCCTAAATATTTTTTTTTTTAAATTGTATATTTCTCCTAAAAAATATTATTATTATTATCATAATAAAGCTATTTGCAAAATATTTAATATGGAAATTTTGATATATTTAAATCTCATTAGATAAACAAAAGAATATCGAAAACGCTTAAGGTAGTTTGTGACGCAAATGACTTAAACTTGACCCTATATTTTTTTTATATTTATTAGAAAGATTATAATTAAATACACCTATAGAAAAAAAATCAGATTTTTTTTACGACACCGTTTAAGAGATATAATTAATTAAAGTTATGCAAAAATACAGCTCTTATGAGTATCCTTGTTCAATAATTAGGAAATTGAGGGTTTGTAAGAAATTGACCCCACAAAAATATCTTTCTAATAGATAAAACGTTATCTCAAACATATACTATAAAAATTTTAAAACGATTTACCACATAGTTTTAATTTAATTAATTTTTACTTTCCCGCATACTTCGTATAAGGGAAGTATTGGAATCGTCAAAAATTTCGACTTCGAGATTTCGATAGATCTTGACGTTTTAGACCTCCCTGAGTCGGAAAATACCATTTTTCGAATTATGTCTGTGTGTGTGTATGTATGTATGTATGTATGTATGTATGTATGTATGTATGTATGTATGTATGTATGTAATGACTGTAAGCAAATTTACTCAAAAACTAATCAAGCTAGGACTTCGAAATTTGGTACACCGATATTATTCACAGTTTGTAGATTTCTATCAAGTAAAGTACCAGTTTGCTTCGAGATATTTGCTTCATATTTTGTATATAGATTTAAAAATATGAAAAAAATTGAGATACCAAATTTCATCATGATCTGACTACCGGAAGTGACATTTTACCTATACAAGTAGCGTTTCTTTTTACCGACCGACGATAGCAAGGGAGGTATTGTTTTCACACCAAATTTCACCTATGGATATTTTTAGGTACATATCTCCACGAATCATGCATTTTCTTAACAGAAAAAAGTATTTTTAGCATGATGTCTGTCCGTCCGTATAGATGTGTACAGCCTGAACGGCTCAACGGATTTTGATGAAATTTGGTATATTTACTTAATACATCAGTAGGATGAATTGATCAACTTTTGGTGCAAATCCGGAAACCGGAAGTGCTAGTATTGCCGATCGAATAGAGGAAGTGAAGGGTTATTTTCATATCAAATTTCACGTGAGGACATATCTCCACGTGTTATGCACTTTGTATTGGTTTTGTCCTCGAGAAAAATCATCTTCATTAGTTTTTTCTTAATTTAAAATTATATGACGCCACCCAGCACTTCATGACGTCACAGCCAGCCTTTATATATTATAAATAAAATAAAATTAAAAATATTTATATTATATCCATATCTGTTTTTTTTACATTTAAAATATCAGTTAACCGGAAGTAGCACTTTATTCTATATATATATATATATATATATAAATGTTACCAAATATCAAATTTGACACCAATAAACTAATACGAACTGGCTCTTTATCAATACCAAGTTTACACATTCTAAATATTCATTCACAACTCTTTATACCTATTTATATGCGGGAAAGTCTAGGAGAGGACACTCCCGCTTATTTAATATTAACATGTGTTCTTCAATCTCTGTTGTTTATTCGACTAGGGGAAAAATGGCGGCTCCAGTAAGCGCGCTAAGTTCAAATAATAACTGAAATTTTGTAATATACTTATAAATTACAGGATATTAATCATCAATAAATATAAAAAATATTTGTTATACTTTTTGGTTCAATTATAGTTTATAATAAATTATAGTTTATTATAGTTCAAATTCCAACCTAAAAATCATTTAAAGTTGATATCATCTAGTGACAGCTGAGTACTAGTCAATTAATATTTTATTTATTACATTATTATAATTATTTAATTATAATTTGTATTAAATTGAATCGAATAAATTCTCATGTGAATTTTTATTAATTATTATAGCATTATATTTGTAAAAAAAAAAAATTAAAGTTATTTTTTTGATTTAGGAATGCGGGTCACAAACTGCCTTACAATAGTTTTTCAATTGTTGCAAAAAATAAAAAAATAAAAAAAATAAAAATAAAATAATAATTAATTATTATTGGAAACTTCAAAAATTGTTGAAAAAATCTTTGTTTTTTTAATATTAAATTTATTTTAATTTGAATTGTAAATCGATTCACTCATACACTCATAGTCATAAGAAATCAATAAGAATAAATTTTTTCGATAATTAAAAATTATATCCAGACTTAAAACATTCTCTAAATAAAAATTATAAAGGGTTTATGAAAATAATTTAATGAAAACCATTTCGAGTTTTATAATTATAAAAATTTTCTTAAACCTGTTATTCTAAAGAGAATATTTAAGTGAAGAAAAATCCAAGCTCAATTTTCCTATAAGACATCCATTTATTATTTTTTAAAAAAATCCACCTTTACTTTCTTCTCTCTTTTTTTTCATTCACATTCAGACTCTAGCCATCTTATTTTCATCAAATTTTATTTAACCAAGCTTTAAATGAAAAATTTAATTAAAGATTTTTTTTATTTTTAATAAAAAATATATGATTGAATAGAAGTAATTTAAATTTTAAATCGTTGCAAATTCTAAAACAATAACCTTGTTGCGATTTATTTAAGCTAGACAAGCAAGATAATTTAGTGACACTTTAATTTTTGCAAAGCTCAATTAAAATTAATTATTAGAAAATCTTGTGGGCCGAGACGGGTTAGTTGGTTTGGGATGTTTTGGGATTTAGGGGTTGGGGGATGCTTTTAAGGCGTGAGTTTGCATTTGATCAAAGTTTGAGTTCTATGTTGAAAAAAAGAAATAGAGGGGTGGTTTGAGATACTGGTAGAGGGAAATGTAAAGGGAAACAGAATGAAAACAGCGAAGGGTGGAGTGAAAATAGAGGAACTGAAAAGTTAGAATATACAAATTGAAATAGAAGGAAAATCGTATGCAAAATGAAATTATCAAAATAATTAAAAAAATATCGAAATCAGGTTAATTAATTAATTATTTTTTTTATGTGTAAAACTAAAATTAAAAAATATGAGTATTATACTTCATAGCTTATAAATACTAGTACCGGGACCCCGAGCCTCGGCTCGGTAATTAAGTTAAAAAAAAATTCATTATTATTGGGTTTGGCTGGTAATATTAATACTTGGGACACCGAGCTCCCGCTCGACCCTTTAAAAAATATTGATATACAATTCTTTAATTATTTATTACAATTATTAAATGTTGCATCATTGCATCAATCTGATTAAAATGAATGGAACTTGGGGTCCTCAATAATACATAAATTTGTATTATTATGTATGTTTCTAAGTGTATGAATATTTTTTTTTTATTGGAAGAATGATAAATTTATATCGTAATTTATAATTATAAAATATTATTAAAATATATATTTTTAATTTTATTTCGAAATTAAATAAAAATTTTTAAAATATTTTAAATATAAAAAATATATTAATACAATATCCTTTAAAAAAAGGCGGGAGTCAAATTTCAATATGGATGTCATTTGTGACGTGATCCATATATAAATTTAAATTATGAAAAAACTAACGATGTATTTTTCCAGAGATATGATCAATAAAACTCAATTTTTCTTTATAAATACTAAATCTAGTGTGAATTTCAAAAAAATCGTTAGATCGGTTTTTGAGAACCCATGGCTATATATACAAACAATTTTAGATAGCTTAATAAGATAAGATAATTTCAAATTTATTAATCGCGTACATTCAAATTTATCTATCTCTCTCTCTAAGGAAAAAAATCAACGTAAAGTCTCTTAAAACTGATGTACAAATGTTGAATTATATGTATATATATAGGATATATATATATATATATATATAGGACATTAATTCTATGAATTCCAATTTAATATTAAAAGTTATAATTTTTTTGTTTAATGCAAAATCTGACATTTTCATGTAATTTTTTGAGTTTTTCCTACTAATTAACAAATTAAAATGAATCAATTCTTTCCTGGAAGTCAAGAATACCATATAAATTTCTCAGAATTCCTTTCATTTTATACCAATAATGATAAAAGAATTCAGTATGCATACATAAAATATTTCATCATATGCAATTTATGTTTTGCTTTCCTATTTGTACTTCTCATACTAACAAATAAATTAAATAATCATGTTATTAACTTACATTTAATATATAAATATAAGTATAAATATAAATATAAAATTCATTCCTTAACACATTCTCTTATTCATTTAAAATCCTAAAAAGAAATTAAATTCATTCAGGACATAAATTAGGATGTATTCTATTTTTGTTTGTTTTAAAATGAAAATTTAAAATGCAAATATATATATAATAATTAATTAATAATATATTAATAATTACTAAATATACACTGTTAATTTCTTTAAAAATTTACATTTATAACATATCTATTTATCTTCTATATAATTAAAATTAGCTGGAGTGTCTCCACTCGACTATCTCGCAATTTGAATAGGATTAAATAACATAATATATTATATTTAAATTAAATTTAATTAATTATAAATTATAAATAATAAATATTAAACCAGCGCATGTTTGGCTTCTTGTTGATCGCACCACGTCACGTGTTGGCGCGTGAGATTTGCAGTGTTAAAAAATTAATTCTGGTAATTTCAGCGAATCAATCAAGCTGAAATTATATATATATAACAGTTTTATACAATTATTAATTATGTGAAAAATTATCAAACATATATCTTTATCTTTACGGTCACTTTAGAGGAAAAAAATCAAAACGTTGTAGGTAATGACCCTCTTCCGGTTGAGCTACATTTCTCAAAAGTTGATAGAAAACTACGAATTTTGAATAATGTTCATGTACCAAATTGCATCATTCTAGCTCAAACCGTTTTTCCGTAATCTTGGTTACATACACACACACACAGACATTTTTCTCAACCTTAGTGAAAATGATTCAGGAACCTTCAAAACGTATAAAAACATCAAAATCTCAACATCGAAAATTTTCGTGATCGCAATACTATCTCTTACGAGATAGTAAAAATTGTGCATTTAATGTTAAAATATAACTCTTCTGCATATGAGATCTTATCTGATCCTAATCTGTTCTTCCTATTATAATATAAGAAGAGTTTATGGACACTATCTTATCTCATTTTCTACAAATTTATATATCAAATTTTATATTGTTGGCTAATCTATATTTTTTTTTGGGCAATTCATTAAAAATATTATTTAATTTAAAATTAAAAAAGTAATTTAATAAATAATTTAATTTAAATTTATTCATGAAGTATTTTAATCTTTATTTCTTTTATGATCACATTTTAATGATATTATGATGTTTCTTGATTATTATTATAAAAGATTATACAGAAAAAAATTTTAGTGTTAATGTTAGTAATAATTATTAATAATTTTTCAATTGTTTTTTTTTTTAAACAAATTTATCGTTCCAACGTTAAACTCTCTCACTCAGAATAATTTAAAAATTTAATAATTTCGTTTTCAATATAATTATTTAAAAAGCAGTGAATTTTATTTATTCTTTTTTTTTTAATTTAAATTCACAGTCTAAAATTAAAAATAAATAAATAAACATTTTCCTTTAATAAATTATATTTAATCAAATCCATGAACTTACGTTATAACACACACAAAGACAATAAATATATAAAAGGTATTAAAAACAAAATAAATATTTTTTTTAATGGATAATAAAAAAAATGAATTTTAATTTTATAATATGCCTATTAGCACCTGGAGCGATTTCAATATATCTTTAATTAAATTTTGAAATACTAAATATCATTTTAAACTCCATCTAACTCGAGAAACCTTTAGGGGGCTGAAGGAGAGAGAGAGAGAGAGAGAAACAGAGGAATAAATCATTGAAAAATATTTTTCTTTCTCAATTAGTTTTAGCCCCTTCTTCTATTATTAAATGAATAAAGGAATCATTCAGAGAATTTAATCTAAATATACCATTTCAAATCAATATAATATAGTCATATATATATAATTACAAACTTTAAAAAAATAATCTTAAAAATTAAAAAATATATATCTAGAATTAAAACATCTTCTAAATAAAAATTATAAAGGGATTATGAAAGTAATTATAGAATTTCTAATTTTAAAATTATAAAATTTAAAGTAAAATTATTTAAATAAATTATTATACAATTAATTTATATCTTTTATGTTCAAATTATGTTTTTGTTTTTGTTTATTTCTAAGAATATATCTTTTTTTACATTAAATAAATTTCATGACCGACGATAGGAGAAGGGAAGGTATTGTTCACAATAGAATCACATTGAAAAATGAAAACTCTGTGGAACAAGAAAGATTAAGCTCGTTAAGTTTGTTGAACATTGAGAATAAAATTTTAAAAGTTCTTAGTATTAATGAAATTGTAAATCAGTTGGCAGGTATTTCATATAGAAAGGTAACTTTATATTACTATAAAATGTACGAGGGCAGGTCAATAAGTCAGTGACTTTTGGAATAAAAATACAGGTTTTTTGATAAAAAATTATTTTATTTTTGAACGTAGTCTCCTTTGAGCTTTATGCACTTCGTCCAATGTTTCTCCAAATGTTTTTTCAAATCAAATTCATAAGATTTGTTGAGGATATCAAAATAGATTTGTTTGTGAGAAGAATTCATCATTGGGGAAAAAACTTTCCAGGCAATTTTAGGTTTGAAACAAGAAATAGTCACTCGGGAGTAAATCCGGAGAATAAGGCGGAGAGCGAGCAACTCGTATCCCAATTAATGGATTTTCATGGAAATTCACTTTTTTCCATTTTCTTCGCAAATTACAAGGTAGTCTTCTATTAATGGATGTCAAATAAAAGACTAAAAGACCCTGGTTCAAAATTCGACAGGAGTCAGCTGATAGTTGTCTGCTGAGCAGGAGCAGTGAAGCAATTACATTTAAGAGAGGAAATTCAAAAAGTCACGGACTTATTCACCTTCCCTAGCATGTCTGTTTGATTATAGAAATGTTATATAGACTTTGTAGATCATCACCACATCTTTTTAAAGAGGCCCTATGAAAAATATAATTTAACAATATTTAATTCATAAATATCATACTTACATTTGCTCTACCGAAATTGAGATATTCTTGATATTTTCTTATTTAGGAAGAGAAAAAACATATACCACCCACATTCAGGGACAGTACGATGCAACAAGACAAAAAAAAGATAAAGCTCCTTTGCTATTGTGATAAATTTATGATCTGGAACAACTGGATAGAATTTGAAAATTCAATTTTGGTTAAATTTTAAACAAATTCTGGATTGCGATCGTTCAAGATAAGGAAAAAAAAAGCGTTTTAGGTTAAAAAACCTCACCGGATATCAATGTCATATTAGCATAGAGAGTCCTTTCCATACTAATGCAGTCGTTCTCAAGATTTCGACTGCTCTGATAACACCAACGAACGACATGGGAGAAGCACTTCGACGAATATTTTCAACATCCATATGGGAAAAAGAGATTTTGCACGTTCCTATTGCTCCCTTGATCCCAAGCGAAATGTGGCTATTCATTTTTACATGTAATTTCTAAGATAATATTCTAATGCACTCTTGAAAGTGACATTAAAAATGTGTTTTTAATTTATTTTAACTAAAATAGTGTGTAAGTATTTACAAAATTTAAATAATCAAAAGTTCAGTTTTATTTTCGTAAATTAATTATTTTTCAATATAAATAAATATTATATATTTAGTTAATTTAAATAGTTTATTTTATTATAAAAAAAAAACATTAAAAAAGTTCCTCTTCAGTATTATTATATCTGGTTTAATATTCCCAAAAATTTATTAACATATAACTTTTTATATTCAATTTTGTTTTGAATTAAACTATTAAATGGTTCTATATTCTTTATGAATTTAAAAAATAAAATTATAAAATTATCTATAATTTTAATAATAATTTTTAATTACTTAAATTATATAAAAATTAAATTATATTAATTTTAGATAAATTATAAAGGTTTAAATCAGGGGCGGCCAACCCGCGGCCCGCGGGCCGCATGGGGCCCGATATTAACATTTTGGCGGCCCGCGAGATTTATATTGTGCGCCCTCATGAAACAAATATCGCACTAGTGAAATAAATATGATTTCATTTTTTTTATTTCGTTGTTTCTTTTTTTATTTTAGTATTATATATTTTTTACAATGTGCATTGAGTATCATTATTTTATATTATATATCAGGTGTGGCCAATCTTTTAGCTTTTAGGGGCTACTTTTTCAATAAATTATAGTCTGCGGTCGACTATGGATATGGGCAAATAATTTTAAAATTTTAGAAGATAATTAAAGAAGTTATATCGCCGATTTTAATTGCAAACCTTCACTTTTGGTCAAAAATTACATTTTCACACTATTAGAAAGAGAAAAACACCTTACATTGGCTATGAAACACCGCTATTATGCACCTATTTAATTGAAATCACATGACAAGCAAAAAATTTATGCGTTTTAAGAAAGTTGTGCAAAATATGCTGAATATGAGTTAGCAGGTTTGCAATCTAAGCAGACGATATTTTTTATAAATTCTAACAATATTTATTAAAATTTTAAAAAATACAATGTTAAGAAATAAAAACGAACAAAACAAATTTTAAGCATAAAATTGGATATGATATGAGAGGAGGGGGAGGTAGAGGCGAAATTTGGGTAGAGTAGGACTAATGGGTGTATTGAGAAAGGGAAGCCCTTGGATAATAAGTATATAAATTATCGGGATAAGAAAAATATAATAAAATATATGGTATATAAAAGATGTAATAACATATATATATAGGATGATTATGATCTAAAATTATTTTTTAATAAATTTAAAAATAATATCCCGGGTAGCGAGTAGATTTTTTTCTATAAAACCAGTAGAAAAGAATTCTATTTCAGGGATTGGCGTCCCTGCCCTCACGTGAGCTCATGATTACTTCTAAATCCCTCTTCTACCTGGAGGAATCATGTCCTTTACCCCTTTCCATCCATTCCCTTACTCTTACACTCCCCCCCTCCCCTGATCATTCAAAAAATGAAATTTATTTGGATGAAGGAGAATACCTAGCATAGCTTCATTAAAAAGAAAAAAAATTGAAATCTTGTCTCTTATAGGAGACTCTTTAGAGTCTCCTATATATATTTGAATTACCCCCCGAAGGGGGGTAATTCAAATATATCCAGATCACGTCAGTTCTCCGACTAGCAAAACCCGTTATATTCACGAGTGAGACATGTCTTATGTGCCTCTGAGAGGACCCACCTCTCCTACGCTTCATATTAGTAAAAACTTGGAACTCATATTTATAGAACGCTTTGGAGAATTAGAAAAAACAAATCAAATCAATGTTTTTCATTTTATTAAAATTTTTGACTAAATCTTGTAAATTGTGACCAAGACCAATCCATTGAGCATAATTTTAGCCAGATTCTAAATAAAATTGATTTTTTGTATCATTAAATGGAAATTTTTAATTAATTTTAATATTGGTTTATTTTTACAGTTCAACAAAAATCTTGCCTCATAACAACAGATAAAACCTATACGAATCGATTCATCATGAAATGTAGATTAATTTTCACTACTATTATATAATTTTACGGTGCTTCGTTGATTAAATATTAATTATTGAATTTTGACAGATTGAAAAGATTTGCCGCCATGTTGACCCCCTCCGCCACCTCTTCTCACCTCACCTCCCCCCACCCATCCTCCCTCCTGGCCTGGCTGCCGGTGAGTTTCGAGCGCTTCAGTTCGCATTCCCTTTCCAGTCGAAGACGTTGACCGGCGTCACCACCTAAATCATCCCTCGATCAAGAATTAATTGTAAATTTATTTATTCCTATTAATTTAAATGAAGTTTAATATATTTTAGAAAAGATTCAAATAAAAATTTAATTTTATAAAATATAGATTTTTAACTTTTCATCATCATCATGCATTGGAATAATAGTTAATAATTCTTCTGTAACCAACATATCATCGAAAACAATTCGAATAAAAACACATAATTGTGCAGTACCGGTATAATCCATAGATTCGTCAAACTCATTTATTAATATTTTTATGTAAAATGTCTTCAAGATTTCGGCTCTTCCTTCTGTTCTACGCATAACTATTTCGCGATAACGACATATTTTTGATTGATGTTATTATTTCAGATTTATTTTTAAAATTCTGAAACAATTCTTCTTCAGCTTTAATGAATGCTTCTTTCCATATTTCCCCATCTTGAAACGGTTTGTTGTTTCAGCAACTTTGAATGAAGCAATCGTAGCTGTCTTCGAATTTGTATTGTATTTTGAAAAACTATTTTGTTGTGCAGTTATTTGTGCCTTCAGTTGTTACACTTTTGCTTTTCTTAACGCAGTGCCACGTGGATAATCTTCTTCGTAATTTTTATAATTTGTTAGATAATGTCTTTTAACGTTTTCTTTCTTAGACAAAGCTAGTGTTGCATTGCAAATAAAACAGATACATTTACATATCATTCATCATAGTAAAGAAATAATCTTCTTCCCATTCACTGTGATAATGATACGTTTTTTTCCGGCTTGTACTTGGATTATTCATTCTAAAATAACAGGGTTAAATATTATTTTAGAATTTACCTACTAAAGATATTATTACGGAATATTTAAAACAATAACTTCTTTTCTCTATCACTGACTGTCACTTCACTGGCTGTCACTTTACAATCTCTCTAACACACACTGATACTGATATGCGCCTTGACTATGTTCGCTACAGAGAAAAAGCAATTTGATACACACGGCCACACAGCTACCAACTAGCGCGACAGAGCGCGTTCAGTATTACTACATTGTTTATCTTATCAGGATAAATATAAACAGTATGTCTACGTTTCACAAATAATTTATTATTGTACGATTAAATTATAGAATAAAGAATTTCAAAGATTTATTTAAGTTATAACAAATTGTCCAACTTTGGCTTCGCGGGCTACTTTTAAAGCCTTTGCGGTCGACGTGTTGGCCACCCCTGTTATATATGTTTATATGTAAAAATAATAGTAAACATAATAAAAATTCATTATTTTTCAAATTTGTCACACCAAACAATATCTATAATGGGTCTAAATCTAATATGGGTATGTATAATTTTATATGCGGCCCGCGAAGTTATGATACATTTCCAAAGTGGCCCGTAAGATCATTTGGGTTGGCCACCTCTGGTTTAAATTATTAATTATAAGTTTTAAATTATTTCCTCGTGAGTTCAGCAGCGATTCAGGTAGGTGGTGGTCTGGTGGTGATATGTTGCTTTTGGGGAAGATTGTAATATCTTTCTATTCTAACTTCAACAAATAATTTCATAATTTTAAACATCATTTATTTCTAATTCACATGTTTCTTTAGCATTATAAATTTTACTAAAAAGATTGAAACATTTATACATATCTCTTTAATTGGAATTAAAATTTAAAAAAATTAATTTTCAGCGGACGCTGAATAATATTTTTTTCTGGAGAGGGTTCGATAGACCAAATAGGATAGGAACCACTGATATTCAACAAAATAATGTAGATACTATATATACACCAGGGGTAGAGAGACTTCCTCTCTAAATGCGAAGTCGGCCGAGGAGATGTCTAACTACAAAGTTACTCATATATAGGGCTTACAATACCGGGACCTCGGGATCCCGAATACCGGGATCCCGGACGATTTTTGTCCGGTATTAAAAACCGGTATTCATGTAAAAATACCGGTATTTTGGTATTACGAATTTACGAATTTACAAAATGTGTATGATTTTTTAATGATAATAGTGCCGACAAGTGTAGAATCAGAAAGAGCTTTTTCGGCCGCTGGTTATATTTGTACGAAAATTCGGTCCTCGCTTGATGATGAAACGCTTGATTCGTTGTGTTTTTTAAGAGCAAACTTTAATAAACAAAACGCAAGTTATTAATATTAAATACTTTCAATTTATATTTTTATATTTTTTACTTCTTTAATTATATTTAATTCTTTAATTATATAATACCATACGAGCCTATTATATGTAAAATGTAACATAGAATTTAATATTGTAACGGACAAAGTATTTATATTCTTAGTTATTTTTTTTTACTATACATTTTATTTTGTTTATCTATTTTTTTAGTTTATTTTGTTTTCTATTCCCTTTTTTTTATTAACAAAGTTATTTCGTCGCATTATTCTTAAAATGTAATATATATATATAGATATTATATTTCACATAAGGGGAGGATCCATCCCTCCAAGTTTTTAATATTTTTAGACAGTTGAGAATGGACAGTGGAACTAGTGAGATATCATCCTGATATGACCTGTATTTATCACGTCCCGTGATATAATTATTTTGTATATAATCATTTTTATTATCACACCCTGTGATACAGTTTAACTAGTGATATCATCCCGATATGACCTGGTATTTATCACGTCCCGTGATATAATTATTTTGTATATAATCATTTTTATCACACCCTGTGATACAGTCGAACAAGTGATATCATCCTGATATAACCTATACTTATCACGTCCCGTGATATAATTATTTGTGTATAATCCTTATCATCACCCCCTGTGATAATTATTTCTGCTAATTCCAGTGACAATAGTGAATTACATTTTCTTATTTTTCTATTTAAAATTTGTATATTTAATTTGTTAATTTTTATCTAGTTAATTAAAGTAAATTAATGTGAACATTATTATTGTGTTTTCCCTTTTCCCTTAATTTTTCAACACTCTTTTATACTTTGGGATATCCAAAGTTGGCGCCCATCATTAACTTAACATAATTAACAATTCACGGTCATCGTGGGTCATTACAAGTGCCTCATACTTAGATCCCCTTATAAATTGGCACACAACGTAAGAGGATCGTCTACAAAGTGACCCCAACTTGAAACGGTCCTCCTTACAAAGTGGCAGCCCAACGTTTGGCTCGATTAGTCATCCTTACAAAGTGGCAGCCCAACCTGAGGCCCGATTAGTACACCACGGCTCCTGAGAAAAGTACATTATTCATCATTGGTGAGCAGTATCATCACTTTTTCATCTCAACGGACTTATAGTACAATTTAATATTTAATTAATAAAATAGAAATTTAAAACTTTTACTTTTATACTTTAAATTTAAATAAATCATATCTCCTTGTCTAATATAATAATATATTTAACACTTGTTAATTATTTTTTTTATTTTTAATTTTCACATTTATCTAACAAATAGAATATTTATCTATTTAATTCTAATTCAATAAAAATAGTTTGAATATATTAATATTATTATTAATTATAATCAATTAATTTATATGTTTAATTTGTAAAAAAAAAATTTTTTTTTTAAACTTTAAATTTTATTCTACTACATTATATTTAAATTAATGAATTAATAAAATTGATAAAATATCACTATATTTTCAAATATTTAAATACTTTTTTACATATTTTAAATTATATTACAATTATCTTATTTTATAATTAAACATTGTATAATTCAATTGTACGCGACTAAATAACTTTTAATTTTGATTAATTAATTAATTTTTTTTTTTTTTTCTCTTTGGTTAACATTAAATTTAATTATCCTATTAAAAATGTCATTTTTCGGCAAAGGAAAAAAGGAGGATCTTATCCTTTTAGCACAGGAATTAGGAATAGTTATGAATTTAGATTCTCGTAGGATCGATATAAAAAATGACATCACGTCATTGCCTGATTATGATGAAGACCTTACACGGGAATTACTTATGACCATCATAGAGGATAGGAAGGAAAAAGAAGAGAGAGAGAGGGAAAGGGAGAAAGAAGAAAGAGAGAGGGAAAGGGAGAAAGATGAAAGAGAAGAAAAGGAGAAGGAAAGACAATTTGAACTAGAGAAACTCCGAATTCAAACCGTAGTGAACCAGGTAGAATCACCAACCCCACTTCAACCGAAAGTAGATATATTGAAATTCTTACCTCTATTTAAAATTAACGATGACGATATTAATACGTATCTGCGTCTTTTCGAAAGACAAATGAATTTTCTTGGCATATCTGAGGATGCATGGGTCACTTATCTTATTTCGGTCTTACCCACAGATATTACTACTCTAATAATTAGAGAACCAAATGAAGTCGCCCAAGACTATCAACATATTAAGAAGCTCCTACTTCACCGATTTAAATTAACTACGGATAAAATAAGAAAACTTTTCTCCACCTCCAAGAAGACATCGGAAAACACTTGGAAAGATTTTTACTTCAATCTACGCGGTTATCTAGAATCCTGGCTATCCGATCTAAAAATTGAAAATTTTGATCAACTTAAAAATTTGATCCTAGCTGATCAAATGAAGAGAAAGTGTTCATCCGAATGCAAAGATCACTTCCTCGACTCTTGGGAAACATTGGTAGATCCCCTCGATCTCGCAGAAAAATTCGACTCCTATGATAACTTAAGGGCCCCATTTTCAAAAACTATTACTTCAAATAAATCTATCGAACCCCCTAAATCGAAATATTATGATCGGAAACCCATTAGAAACTCACAACCTCGTGAAAAACAAAAAGAAGAGACTGACTCTTCAATAATTCGTTGCTACGGCTGCGGAACTCCAGGAGTCACCAAACCTAGGTGTCCAACTTGCAATCTGAATCAGGAAATTACCAAGGCACACGCCTTACAGTGTGACGTTACTACAGATAGAGATACTAAACTCCCTCTAATAGAAGCCTCCATCTATGAAGCTTCTGGTTCTATTTGTGTTGACAGCGGGGCCACTCGCTCTATTGGCGGTCAGCGTCTTCTCAGCTATTTAAGACAACGAGGAGAACATTTTAAAGTAGAAAAACTTTCCTTAACTCTAGCTGACGGGAAAAAGCGTATACATTCCGTGTTATTAGCTACAGTTCCTGTAAAAATCAAAAATCAAATAATACATATAGAAATGATATTCCTACCCAATGTTAGTGGAAATAGATCACTATTAGGTCTTGACTTTCTCAGAAAAGCAGGTTTAGTATTAGATATGCGAAACAATCGCTGGTATTTTCATAATTATCCTAAGAGAAAATACAAATTTATTCAAGAAAATCTCTGCACCACTGACGAAAATAATACTGTTGTTGAAAACACTGATCAGTTAACTGTGGAACAGAACATAAAACTTGCCCATTTATTAAAAGAACATGAAATTGTCTTTCAACCAGGGGGAGAGCCAACTCCTTACGCTGAACATCATATAAACACAGGCGACCGTCCTCCGATCTCAGTTCCTCCATATCGCCTAGCACCCGGTAAAAGAGAAGTGTTAAAAAACGAAATCGATAAACTTCTTAAAGACAAAGTCATTGAAGAATGTGAGTCACCTTATTCAGCTCCGGTCGTATTAGTTCCAAAACCGGATGGAACGGTCCGCTTATGCGTCGATTATAGAAAACTCAATTCTGTAACCGTTCCCGATACTTACCCATTACCACGCATGGATGATCTATTAAATGATGCAAAGACATGCAAATATATGTCCACGATAGATTTAAAATCTGGTTACCACCAGGTACAAGTAAAAAAGGAAGATCGAGACAAAACAGCTTTTGTCTGTCATCTAGGAACTTATCGATATACCAGGATGCCATTCGGTCTTCGAAACGCCCCAGCCACATTCCAGCGTTTAATGGATACTTTTAAACGCGGGCTTCCTCAAGTAAAAATTTTAATTTATTTAGACGATCTTATCATTCTATCTCCTACCTTTGAGGACCACTTGTCTGATTTAAGAGCCGTTTTTCACAGACTCAAAGAATTTAAGCTCACCGCTAACCATGAGAAATGTCGTTTTGCATGTGATAAGATTAAATATTTAGGCCACTGGATCACCCCAAAAGGATTAGAGGTAGATCAAGATAAAGTTTCTGCAATTACCCAAATGCAGGCTCCAACAAATGTGAAACGCTTACTATCATTTATACAAACTTGTTCCTGGTATCGTAGATTCATTCGGAACTTCGCCGATATTGCTAGGCCTCTTACTAACCTGACCAAGAAAAATGTAACTTGGACTTGGGGAGAGACAGAAGATAAAGCCTTCAATTCGCTAAAAGATCTACTAACAACAGCACCAGTCCTAGCTCAAGTAGATGAAACAAAATCGTTTGTAATCAGAACAGACGCAAGTAATTATGCCCTCGGAGCAGTTTTACTTCAGGGGGAGGGACCCGAAGAACACCCTATAGAATACGCAAGTAGACTCCTCTTACCTGCCGAAAAGAATTACTCTACCACAGAGAAAGAAGCTCTGGCTATTGTATGGGCTTTAAATAAATTTCGAGGTTATGTAGAAGGTTCGGAAATCAGTTTATGTACTGACCATCAACCATTAAAATGGTTGATGACACTTAAATCTCCATCAGGACGATTAGCACGGTGGGCCCTCCAGATACAAGAGTATAATCTAAAGATAGATTATTTACCAGGAAAAAGAAATGTCATCGCCGACATGCTCTCTCGCCCTGAAAGTCCATCTGGAGAGGAAAATTTTCAAATATCTAATATCTCTGTCGACATTCCAACTAAGAACTCTCGTGAGATAAGAGAAGATCAGCTTGAAGATGAAGAACTGAAGAAAATTATAATTACATTTGAAGACACCTCTCATGGAGAAGACTTTGTGAAATGGACGGAAAAAGGTTATTTGATGAATAAGGGCATCTTATATAGGTATTCCCCAAATAGTGATTCCGAAGAAGCACAATTAGTTATACCTCAACATAAACGCTCAAGCATCTTAAAAGAGTACCACGACTCTCCGACTGCTGGCCACTATGGTTCAGAAGGTACACTTCAAAGGATAGCTCAACGCTATTATTGGACCGGTATGCGCAAGGACATTGCAGATTATGTAAGAGTATGTGCGGCATGCAACAGATACAAACCTAGTAACCAAAAACCTGCAGGATTACTACAAACTCCTATTTACTCACAAAGATTCGAAACGTTGTCGATAGATTTTTTTGGGCCTCTTCCCGAGACCTCTACTGGGAAAAAGTGGATATTCATTGTGGAAGATTGTAACACTAGGTGGGTAGAGCTCTTCTCCTTAGCAAACGCTACAGCAAAAGAATGCGCAACCATTCTTCTCGAAGAAGTTTTCCTAAGATATGGACTTCCAAGAAGAATTATTAGTGATAACGGTTCACAATTTATTAGTTCTGTTATGCAACAACTATGCTATCTTCTTGAAATTGAACAAAATTTCACTCCGGTATACCACCCACAAGCTAATCCAGTTGAACGTAAAAATAGAGATTTGAAACCTCGCCTTGCTATCTTGGTTGGAAATAACCATGATACTTGGGAAGAAAAACTCCCGGCAATAAGATTCGCAATGAACTCAGCTCGATGCGATACCACAGGACACTCTGCAGCATATCTACAGTTTGGTCGAGAAATGCGTACAATTGATGACATCACCCACGATGTTCGCGAAGTGCTCAAAAATGATAATTTTATTCCCGAAATCTCTCCATACTTGACGCGTTTCACCTCTAATTTCTCTTTTATTCGGGAGCGTATAGAAATGAAACAAAGCGAACGAAAAAAATATTATGATCAAAAAAGATTACCTGGATTTAATTATGCACCAGGTGACAAGGTGTGGGTAACTCTCCATCCTATTAGTAGATCCAGTCAGAAGAAAACAGCAAAATTTGCTCCTAAACGAGACGGACCTTATCTTATTAAAACTCAGAGATCCCCAACAACTTTTGAAGTTGCATCAATTGAGGATCCTAATGAAACTTTGGGAGTTTATCATACATCAGCTTTACGTCTATGTCACGACACACGTTCTACACCAGTAGTTCCCCTACGTAAGCGAGGAAGGCCAAAATTGTCCGTTCCTAGGGCTGATCCCTCAATCAAAAGACCTCGGAATCAGAGGGGGAGGATGTAACGGACAAAGTATTTATATTCTTAGTTATTTTTTTTTACTATACATTTTATTTTGTTTATCTATTTTTTTAGTTTATTTTGTTTTCTATTCCCTTTTTTTTATTAACAAAGTTATTTCGTCGCATTATTCTTAAAATGTAATATATATATATAGATATTATATTTCACATAAGGGGAGGATCCATCCCTCCAAGTTTTTAATATTTTTAGACAGTTGAGAATGGACAGTGGAACTAGTGAGATATCATCCTGATATGACCTGTATTTATCACGTCCCGTGATATAATTATTTTGTATATAATCATTTTTATTATCACACCCTGTGATACAGTTTAACTAGTGATATCATCCCGATATGACCTGGTATTTATCACGTCCCGTGATATAATTATTTTGTATATAATCATTTTTATCACACCCTGTGATACAGTCGAACAAGTGATATCATCCTGATATAACCTATACTTATCACGTCCCGTGATATAATTATTTGTGTATAATCCTTATCATCACCCCCTGTGATAATTATTTCTGCTAATTCCAGTGACAATAGTGAATTACATTTTCTTATTTTTCTATTTAAAATTTGTATATTTAATTTGTTAATTTTTATCTAGTTAATTAAAGTAAATTAATGTGAACATTATTATTGTGTTTTCCCTTTTCCCTTAATTTTTCAACACTCTTTTATACTTTGGGATATCCAAAGTTGGCGCCCATCATTAACTTAACATAATTAACAATTCACGGTCATCGTGGGTCATTACAAGTGCCTCATACTTAGATCCCCTTATAAATTGGCACACAACGTAAGAGGATCGTCTACAAAGTGACCCCAACTTGAAACGGTCCTCCTTACAAAGTGGCAGCCCAACGTTTGGCTCGATTAGTCATCCTTACAATATTTACTTTATTTTGCTTGCACGTTGTTTTGTATCTATCTATTCCTACTCTCTATGTAATAAAATAAATAATATCTACTAATTTCAGAACAATATTTATTGGACTTCATATATTATTTGTTAAAAAGACAATATAACAACTGAGGTAAGAAGAAATATAGCTAGTAAATTTATTATTAATAATACCGGTATTAATACCGGTATCCCGGTATTTCAAATTTCAAATACCAAATACCGGTATTCAGATTTTAGTTCGGTATTGTAAGCCCTACTCATATATTTAACAATTTAAAAATAATTTTAGATTTCTCTATTATAATTGATTTAAAGCGCATATTATCATGCTTAATAATTTAATTATGATAAGAAAATGGATTTTGGTTTAATAAATATTATATTATAGAATTTAGAATTGGATTCTTTTTCCCCGATGGATTAATTTTGTCGTTTTATATAATAATATCAAAAAGGATCTCGATCTTCAATAACTACTTGATCTTCATAGATTTTCTACATTTCTTATGCTAAGTTGTTATAACCAAAGTCTAAAAATAAATAATAAGAATATGGTGTAATATTTGTACAATTTCTTGTTTAAACATTCATTAAATATGACATTAATTCAATTTATATTATAGTTACCCATATAAGTATAAATTGACTTTTACATTTATTTTATCATTAAAATTAGCATTTAAATATATTTTCAATTAAAAATATTACGTAAATATAGATATAATAATATTTAATCAATCAGATATTGATATATAAGTTATTCGTTTATATATATAATATATTTTTTCACACACAACACACAAATCAATTTTAATTTTTCATATATAATTCCATTTAATATATTCAATAAACATTAAGAGGATTTAAGTGTAAATTAAATGATATTTGAATTTGTTAAAGCCGAGAATTGTTCAAAAACACATATCTTGTTATATTGAAGAGATAGTTTTCGTGCAAATACACTATTCAATTGATTATGTCAATTTCTAGAGTTAAGTTGATTTTAATCTGGAATATAGTAACTAGAAAGAATTTGTCTCTATTCAAGTTATCCTATCGATTTATTGGTTCTATACTATAATAGCTAGATTTATATATATATGAATAAACAGAAGGACAGACAAATAGAGAAGAGACGTGTTTCGACAAATATTCATTAGCGGCTGTCGAATCGCGAGGTAAACAAACGCCTGCTCTCTGTTGACATTCACTAAACACCGAGTCTCCCTATAATTGCTGTTTGATTAGCTCTGGACAATTGTCTTTCATTTCATGTAACCAACATTCGGACTAATCATAGGATGACTCAAAACATTCATTTCGAAATAATTCAATGTTCCTTCAACATATTTCAAAATAAAGTGAGTTTCAAATATAATGATAAACTAGTACAACGAATATAGTGAATCTGCATTCATGACTTTTTACTATCTCGCCTGAGATAGTATGGGATTACGAAAATTTTCGATGTCGAGATTTTGATGTTTTTATACGTTTAGAAGGTTCCTGAATCATTTTCACTAAAGTTTATAAAAAAGTGTGTGTGTGTGTGTGTATATGTAGACAAAATTACGCAAAAACGGTTTGAGCTAGAATGATAAAATTTGGTATACGGGCTTTATTCAAAATTCGTAGTTTTCTATCAACTTTTGAGAAATGTAGCTCAACCGGAAGAGGGTCATTATCACTTATTATTGATTTTTTTTCTTCTAAAGTGACCGTAAAAATAAAGATATATGTTTGATAATTTTTCACATGATTAATAATTGTATAAAATTGCTATATATAGAATTTCAGCTTGATTGAATCGCTGAAAGTACCAGAATTAATTTTTTAACACTGCAAATCTCACGCGCCAACACGTGACGTGGTGCCATCAACAAAGAACCAAACATGCGCTGGTTTAATATTTATTATTTAAAATTTATAATTAATTAAATTTAATTTAAATTTTATATATTATGTTATTTAATCCAATTCAAATTGAGAGATAGTCGAGTGGAGACACTCCAGATTTTTTTTTATATTTATTATAAAAATTTATTCTCTTCTTTGGTCGATTATGAAGATGGTCTGATACCAAAAACTTAATAATGTTTTTTTTTTAAGAATGTATATAAATGAACAACTTAGCACATAATCGTAAAAACTGTTAAAAACAGTTACATTTAAGATATGCATTATATAAGGCTAAGAATTTACAGCAGCTTCTTCGATTAAATCGCCTAATCGAAGAGTTACTTTATATCATTACAAGAGTTTATTTATCTTGATTTATTACGAGTGATCCTTAAATAACAAATTTTCCCTCTAGAAGGTTATATCTTTAAATATATTTTTTATTTAATAAAAAAGTATGAGGAGCTAAACACACCAGATTTTTAATTCTATAAATTTCAACTTTAATTGAGGATTGTCTGATTTAAAAACTAATTCCAATAAAATGTTAATAAATCAGATAATTATTAAAAAAAAATATTTATTATTATTACCATTGTATTTGTTTATGTAATATGAATTTTAATATTAATTTAACAGAGGAAAAAAAAATTAAATAATATATGTATAAATTATATTTATTAATATAAAATTATTCTGAATAAATGATAATATTAAATTAAAATAGAATACAAAATAATAATAATAATAAATCTTTATAAAAAAAAAATTTTAATTTTCAATCGACAAAACAGAATAGCCAACGTTTTTGTTATAATATTATTACATTTATGAAAAAATTTTAAAACAAAATGGTTTGTAATTTATATATATATATATAGAATAATTCGATTCGTAACATCTGTCATATTCAAATGCTTTCTCTTTTTTTAGTGAGAAGTTTCTGTATTTGTAATTGAAAAAGGGACAATTTTTTTTTTGTTTTATAATAATTAATGATTATTTTCTCATTATATTTTATTTATTTATTTTTTTATTTAAAGATAAATAAATCGTTTAATTTAAAAAACATTTATGTTAAAAAAAGATCATTGCATATTCGATTACCCTGCGGGAGTACATTCTTTTATACATTCATTTTATTTATTTATGTATTTATTTTGTTTTGTATTAAATCCCTTAAAATCAGTGTGATATTGAAAACTGATATCATTCAACAATATTTTTTCTATTATTAACTAGAACAGGTAGCTCCATGTTAAATATTGTCAGTTAGTTTATTAGTATAGTCAATATAGTATGTTTTTCACGCTAAACTAAAAATAATTTATTTTATTCAAAATGTTCCTTTTTATGTGTGACATGAATAATCTTAATACAAAATATAAGTACAAAATAAATTTTTTTCATTTTTGGTAATTCTTTCTATTTAAAGCTTCGGTATCAAAATTGTTTAAAGATTAAAAGTTATTGGGCTTCTTATCTCAAAGAAAATCTAGTCTTAAATCTTTAAGGGTCTCCATCAATGAATCGCACGTCATACATTTCTTTCAGTTGAAACCTGAAATACAATTCTTAGTTCTTGAGATCTTCATAATCTTAACTAAATATTAATCCTTATCTTTCTGATAGCGACTCTTTGAGTCAGCTCTTACGATGAGATTGATTATAAAAAATATGAATGTCACTGAAATTTAAAATTAAATATAGATATATTTATCACACACTAAATTATTCTTAATTATTGAATTATTTTTCAAAATTATGACAAAAATTTTCACTTAGAAGGTTTCTGATCTTTCTGTCTTCGATAACCTCATTGTTACTAATGAGGTTGGAAGAAAGTTCGCCAGGGATATAAGAGAGATGAAGAGAAAGATGGTAAAAGATAGATAATCCAATTTTTTTTGGAAAATTAAATAATATAAATAAATGAAAATCTGGAGTGTTTCCACTCGACTATCTCGCAAATTTGAATTGGATATTCAAGCTTTTTTCTATATTTGAACATTAATTAAAATTTTATTCTATCCGATCATAGGATTTAAGGTTTTTAACATAATTTTCACAACATTTATTGATTTCATATTTTCACATATTTTAATCGTATACCCGCGCTCCAGCGCATGTTTGGCTTTTTGTTGATGACACCACGTCTCTTGCAGGCGCGTGATTGGCAGTAAACATGTTAAAAAATTTAAAAAATTAATTCTGGTACTTTCAGCGATTCAATCTTGCTGAAATTCTATATATAGCAGTTTTATACAATTTTTAATCATGTGAAAAACTATCAAACATATATCTTTATTTTACGGTCAGTTTAGAGGAAAAAAATGAAAACGTAAAAAAAGATAATGAATGGACCTCTTCCAAATGAGCTATATTTCCCAAAAGTTGATAGAAAACTACGAATTTTGAATAATGCCCGTGGGCCAAATTATTCTAGCTCAAACCGTTTATCTTGTCTACATAAATACACACACACACACAGACACATATATATATATATTCAGACTAACCAACCTTAGTGAAAATTACTCAAGGACCTTCACAACGTATAAAAACATCAAAATCTCGACATCGAAAATTTAAATTACTTGTTCAAATTTAAGTAGTTTATTTTCTAGAAAATTATATATTATTTATTTTTTTTTTAATATAATTCCTATTAAATTTACTTATTTTTTTATTTTTTTTAAATTGTTTTTCTAAATTAGTTAGATATTATCGGTTGAAAAGGTGTTAATTTAAAAAATAAATTCACTAGATAATTATTCATTAAATTGAACTTACAACATTTCCAAAGTATATAAAATCGAATAATAAAAAAATATAATAATAAAAAAAATCGAATAAAAGCGAATAAAATAAATAACTATTTAAATATCTTATTGAAATGACTTATTGAAGTAGTCAGCTGGTCACACGTTTGTTAGTAAATGATAGAAACTAATATAACATTTAAAAACATAAAAAAAAAAAAAATTAAATAAGTAAATACTTGAAAATTTTTGCTAAATTTATCAACCGGGTAACAGAGATCAAACTTATAAATAATCTTAAATATTAACTTATTTATTAAGCTTCCAATGATTTATCCAAGATCTCTCAAAGTACCTTTAATACAAATTCCTAAAATCCATTCTCTATAACATTTTAAAATAAATTTAGTTAATTATACTGTCGTTTAAGAAATGTTTAATTTTATTGATGCTCAAATCCATTATATTCTCATGTCGTTAAAAACAAACTCAAGACCCATGAGAATGGGAAGATTCAATTATATGTAAATCATTCTCAATGGTATTTTAGAAATGTAGGTAATTTGAATTCGCAAGCTTGGAGTTTGCATTGATTCTACGAACTTGTAAATAGTGATATAGGATTCCACTGTTGAGATATCATAGGAATCTGAACCGTCATTTGGGATATATACCTATATACCTGCCCATATATACCTACCTATCTGTATCTTCCCCAGGGAGAAGCTTATGCCCAGTATCAAAGACATTTAATTCTCTTTGTTTATAATAAGTTTTAAATCTAAAAATTTATATTTAACTAATTTAAGAACACTAATACATACTTAAAAGTAAAAGATCAATTAGTTTAAATTCTATTTTTAATTTATTTATTTTTAGTTATTATTTAAAATTATTTCAAAAATTTTTTAATTCATTTATTTTACTTTTAATACTTAGAAATCATGTCTGAAGAATAGGAACTAATATAATAAAACTTTGATAAAAATTAAGTATATTAACACACTATGAGCGGGGCGGGTATTTGTACCCGTTGTGCGGGGGCTGCCACTTATAAGCGGGGCGGGTATTTGTACCCGTTGCCACTTATATGAGGGATATATATTAGTTATCGTTTAAAATAAGTAATTTTAAGTGACACAAGGGAAAATATATATTATATAAGTGGCAACGGGTACAAATACCCGCCCCGCTCATAGTGTGTTAATAATAAATAATTAATAAATTTTTAACAACCTTAAAAATGACTTAATTTGTTTTAACATGAAATCTCGGAGACCTAGACAAAGAAAAAATAATTTTTTTTTTTTGTTGAAATTATGAGAGAGAATGAAATTAAGCTATAAAAACACTTCTAACATTTAATATCATAATTATTCTTTTTACCTTGAGTATACTTGTAAAATTTTTACCTCTATTTTTTTATTTTGATCTTTAGTTTCTTCCATCCAATTCCTATTCTCGCCCAATTCCCTCTTATCGAATTTTTCATTCTCTTGCCAACGCGTCTTTGGTCTCCCTACTAATTGGTTTCTCAGTAAACACATTTCACTAGTCTTCCTTTATAAATATATAAATTATATTCTCTAGTAGGCCTGGGCACATTAAACACTTACTTTATTTTAAACACTTTAAAATTTTAAAAACAATATTGAAATAATCTAGTAATAATTACTCTCTGAATTTGCCAAACAAAACTACTTTACTTTACTCCCCACTCCCCTCCGAAAAAAATTCGTCACTCCATGAAACTGTGTTCAGTTTAAATTATATTTTATTATATTTGTTGAATTCCAAATAAATTAAATTATTTTAAAACATTTTAAAAAGTATAAATAGGAAAATAATTAGGTATATTTTTTTATTTAATTAAAATACAATTTATATATTTATATTTATAGTAATTTTTAAGTTAAATACTTAATACAATTTATCATAGAAAGCCCAGTTAAGGAATCCCAATTAACATTTTCTCTCAATAGAGTAATTATTAAAAAAATATAGTTAAAATGTATATTTAATCCTTTTTCTTTTGAATACAATTCATTCAAGTTTATTTTTGAAAGTTTCAATTTCTCAGTCTTTCTCTTCTTATTATTTTTATTCCCTTTTTATTCTATTCCCTGTTTGTTTTCAGGCGGTTCAAGATTTATAACCGTAGATTAATGCTGGTAATATTCATTGATTAAACAGTACATCTTTTCTTGTGCTTTCTCTCACTCTTTCTTTCTTATTCTTTTCTTTTTAAAACAAATTTGCTTTGAAAATTAAATTGAATTTTCTAAAGATTTCATTCCTCTTTATTTTATTTTCCATCTTCATTCTTCAACATTCTATGTAAATGATTTAAAAATAAAACAATAAGCAAAATAGTGTTTTCATACAATCAAAATATTAATAAGTATAAATAAAAAGTGCTGCTTTTTTTAAACTCCTTAAACAAGGCTAGTCATTTTTTTTAAATTCATATAATTTTTATTTTATATACATATATATATATATATATATATATGTAAAATATTTCATATTTTGTGGAGTTTACGGGGAACTTGTGTCTGTGAGGTTGGTTGTGTTTGGTTGTTAAAAGATGATTGTTTGCCAAATAATTAATTTTAAAGATGGAATAGTTGGTAAATATTAATAAATATAATATCTGGTTTTGATAGTAAAAATAAATGAAGTGTTGACTTTAAAAACCAATTGTTTTTTTAAGGTAACTGGGTTATATAATTTGTATATATTTTTAATTTGTATATATATTTTTATTAAATTGTTTTTTTAAGGAATCCATTGGTCAAGTCATTTAACCTCAACTAATTACCAACTTATATATATATATGTATATGTATATCACTAATTGATATAATATAGATTATACTCAAATAAATGTAAGATGTTCAAATTAATTAATATGTTAACTATGAAAACATAATTGTCCATTTGGAAATGAATTTTAAAAGGTATCTGATATGTTATGATTGGGGTTTACTTTAAATTTCCATATTATTTTAATTCAGATTGTTAAAGTTTTAATTTCGCCCCTGGATGCCATACAACCACCACAAATTCAACAAATCTCATACAAATACTAGTATGTATATTAAACATAAAAAATTTGGTTTATTTTTCGAATTGAACCTAATTGAATATTAAGTTATCAAATAGAATCTCTATTTGGATAGGAATTTTTTAATAAACTTCAACTACTTATGTACAAATAGATAAATCAAAGATAAAATTATTTATCAATTATTAAAAACTAATCATAATTTTAAATTATTTTTTATTATTCTAAAAAAATATGTATATACTAATATATATTTAAATTAAATTATTTTTATATATAATTGTTTGAGTTATTCAATTATTTAAGTAACTTTCAATTATTTGCTTACATATCATAGATATTTTAAAATGATTTTTTGAATAAAATTCACAAAAAAGAATATTTTTTATTGGATAGTGAAAATATGGATGTTTAATATTCTAAAAAATTTCGTTTTATTTCCAATCACCTTCAGTTGATTGATTATATGGTTCATAAAAATTATAATAATAATAACAAGCTTTATTGACATTTTTTATAGACCAATTACACTTCTATGATGGACCCTAGTGGAGGTTGATTGGGGTTCTTAAATAATAAAAAAACACATAAAATGCATTCGACCGATAACTCCCTCGCATGCTTCGATACATCTCAATCCTCTTATTACCCTATTCGTCTAAATCTTGAAAAATATTTTTTTCGTTTATCCCTAAATATACATATCTATTATTCATATTTCATACTGATGGAGTCAATATAAAAAAAGATTCATGATATAGAATATAATTCTTTATTAATTTTTACTATGTTATTTTTATATACTACTATATATAAATCTAATATTTATATATAAATAAGCACTGAAATTTTAGTGTTAACATTTTTTTTACTACATCTTAGAAAATCAAATTTTTTTAATAATACTAATCCAGGAATATTTATTTTCCAAAAGTGATTTAATTTTTTCAAATTAATAAAGCTATTTGAAACTGGATTTATTTTTTTTTTTATCTATTTGATATTTATGTTGATTTATGAATTATAATTACTTTAAATAAGAAAAATCTTTTAAAATTAAAAATTTCTGACAAATTAGACCTTGACAGATCATGTATCAACTCAAAAACCCCCATATATACGAAATTAATAAATTCTAGATCAGAAATATAACTATATAACTTTATAAATAATAAGTTGATAGAAGATAGATGTAAAAAAAAATAATTTTATTTTATTCATAATTTCAATCAATAAGTTGAGAATAAATTTGCTGATGGTGCAACAACAGAAATATGCAATAAGAAAATATATCAATAAACTAAAACTGGATTATTTGTATATAATAAGTATAATCATATTCTATTAATTAATTAGTTTAATTAATTTAATTAAAAATTATTCTTATTTATAAATATTTGTAAATTTAATTTTAATATACATAACAATATATGTAAGAATATATATCTGATAAATATGCTTTCATAAATATACCGTATTATGTGGTTTTTGAGGTGAAGAATCGATATGCATGAATGCAATTATTATCTAAAAATATAATTTTAATTTATTTTTTTATTAATTTTATATAATTAAAAATTAAAATTAAAATTTGTATTATTAAATAATTCTAGGAAATAATATTATTATACTCGTATTTATTGTCAATCATCTATAATCAGATTCTCAGTTTGATGAACATTGTATTTATTAATTAAAATCAAATTTGAAAATGCAATTTTTTTTCTAAAAAATATTAAAATAATTAATAATTTATTTTAATTTCACATTAACTAATTAATCTTTCTAATTTCTAATTAGATATAAAATTATTTCATTCTCCTTAAATCACTTTTATGACATTGTATGTGACGCGATCTATAAGTATATATAATATAATATAAATATTTAATACTTCTAAGATGATTTACATTAATGTTTTATCAATTGCAGTCGAATTCTATTTTTTAAATTAAATTTGAATTGATTATATAAATAATAATAAATAACTTTTATTTGATTGGGCAATTAATGATGATAATGAAAATTTCTTAAAATTATTCAATTTTCTAAATAAATCTTCTTTCAGCTAATAAAGATTCCAATTTATTTAAAAAAAAAATACAATACCCTTCGTTTTCTCATTCTTTTAAATTTTTATGGTTGCCTTTTATTCCCTTATCTTTGTCATATCATCGAATTCTTGGTCTCAGGATAAGGTGGAGGTGGGTGGGGATTTCCTCCGAGGTTGTCCTGTTGCCACTAAAGAGCAATTAATTCGCCATTGCGGTGGACGGATTGGAAGGTGCGGAGAATTCGAGGTGGCCATTAAAAATTCCATACTCCCCACCCCCACCCTTCTGGCGGCTGAATTCGCCGAAATCGGCTGAACCTCCCGCTCCACCTAAACTACGGGTGCCCCTGCGGTGAGTGGAGCGCTCATAGAAGGGAGGGGGGAGAGTACCACCGTCTAGGGAGGGGTAGGGTGCTGCACGAGTGGCGCTCAGTCGAGTTCGGACTCTCGAGCCGACAACTTCGAATTAAAGACTAGAGCTCATCTCCCGAGCTTCCCTCGCAACTCGCGAATTTATAATCAGAACGTGTTTGGTGATTATTTGCTGTGCTGTTGGGGCTGGTGATTTCCAAGTGCATTGATTCTGTGATTTTTGTTTTTTTTTTATTATTTTGCTTTGTTTGGTTTTGTTTTGATTTTTGTTTTGGTTTTGTTTATATATAATTTTTTTTTTTAATTTCCTTATCCAACTTCTTGGTGTCACATAAAGAAAGAGAATTATTTCATTTGCAAAGTTTCAAATTCTACCTCGAGGGATGACGGGACATGCTATATAAAGGTGAGTAACCCCAGTGATAAGATGACAGTTACATTGTATAATAAAACAATAACTTAATCACTCAATCTAATCATCAAAGAATCCAACCTGACTCGGAGTTTTTTTTTTTTTTTTACTTCTCTTCATTGTTAGTCATAGATAATTAAACTAATTAATTCCACTAACATCACGATCAACATCAATAGAAAAAGATTGAACTGTCAATATTTATTTTTTGTGAGTTACCCAAGATTTCATTTGATATTGACATGAATCAATTTTTGGACTTGAAACTCATTTTATTGTTTTCAACTTTGTACCATAAAATATTATAATAAATGGAAAAATTAATAATTATTTTAATTATGTTAAGTATTATTAATTAAAATAAATATTTCTTTTATTTTTTTTAATTTGGTTGATTTATAATTCAATTTAGTCTTATAATTTTCTAATATAAAAAGAAAGAATTCACTCAGAATAACAATATATATATATTTATATATAAAAATTTTGATGTTTTTTTTATCTGAAAAAGTTTTTATTCAATTTATCATAAATTGAAATTTTCAAGTAATATTTACAATTAAATATTATAATAATATCAATTTTTATTTACTAATATATTAGTTAATTAGATAAATATATTTAAATAACAAGTTCTTTGAATTGTGTTCTTTTAATTTTCTTTCGTCTTTATTTTGTTTTTAATGAATAATTAATTTAAGTGCAATGGACAAGATGCGTGGGGGGTCTTAAGATTCGATTGTCATCGCACTCACCGGATGAGTTGATCCCATCGCTTTTGCTATATTCACCGAGAATTCGGCCCCGGAACGTTGCCTTTTTATAGATTAATTTACCTTTTAATCAAAACCATCCAATAAGGAAGACAAATATTTTAATTACAACATCTATTTAATATATAAAATAAAATAGTGAAAATATCAAATAAATGTTTTATTTAAAATATAAATTACAACCAAATTCATATAAAAAATTTCGAAATTTAAAAATTTGGCAAAAATAAAATTCCTATTTATTTATGAGCATATAAATATATTTATATAAATTTTATAGGTTTTCATACTTCTATTGATATACGAAAAATAAAATAAATGATCTCGTTTTTTAAATTATACAAGATTTTTGATTTTTGAGTATTGTCGAGTTTAAAGATAAAATTTACCAAGAAAATAAAAGTATTTTTATATGAGTAGAAAAAAAGTTTAAAGAAAACACACTAAGTATTTGGTTAAACTTACACTTGCTTCGTCACTTTTTGAGTTTACAATTTCAATCTCATCATAATCTTATTATAAAATATTATATCATATTATTATTCCAAAGATAAAGTCATTTTAGAAAGGATAAATTGTTGGATTATATCGTATATATAATATGTAAGCTATCTTCTCTCTTGGTTTATTTTTAAACCATCTTAAATATATTTTGAATACTTTTACATCAAATAAAAAAAAATTAATAAAATATCCTTCACGAAATTTTCATATTCCTCAAAAAACTTACCAAACATTTATATATTTAAAATAAATAAAATAAATAGTTTCTTTTTCAGACTATAAAGTTCTTTTTTCATTATATTTATATATATCGTAGATTTAAAATTCATGATACTTTTATTTAAATAGTAATTTCTCGTTTTTCTTATATTGATTAATAAAAATTTAAAAATTTTTATATACGTACTAATCACACACACACACAATAATATAATTAAAATTAATTTTTAAACTTTATTTTAAAAAAATCGAACCTTAATGTATATAAAGTCCATATAAATATAAGCATCGTTGAGATCATAATGAGAAAACAAAAATTAGAAAAATTCATATAAACTAAATTAATATTATAATCACACATTTTTTAGTCTGATATTTTTTAATATAGAATTAGAAATATTTTGGAAGAGTGAATGAAATACACTAAATAAATATATAATCCATTAAATATATTGATAGTAAATATACTTTGAAAAATGAGATTTTGTAATTTATAAATTATAAACAAATAATAATGATAATAAATAAATAATATAATATAATAATTATAAAAATGATGATGTTTATATTAATAAAAAAGATATTTTATATATTAATACCTATAATCAATAGTTGAAAGTATTATATAATGATTATTAGCTTTGTGTATTTTTATATAATTCAATTCAATTTTTTTTTTTTAAAGGTAAATCCATAATATGAGTTTCCTTTTTTTAATATCTTTGTGTTCTTGACCTCGTTCTTCAGGATTATTAAAATAAATATGGAATTTTTTCCATATTGATATTCATTAGTTTAGTAGAATTGTTGTAAATGTATTAAAGGGTCGAGCCGACATCGTTTTTACTCCCCCGACATTTGTTGTTTGATCTATCCCGGTTGCAGCTTTAATCTTGGAACTTTCTGTGGAATCTCGAGATAACGAAGCAAATCGCCAAATCCCACTTTCAATTGTCCATAAATCGTGTCGCATTTTAGTCCTAAACAACTGTCACCCAACCACGATGGAAAAAAAAAAGTTTTTATTTATTTATTTAAATGAAAGTCCTCACTTTTTTTTTTTCTTTTTTTTTCCATTTGATTCATTTAATGAACTTGCCGATGATGAATGAACCATGGATAAAAGTCAAAAAAAAATAATCATTTTTACTCATTTTTTGACATCGAATTCACTCTTCAAAGGTAATTATAGAGAAGACGGATTAAGTTAACGGCACATGAATAGAATTTATGCATATTTATTATAAAATTATAATAGGTATATAAATAAATATCTTTTTATAAACCTAAATATTCTTCGTATAAATATAATGAAATTTCAAAAATTTAATAGGCATACCTTTTTTTTGATTAACTAATTTTGTTTTATTGGCTTTATTTAAAGACAACATTAATTTATTTTATAAGCAAATAAATAAAACAGGTATTATTTTAGCTGCCTGAAGTCATCTAGAATTACTTAGCGTACCTATTAGATGTTTGATTGTATTAATACCTGTTTTATATTCTTATAAACACTAATTAATGAAAAATTCATTTATTTTTATGAAGTTGCATTTTTTTTCCACCAATTTATAAAATAAAATAATTATTATTTTTATTTATATCTCTATTTATTTATCTTTATTATCAAAATAGATCCAATAATCTATTCTAATTTAAATTAAGCTCTATGTGATTTTGCAAAATATTTATTTAAAATTTATCTAGAATAAATGACAATAGTATGTGACTAAAAGGACTGTATAAATAAGACAATAGTTTCAAAAGCGTATTTGCGATTTTATTTTTATTCATTGATGATGAGGGCAACGCAAATCTACTCGTAACTGTAGTCAAATTTAAACATTCTCCAGTAGACAGTTTGATTTCCATTATTTGTTCTTTTTGTTAACTTAAAGGGTTTAAGAGAATTTCTTTTATTTTAACACTGACTTTTTTAAAAACTATTATCATTAATTTTTTTTTTTTTTATTTTTTAAGTAGAAATTATCGAATATTAAATATCATTGAAACAAATTATATTTATATATAAATAAAAATCTCGACATGATTATTAAAATAAGTTGACCTGTGGCCAGGTCCGATCCGACCGACTGTTTGAAAAATTAATTTCCAGCTACAGAAACAATTTCAAATAATTTTAATATATCTATTAATGTAATAAAAATCAGATATGAATATAACATAAATATTTTTAATTTTATTTTATTTATAATATATATGTAAGACCAGGCTGTGACGTCATGAATGGCTGGCTGACGTCATATAATTTTAAATCAAGAAAAAACTAATAAATATGATTTTTCTCGAGGATAAAACCAATACAAAGTGCATGATTCGTGGTGATATATAAAAAAATCTCCTTTGGTGTGAAAATAACCCTTTCCTTCCTATCGTCGATCGCTAATACTACCACTTCCGGTTTCCGGAATTGCACCAAAAGTTGATCAATTCATCCCACTGATGCATTAAGTAAATATACCAAATTTCATCAAAATCGGTTGAGCCGTTCAGGCTGTACACATCTATACGGACGGACAGACGGACAGACGGACGGACAGACATCATGCTAAAAATACTTTTTTCTGTTAAGAAAATGCATGATTCGTGGAGATATGTAAAAATCTCCACATGTGAAATTTGGTGTGAAAACAATACCTCCCTTACTATCGTCGGTCGGTAAAAATAAATAAGGCAGAAGCACTTTTAATTCTCTCTTCAGAGCATGGTAAAAACATATTCTATTAAAATATATTTCCTGATAGATAGGCAACTAAATTCCTTTTTATAACCATGGGTATATATGTGTAGTACTTTGTACCTTGAACACTCAAAATAACTAAATTCTAGGTTTTTCAATTGTATTGTACTGTCGATGTCATTGTCAAAATATTTAATAGTCCTCTCGTGTCATTTCACTCATTTTATTTGACTGCAGGGCAGAAACTGACAATCCAGTATCTATTCATAAAAATAATTACTAAAATTTTCCATAATGGTTCATGGTCCAACAACTTTTATATTAAAGACGATGTACCTATCAAAACATCTTTAATTTATTGAAAACTTCAAATTAAATATTTTTTAAATTCATTTTAAAAACAACAATTTCATTTATGAATTTTATAAAAGCAAAAGTGCAACCCTCCCAAATCAAAGTTGTTGCCTTAAATTTGCCGAAATGTTAACAAAACAATAAACAATTTCAATAGTCACACAGTGAAAAAAAAAATATTATAATGAACGGGAAATTAAGTGGAAATAAAATGATATTATCAATCATTCGATGTATAATTTGCAACATATTGATTATTTATGTACATAATTATTTATTCTTTTTAAAAAATTTCATTAAAATACTAAAAAAAAAAAAATAAATAAATAAAAATAAAAAAAAAAACTTTATGTGGTGAAATGGCCAGGTGTAAAAGTTAAAATTCATAAATCGACGAGAAAACCCTAATTTATTTATATATTTATTTATTTATTTTATCTTGTTTTTATTATCATATTTGGTTTGGATATTAAAAATGTAAATGCGATAAAATGTAAAATTTATAGAAAAAAAAAAAAGTTTAAAATTAGATATGTGTGATAAAGCACATAAATATTTGCACAATTCGGAAGCAGACAAAAATCTTTTGATTTGTGTTCATTCTTGTTGAGTGGATAAATGTAATAAAAGAGAAAATTTCATCGCAGCATTGACCAACCATTAAGAGGGTTGTATGTACGTCAGCGGGTGGTTAGAAGGAAGTATGGGGATGGTGGTGTTTATGGCCTAAGATTACGAGCTCTGACGTCGAGAGAGCAAACCGCCGCTAGCCGAGCTGTTAATTTACAACCAACTACCTCTTTTCTGTAATACTCACTCACCCTTTGGCACATAAATAAGATTATGAAGAATATTAATTAATTCTCTTTTTCCGGCTATTCAATAATTCATTCTCAATGCTTTATGAGAATTTAAGAGAATGTCTGGTCTAATAATATAATTTTTTTTAATGTTAAATCAAACAGCTTGTATCAAAGCTCATTACAGAAGAGAGCGAGAGGTGTTCCATTTCAACCAATTATTAGAATATTATTTATTCCGAGGAACAATGAAATAGTCTAATCTTATCAGATATTATATTAACACACTATGAGCGGGGCGGGTATTTGTACCCGTTGCGGGGACTGCCACTTATAAGCGGGGCGGGTATTTATATGAGGGATATATATTAGTTATCGTTTAAAATAAGTAATTTTAAGTGACACAAGGGAAAATATATATTATATAAGTGGCAACGGGTATAAATACCCGCCCCGCTTATAAGTGGCAGTCCCCGCAACGGGTACAAATACCCGCCCCCCCCCCCCCACACACACATAGTGTGTTAATACTTTCAAGAAATACAAATGTCAGTTATGATAAATAAGTTAATTTATTTATATAGCGTATTGAATATTTATATTTGCTAAAATATGAAATTACTTATATCCTGGAGAAAATAAAAAAATAAAAAATATTACAAATTAAATTATTTATATTCTTTTTCCTTTTTTTAAAATTTCTTTTAATATTTTCATTCTCTTATATAAAAACCTTACCATTTATATTCATATAATTAAATTTATACAATAAAATATTATAAAAATTCGTTTTGTAATTCAGGTTGGATCTGTTATTTACACTTAACTTATATATATATAATAGATATATTAAACTTTTATAATTAATAAAATTAATTAATAACATTAGATGGAACATTCTTAGATACACAATTATCAATGTAATTATATATATATATATATATATATATATATATATATATTTCAAGACAAATTAAATGATAACTAATATTTACTCTTTACTTTTAATGTTGAAACTCACATCACATTCCAAGAAAAATATTTTAAGGAAGATCAATATGTGAAGAAAGGTTACAGGGGAACATTTCATCATTTATTAAAATAAATATAAAATATAAATAAAACAACGATAATTATTTTATTTTTTCAAAAAATAAAAAACAAAAAACCAAAAAAAAACAAAAAAAAAAAAATTATGTAGTGCAAAATAATAATATTAATAATGTAAAGAATAAATGGAATTGTAAATTTAATGGTCCATCAGATTTAACAGAAAATGATATAATTAAAATGAAACTTAAATGATCAAAGTGTAATATTATATTATCCGAGTGATGTTTCGTTTTCATTTGAGTTTCTATAATTTTGATCCCTTAAAAATCTTATTTAATGATCAAGTAGATATTATGGATCAATAATAATTATATATGTATATTTTAATTATTCAAATCCATTATAATTCTTTAATTCATAGGCATAATTTATTAGAAATAGAAATTTAGTAGTTCGTATAGATTTATTTAAATCTTTTGCATCTTTCAATACTAACAATTTAAATTCCAATTCTATCCTCTCATTCACTCTTTCCCACTTTTGAATTATTAATTTAATCCTCTCTTAAAGGAATTTATTGAAATAATTTCAAACCTTTTCTTATATATTCCAGGTACTCGGCTACTTTTCCGATTTCATTTGACTCTCGCCAAGCCTATTTATGTTCACTTATCTCGTTCGTTTCATTGGAACTTAATTAATCAACTTCTCGCCTGCAATCACGCGAATAGAAAGATCTCTGGTTGATGGATGGATTAACTGGGATTTCTTAACTCTCTTCCCACGAAAGTACCCCTTGAAAAGAACACACGCCATGATTAGGTGCGCGTATCGGATGTTTTGGATGGGGGATGGATTCCGGGGGACAAATTAACGTTAAAGGTCAACCCCAGATGGATCCGATAACGAATACCTTTTCATTTATTAATAATATTTAATTTTGAAATTATTTATCTCTTCTTCGCGCGTCATTAATCTTCAATGACATCAACTTAAGGATTCAAATTACATGGAAGAAGAAGAAATACAAATTCCTTCAAATATTTATAAATTAAAATTCCTTTTTCAGAAGATTAAAAGAATGAGATAGAATCTCATTCATTGCTGGATAATGTATTCTTCTTAGAAGAACATTATTTAATTTTCTGTTGAATACACGACGTTTCGGCACCTCATTTATCATTAATGAATATTAAGTAAATATTTTTATCACTTCATAACTTTTGTTCAACATATCAAATATCTTTCTTTACTAATGAAATCAGTAATTAAAAAAAATGTATAAATTTGAACTTAAATTTATATATATTTTTATATAAATATATATATATATATATATATAAATTAATTTTAGTGAATCCGAGTTCATTTAAATAAAATTTATCACTGAACGTCACTCTTCAACATTTATCATGATAGATTTCCTGAAATCTTTCCAGACCGGGGCAATTTAATCCCTTTTGTGGAGTCAAAAAGAAATTTTGCAAGCTCTTCACTCACTCACGAGAGGGCGACACAGACAAAAGCTCACACATAGTTTAAGAATTTATCTGATCTTAAAATAAATAATTTCAATTCCATAGTAAAATATCATTATTTTAAAATCAATTAAACATCATACATACATTGTAATCAAAATATATTAAAAGGTAAAACATCATAAAAATTAGTTTTAAGAGAAGATTAAAAAAAAATAAGATTTTTAATTTATCTAAAAATATATAATTAAATTACACACAAATAATCAATTACATTTTTATATTTTTTTTATTCATTTGTAAAATATTTAATCTAACAGAAATTATAAATATTTTGTTTATAAATATTATAGTATAATAATAATGATCCATTAATACGAATATACCTCTACATTATTAATTTTTCAAAAATATAAGAAATAATTAATATTAAAATTTTAGAATATATATAAATATATGTTAATTTTAATATATTTATTGTTTAAAAAGTATAAATTTAATTCATTTTGTATGTATATTTATTAATAAAATTATTTATCTTTGAATAAATCAATTATTATAAACATTTGCTGTTAATGTAAAAAAAAAGAATTTTGATTAGAAAAAAAATTTCCAAGGTTCAAAATTCCAAACGAATGTAACCTGACAAGTCGGTTGTGGCCACTTTTAAGTGATAAATTTCAACGCAACGACTATCCCTATCTTTTCACCGGTTTTTTTTTCCCTCCTCACTCCTTCTTTCAAGTTTAGACAGGCCCAGCCATGCTGAGTGTTAATCCCATTCATTTTTATTTGAATGTTATCTGGAAACGAGCAGCATTACTCCATCTTCCCGGAACTTTTCAGCAGAATCTTCCCGAATTTTGATAATTTTATTTTTAAGAAGATTATTAGATAGAGATAAAAGTGAATATCTTTTATTTAGCTTAGAAAGTCGTGATTTGCTATTAAAAATTAATTATATATTTTTAAAATTTATTAGGAATTCGTGTAGAAATAGTTAAATAATATTATCATTTCATAAAATATGCTCATTAGGTTTATGTATATATATATATATATACTAGCTGTTCTGATCGCCTCCGGCGATCTTCACACCTAGACGAGGCCCCCTGTACCTCCGAGTGGTATTTAGTATTTGATTGAAAGTAGTAAAAGGTTTTCATCCATTTTGTTTCAATATATTCTATATATCAGTATTTTATTCTGAATTTAATCAAAAAGAAGCGCTAAAAAAAGAAATTGGAAAAAAAAATAATAAATTAAAAAATTTCAAATATTTTAAAGAAACACAAATAAATGAAATGTCTTAAAAACTATAGAATTATATACATAATAATACATACCGAATACATAATACATTTCGAAATTAAATTAAAAATATAATTAAAACGCTGTCTAACATATCCATACTAAGTTCTTTATAATGAAAAAAAATATTATTTTGATTAATTTATAAAAAATATTTAAGTAATTATTAATCTACTATAGCCTATGTGTAACATTAATGTATAAGCTATATTATTGTAAAGTTTCAATAAAATCCATTTAGTAGATTTTACGTGAAACGCGTTGAACATCCATTCATCCATCCATCCATACAAACATAGCCAATTATAATATATATAAGATATATAATCATTTTCATGTCAATTTTTCATCAAGTAGGTATAAATCACCATTGCAATGGCCTTCCATATAGACTCCTTGAATGTTAAAGAGATTTCGGACGCCTGGGATGGGTTTAATCTCAGCATAACTTTGTTTTGCACACTGTCCTTAGAAGTACTCGTCTCTTACCCAACATCATATTTAGTTGTTCAAAGGTGAGACGAGCTCATCTTACTCACAAATCGCCAAATCGAATTCTATTCACGAAAGGTGATAGCTTTTCAAAATTCACGCTCTGAGACCAAAACATTTTAAAGTATATTTATTAAGGGTGCAGGGTTAAATATTCATCATTCAAATATTTAATAAACACATTTTATAATGATTTATTATTATTTTTTTAAAAAAACAACCTTGAATTACATGGCACAATTATATTAAAAAATATGGACTCTACAGAAGAGTTCTTGGTGAATGATTGGAACTGATGAGCTTAAAATTCCTTCATTTTTACCGACCGACGATAGTAAGGGAGGTATTGTTTTCACACCAAATTTCACATTTGGAGATTTTTACATATCTCCACGAATCATGCATTTTCTTAACAGAAAAAAGTATTTTTAGCATGATGTCTGTCCGTCCGTCCGTCCATCTGTCCGTCCGTCCGTATAGATGTGTACAGCCTGAACGGCTGAACTGATTTTGATGAAATTTGGTATATTTACTTAATGCATCAGTGGGATGAATTGATCAACTTTTGGTGCAAATCCGGAAACCGGAAGTGGTAGTATTAGCGATCGACGATAGGAAGGGAAGGGTTATTTTCACACCAAATTTCACATGAGGAGATTTTTTTATATATCACCACGAATCATACACTTTGTATTGGTTTTATCCTCGGGAAAATCATATTTATTAGTTTTTCTTGATTTAAAATTATATGACGTCATCCAGCCATTCATGACGTCACAGCCTGGTCTTGCATATATATTATAAAAAAAATAAAATTAAAAATGTTTATATTTATTATTTATGTATCCATATCTGTTTTTTATTACATTAATAGATATATTAAAATTATTTGAAATTGTTTCTGTAGCTGCTAATTAATTTACTTCAAACCGTCGGTCGGTTAGGACCTGGCCACAGGTCAACTTATTGAAGATATACTACTATAGAATATTTAAAAAACAAAATTGTTAATATTTAAATTATTTAAAAGGAATTATTTGTTAAACATGGTTCAGATAAGAAAGAAAATAAATTTACATAAATTTAAGATAGAAACTGGAAAGAGAGAATTGAAAGAATTGTGTAAAAATCGAATCTCATCAATGATATCGGGTTTGTTATGTTAATCCTTGTATTTCCAACTGGTTTTCCGATAATTTTATACCAGCGCTTCTATCATTTTTATTGAATTTGATTTAATTTTGGTCTTATGGATGAAACTGTATATCTATATATACACATATCTTCTATGTCACCGCGAATCCCACCACCGAGCGAGAAGAGAGAAAGTGAAAGATGCGTTTTCCCCAGCAACTTGATTAAGTTGTGAATGATTTTGACTTGGAACAATAGACTAAGAACAAACCCTTTCTTAATTATTCCAAAAGATAAATGAACTTGGTTTCTAGTGGAATAACTTAATCGGAAAAGATTTTAATTCAATTTTAATACGAAGCGAACATCCCTTTTTACATTTCCTAAAATCTACCTTCCAATGAAACAAAGATAGAAGAGAAAAAAAAATTCTCAATAATTGATTAAAAGGACAAAGAAGACTTAAGATGAAAAGAGGGAGGTTTGAAAAAAAAAAACTTTAAATTTATGCCATGTCTAATCGAACATTTCATTTATCTTATCAGTAACAATCTGGTTTCTCTTTTTTAACCGAGATTCCATTCAAATACTGATAATCATTCATCAAGAGACTAAAAAGTCAAAACTTTTATTATTTAAAATAAACCAATTATTCATTCTGTTTTAAGGGAAATTCTAAAACACCACTGAATTTTTTCTCCTTTAACTTTTAGAATATAAAATATGTGTCCGTGTTCATAATTTCACTGGAAAATACTCTAAATTATCCTGAAAATTTATCTCAGCAAAAGTTTTCTAAAACTTCTCTCTAAATCCCTGATTAAATTTTCCTTTCCTTCCCCAACGCCTCCATTGAAATATATTTAACTCGTAATGAAGTTATTTAATTATAAAGTGCAAATTAACCATCCAATTAGTTGTATAGACTAAATGAGTGATTGTGTGTGTCTTCTTGTTTCTCATGAATGGTACTTTTATTTGCTTCCGTGAGTGCTGCTCTCTCTCGTTTCATTTCATAATGAATAATTTATTTTTCAAGCTTACTATTTTAATACTAATAATTTCATTTATATATTATTTACAACAAATTAGTAATTTTGTAAAAATTAAAAAAATATTAGATTAATAATAATTAATATTTAATTATTAGACTAAATAAACATGCTTGTTTATTCAATTTATTATTATTTATTTATTTAGTATACCAGGACATATATAAAAATATTAGAGAATTTGAAATAGTATATACATTTTTATAATTTCATATTTATTGAGAAATTCATTATCTCTATTAAATCAAATCATTATTTATTCTTTGAAAAATAAGATATAAATACTTATTTCTTGGCCTAGAATCAGTGGCGTACCTAGAACTTTTGCCACCCGGGACGATCTCCAGTTTTATATCAATGTCTTTTTATTTTATTAATCGTTGCAAATTTTATCATAACATAATCTTTTATATTTCGTTTTTTATATAAAAAAAATTTACCCAATAATATAAATATTAAAAATTATTATAAAGTATCGTTTTTCACAATATCTTAAACTATTTTAAAATTATTTGGTGTTCTCCCTCAGATGAATTAATATAATTACATTATTTAAATAGGAATTATTTTTTATATGCACATATATTTAGAAAATAATTTTTTTGAAGGAAATGTTTAATCCATAAATATTAAATATTAACAAGAACATTATTCGTTTATTTTATTTATGTAAATTACATAAAAGATGGTGGAGTTTTCTGTTAATTTAAAAAGTATTTATTTGGATATAAAAGTAACATTTTTGAAAAAAGCATATTTGATTGCTGTAATGTTAATTTTATATCTTAATAAATAATTTTTAAATTCCCAATATTCATTCAAAAAAAAAAAAATTTAAAAATACCTCCCTACTATCGTCGGTCGGTAAAAACGCACACACATGCCCGCCCTGCTGGCTTTTTGCTGGTTCTTAATACTTCACAATAGCATTGAATGGATACCCTATGTATATTAATCAATTTTTTCAATCTATTAGAAAAATGGAGACAAATTTCATTTGTGATTAATATATAGAAATAATATATTAATCATATTAAATGATTAAATGGAATGTGCTTCTATTTGGGATTGTCATATGATGAATACAATATAGATGTATACGCTATTTAAATTGGGGATTTAGTAATGCTACATTGGAAGAGAAATATTGATTCTAAAGTATCGTTAGTATCGACAAAATCATTAATATTTTTTTGTGTTATCGTTAAACTTTTAGAACTGAATTTGAATTAATTTGTTCCAATATATTCCTTACTTATATATTTTCTTTCTAAAATAACAAGTAAAATAAGACTAATTAATAAATAAATAAATTTTCGGTCAGCATATTTTACTTTCTATATGTATTTCTTTAATTATTATTATGTTATACATT
Organism: Labia minor; assembly: GCA_963082975.1. Taxonomy (NCBI): domain Eukaryota; kingdom Metazoa; phylum Arthropoda; class Insecta; order Dermaptera; family Spongiphoridae; genus Labia; species Labia minor. The sequence continues at coordinate 48,615,041 of OY720349.1, read as the reverse complement.
TATATATGTTATATATTATTATATTCAAATATTAACAAAAGAGAAGTAAAATATTATTATTGGAAATTCTACTTGAGTCTCCAGATTCTATTCATCTCTTTAATATATCTTTTGAAATTTTGTTTTCTTATAATATGACTTGATAATTAATTGATTGATTTATTTTTGAATTGGTAAATATGACCATTTTTTAATGCTCGTTTTATTAGTAAAATAAATAATGATTGCCTAATTGATTTCATTGATGGTAAATAAACGAATGCACTGAGAGCAAACAAAAGAGTGGAATTTCATCCATTTCTCTAACAGAATTATGGTACTGATGCAACTTTGATTATCATATATTAAATATTGACCAGTGAGACACATTGGATGAATATAAAAAAGGCAATACGGGGAGTCATTTGTTTGGGGAATGTGATGAGGTAGAAGTGCCATTCAACTCGGCTTGAGCGTCAACATCTATTGCCAACCGAGTTTAAAATTCAAAAATTGCACACCTGACACAACTGATTATCAAATGAATAATAGAGAGGGTGGAGGAAGAGAAAAAATAAGATACGACAGGCACACTTCTCTAGTTATAATTAAATAACTTAAATCTTTTTTTTTATTAAATTGTTAATTTAATAGTATAATGTTTTCTTTAATTATTAATTTATTTTTTTGTATTGAACTAATCGAAATATTATTTATAAGAATATAATTATATTCTTTGTTAGTGAATATTAATTAATTTTTAAATAATATAATATAATTTAATATTATTAGATCAAATTTATTCAACTATTTAATTGAAATAAGATATTATTTAATTATCATTTAAATGAATATCAATTAGAAAAAAAAATTATTTATAAAATATAATAAATAATATGTTGAAAATTTTCAAAATCAGAAAGAGAGAAAGATAATATATATATATATACTTACAATGTTTGATTAATAAGATAAATTTTAGATTAATTAAACTACCAAGTCTTATTTGTTCGAAAAAAAATATCAATTAATTTGTTACTTCAAAACCCCAGAAATCTTTTTATATAAAATAAGAATTTATTTAAATCTCCGCGCTGTTCATTCAATGCCTTTTTAAATATAAGAAATACATTTTTTAATTAAAGTTTCTTCATTTATAATTGTTCATATGCATTATTATGTTGCTAACTTCATGAATAATTTTTTTTTTGTGTGTGTGCGCAAATGATAATTGAGCCACACAGAATCCAAACTGATTAACTCCACCTATAAACAAATTGAGAAAATGAAGCCCAAAGTTCACAGTTTATATTAAATTCAGGATTATTGATGACAGAAAAATGTTATTGCATTGCAATATTAAGATAATCAAGCTCAATATTCACTTCATATGTTACAGATTACATTACATTACATTACTAGCAAAATTTTAAAAATTGGAGTTAATCGGTTTGGCTTCTGAGTGGTTCAATTAATATATTTCGTAATTTGATTCTAAAATACGTATTATTAAAATAAATATTTTTGATTTTATTTAGAAATTAAATTAAAAACGCGAATTAAACATTTTAAAAAAATTCTAATGTGGTTGATATTCTTGCTCACGTCATTTAAAATTATACTATTTTGTATAAAGAAAAAACTATCAAACTAACTTTCAACAGATAGATTTCTTTTTATAAAAAATAACTATTGTGTGAATTTAAAAAAAAAATAATATAATATAAGATTACTTCACAAGTTTTATAAATCATTCGCTCTTTTATGTTTAAATTATTATTCAAGTAATTGATACTCAAATTCTTATCAAATCAAATTTATCAAAATTGAATAAATAATTCTTGTGAAATATTTGAATAACAGACGATAATTTAGAGATCTTTGAATTCTTTAATATAATACACCTATATTATTTAATAATTTTAAGGATTTTTTTTATAATTAAAAGAAATTTTTTTAAATAATATATTATTATATTATTTAATATTTTATAAATGATGAATTCAAGATTAATTCAGAGTTAAATATAATGATATTAATTAACACTCCAAACATAATTAATAAATATTTATCTATTGGAAGACGAAATAAGTATTTATTACACCAAATATTGATTAGTCTGGCTTGGCTTAGATTTTAGATTATCATCTGAATAATTTAAATTTTTCTTTTTTTTTTGTGCATGATAAAAGATGTGTTTTTTCCAACCTATTCTAAATAGTTTCCATTTAATTATTATTAATGAAACCGTGATGATCCTTTTTATCTGCGTTAGATCTTAATGACTGCTAAAAATGCATTGAAGTCAGGCCGAGGAATGCATTTCATTATTACTCGTGCCCTTTTAGACCCAATAGGACAGGTTGGTTGCAACTAAGACTATTTTTATGATGTTTTTTTTTTATTAGAGCATCTTTCATATTATAGCACCACCCATAATAATAAAATTAATATATTAATTAATAAAGTTTTAACGTATGAATTATATATGCATATAATTTATTAAAATCTTTACGATAAAATTTAAAAGGAATTAAATATTTAAAAGAAAATATTGAGTAGGAGTTAATTTAATTGGATTGAGTCAACAGGAGGAATTTATATTTATTAATTTAGTAGGTATAGACATTTGCAATTTGTTAAACATGATTCTACATTATGGAAAGCCGGTTTTTATAAAATATTTTATTTTAAAGAAAACATATATATTATTTATGACAATTTAATAAATATTTTATAAATACTAAGGTCAGCTTATTTTTGTTTTCTCCCTTCATTATTAGGTCCAAAATTTTAATATTATACTGTTGTGATTTTACATTCAATCATTTCTACTCTACTAATCACAAATTAATTAATTCCTACATTAATAGAAACCTATTTATAAAACGTATTTATGAACACAAGTACAATAATTATCCTTTAAATGTGATGGAATCAATTTTATTTTTAAAAATAGATATTATAAAATTATTTTTTCTATTATCAACTGATTAACATTATTATAAAACTATAAATTAATTTTTTATTTTTATTAAATTCTTACATCTCATGAACATATTTTCAATCTTTTTTAGTCGCTTATTTTTATTTTAATAGTTTTCTTTCAATACTATTATTGTATGATTTCAATTGCTTCTTTTACGATTTTGAGTTAAATTTTATTGCAAAGAAATTCTCGAAACGGAAAGGAAGTAGTATTTAAAGTCACTGCTGTAAAACTAAAATACCATTAGAATCACGAATCATTTGAAAGTGTGAATCGTTCGATTGAGAAAATGGCAAACATTTTTTTTAAAGCCTACTCGATTTTTAATGGATGATGGGTGTCTAATAAATTCATTATTTTGCTAACGTAAATATAAAAAATACTAAAATATTAAATTAAATATATTAACACACTATGAGCGGGGCGGGTATTTGTACCCGTTGCGGGACTGCCACTTATAAGCGGGGCGGGTATTTATACCCGTTGCCACTTATATGAGGGATATATATTAGTTATCGTTTAAAATAAGTAATTTTAAGTGACACAAGGGAAAATATATATTATATAAGTGGCAACGGGTATAAATACCCGCCCCGCTTATAAGTGGCAGTCCCCGCAACTGGTACAAATACCCGCCCCGCTCATAGTGTGTTAATATATATATATATATATACAGATGGTATTTATTGTATAGCTAATTTAAATATAAAAATAAAAATTATATTATAATTTTATAATTTGTCTTTTAATTTATAATCATTTTTGAAGAAATCTTTTTAATCATAATCAAAGAAAAAAATCTCAGATTACCTGAAGGAATATTTCAATGTGTGAATGTTTTAATAATTTTCCCTCTCCTTCCTTCACTCTTATAAACACCAACAGAAATATAAAGTAACAAATAAAAAAGCTGTTCAGTGAAATAAAATCTGATATTGGACTTCATTAAAAGTTCTATTACTTTTTTCTCTTTCTAATTTCATCTCCCTCTTATATTTTTATTTATTTATGAGTTAAGAAAGTCCTGTAAAAAATAATTACTTAAATATATAGATAGATATATTTCTTGAAAGAGAGAAAAGAAATATTTTCTGTTTCCTTAAATTGAGAGCTAGTGTCGATATTTTTAATCCAAAACCCATTTCGTTCTGCTATTCAATACATATATAATGAACTTATTCAATATTTTGAAATTGAATATTCGGCAAGCTTATATTTAATTTAAATCTCCTATTGATTGGTGTCTATCAAATGTTTTCATCTATTAACTTTATTATTATTTTGGAATATATTAAATATCATATATAGCTATGAAATAAATATTTCTATCTATAATTTAGTTTTTTTTCTTATTAAGAGTATAGTACAGTGGCGGATTAAGTTGATTGAGGGCCCCGGGCGGTAAAATTGAAATGGGCCCTCTGTTATTTACAATTATAATTGAAAGACAAATTTTATTTATATTATAATTAGGCCACTTACATATATAGTACTTATGTAAAAAAAACATAATTTTTACTGTGGTCACCGAGACCCAAAATTGATTATTTTTTTCTTAAGTTAGTCGGGGTTCAAACACGACCGAATAAAGATCTGTTGTTCAATAAAGATCTGTATCAAGAATAACTTGTTTTATTTAAACTCCGTTTATCCATAAATCATAAACAGTCTTTTTAAATTTTTTTTAAGGAAATATTTTTATTTAGGTTTCGGTGGGCCCCTCGGTCCGCCCGGCGTTTAATCCGCCTCTGGTATAGTATTAAATCATTTTTTAAAGAAATACATATATATTGTTTATTTAATAATATATTGTGTTAAATCAATATAATTTTACAAAAATTAAAAAATAAATAAAAAGAAATGGAAAAAAGATAAATATTAAAAAATATATTTATTCTTAAAATTACGATTAGATATATATAGTATAAATAATTAGAAATTATATTTTTTACCCATTAAATTTTAGATTTGTTTAATATTTATTTCAAACGATAAATAAATCAAAAAAATTAAAAGAAATATAAAGAAACATTTTCTCCTACTCTCTTCCTAACAATTCTCATTAATCATAATATCTCACTTGTTGCCGACTGAACAATTCTCAATATAATTAATTTATTAGATAGATGAGATAGTTGTATGGAATAATAAGTAAAATATTATAATTCACAAGAGAAGAATAAATTTTCTTAATCAGAAGTTGATTAATTATAATTTTCAAAAGAAATGTTTGTTTTTTTTTCATTGGGACTGTGTTTGAAGAGTGGGGGATTAAATCAAATCGTATGTCAGATGATTGGAATGATTTCTTTCTTCTACTGTAGAAGGGGAGGGGGGAGGTTAGTCGTGGAGATAATTTATCGGTGGCGGCAGGCGAGAGAATCGCAGCAGAGGCTCGAACCCGGGGCTCTCTTGCTTATCTGATTCAGGCGCTAATGCTTCGTTTATTAATATTTGCTTAGCGGCGAGATGCCAAGATAAGAAAGGTCCCTTTGACTTGGCCTAAACACACACCATAAATTGTGTTGTCTTGTCAAGACTATATTCAGAAAGAACTTAGGTATATTATTTTATATTCTTATTTATTTATTTTTAATTATTTCCGTCCCGGTTCCATTCATTCATCAATAATCTTTAGCATGATGACAGAATATATTTTTTATCTATTCATTTGTCATAGGATCAATTTTTTTTTTTTTTAATTAATAACATTATTCTAAAATAGAAATCAAAATATAACCTGAACTGTCCGATATATTGGAGTTATATATACTTATATATAATACAATTCAATTTTGAAAGCAGAATAGAAGAATTTCAAAATATAAGTTACGAATTTACAACATTCTTAAATACTTTCACTCATATATTAGACTAGAACATTATAAATTTAATTTTGACTTGTTAAATTAATTGATAAAAATAAAACCAATGGAATATTAACAGAAATTTTAATATAGGATAGATTAAATTTATTACCTTGTCTATATTATAAAACACTTTTCACTTTTCGATGGAAACATTCATTTCCTGATTAACTGGAATTCATTTGGAATTTTGTTACGACAAGGGAATATATAAAGCTTCTTTCGGATTTTGAATAAAACTAATAAAGTAGAAGAATATCTTGGTTGGAGATGCTAGTGGACATTTATATTGGAAATTTTTTATTTTTATTTTTTTTACTTTAATGGCTGAATTTTTTAATGTTTTCACTCCGGTAGCCATAACATTTCTGTTCTCTATTAGATCCAAAAAAAAAAAATTCAATCTATAGTTTATTTTAAATTGTTATTATTATTTATACAAATATGAATATTAATTTCAATAATAAATCCTATTGAAAATTAAAATATATATTTAACTTCTCACATATAATAATATAATGTAATGTAAATAATATTAATAAATTAAAAAAAAAATATATCATAAGAATAATTTTTATTGTATTGGTAAAATAAGAAGTAAGGGAACGCATAGTGGGAGCAAAAATAGTCCTATTTTCAGCAAACTATTTTTTCCATAAAAGTTTTTATTTTCCTTATTCTTACTATACAAAATATTTGCTAACACAAAAAAAGAAATTCTAACAGTAGATTTAAGTAGGAGTTGTCGGGACATGAAAAAGTACTGGAACGCGTTCCGGGTCTCAAAAAAAAGGTAAGGGAACGTCATTCCCCTCCCAATTCACCACTGGATGTCACATCATCAAAAAAAATTTCAACTAATTCAGCATTTGCGGTGATATAAATGCTTTTATATATGTTTTTCGATTTATTTATTATTTTACTTAAAATAATATTGTATTTTGATACTGATTTGTTTTCTAATATTTTAATTAAGAAACATGATAGGTAAACGCGTTCGAGATTAAACAATTTGCGCCTCACCAAGACACCAACCACTCACTCACCTTTTTCTGAATTGGTTAATAAATCAAACCTACAAATAGTTGTTGCTTTCCTTTTCTTATGTGTTCATTTTTTTTTTTTTACCTATTAACAAATTAATCATCAAAGAAAAGTTGGAAGAGGGAGAGAATTGAATATTCTGAGAACTAGTTCTTGTCTTGAGAAAATAATAAATTAACAAGAACTTAATTAATAAAAAAATAATAAATAAATAAGCCCTCTAATAGGTACAACCTGAGAAGTCGAATGAACGAAAGAGAAAGAAAGAGAGAAGGGAGATATTCATTAAATGACCGATTCCTATTTCGATATCGATGTTATTAGCATAATTTAACAATTCTTTTTTTAATCTCCCTATGACAGCGGTTGGTCCAAAATTGCTACCGTATCGGAAATATTTTAACATGGGGATATTTTTTTTTCAATCTATTTAAATAGCTAACTTGTTTCACGAGTTGATTTACATGTGAAAATAACTATACAAATTGAAAAAAGGTCTCTGGATAAGAAATTGTAATAGCATATCAAGTCTGCTACTCAACTATGAGTATATTGATTTTTATGAAATCAATACATGAATCATACAAAGTTAAATTCTAATTAAAATAAAAAAAAATATTTGGATAAATATAAAAAAATTATAATTTTAATTCAAAGGGGATAAAAATTAAAACATATAAAACAATTATTTTACCGGTTGTATTATATGGGAGTGAGATATGGTCTATGACCTTAGGTGACGAGAGTAGATTTAGAGTATTTGAGAATAGGATTCTGCGAAGCATTTATGAGCCAAAGAAAGATGAGGTCACCGGGGAATGGCGGAGACTGCATAACGAGGAATTGCATGACCTCTATGCATCTCCAGATATAGTTAGAATTATAAAGTCGAGAAGGCTAGGGTGGGTAGGAGACGTGGCTAGAATGGGAGAAGATAGAATGACGAAAAATATATTGGTAGGGAGACCGAGTGGGAAACGTCCACTTGGAAGACCAAGGACGCGGTGGGTGGATAATGTGGGAAAGGACGTGAGAGTGATGAGAGAGGATAGGGTCTGGATGGTTGTGGCTCAGAATAGGAATTCTTAGAGGGGTGTGGTTGCTGCGGCCAAGAAATTTCGAGTTCCGTAGAGCCACAGAGATAGATAGATGTAAAAATAAAAAAATATTTCATAATAATTTTCTGAGAAAGCTGGTTAAAATTGAGATTCAATCCAAAGACCAATAATAATAATAATAATAATAATACAAATTTGGATGAAAAATATATATTTAATGAAATTAAATCTATAAAAAAAATTTAACATATCTCTTGATATGAAAGAAATGAATCTATTAAATACAAACTAAAAATTATCTTATAAAATACCTATAATTAACTTTACAAAGACCAAGGTTGATACTTACTAAATAAATATAAAAAAAAATAAAAAATAATAAATTACCTATAATCAAAAAATCTTCTAACAGTTAAAGAAAAAAACTTATTTATTTGTTTTTGAATAATTATTAAATTTCATTTTTTTTCTTTACCCACTTATTTATTAAAAACAAAATCAACTTTTAATCAATAAAAGAAACCCTCGCTAGGATATTATCACATTTGAGTCATCACACGATGCTTTCTCTCTCACTAATTAGGAAATACAAATTGTCTCTTAAAAAGGGACTGACTGTATTAATTAATGAAGGTGATAAGACGATTCGAGCTGCGGGTTTGAATCGAAATTTCTATTAATTAAAACTATTCGGAAGTAGGCGTATCTATAATCTATTATCTCTTTTAATGTAAATTAAAACAAAAAAAAAACACAGTTCATTATCAAAATTCAATTGAAAATCTACTTTATCAACTTTATGATTATTAATATTATAAAAGTATTTTAATTACATTTATGATATTAATATAAGAAATGATTAATTTAAATGGGAATTAATTTACAGTCTGCGAGTTTGGAAATTAAACTAATCAATAGTTGTACTTGTTGTTTTTTTTAAAGCAATAAATAAATTATTTAGATTCTTATTAATTAGCAAATAAATTGAATTAAAGGAAAAGTTTATGTGAACAAACAAATACTTTTTTTAATATATATAGTTTTTTATCTTTCTCAAATTCAATAAATCTTACCATATGGTGTTCGTCAGCCGAACATGAGGCCAAAGAAATCAACCTTGAAAATTTTTTTGAAAAATTACTGAAAAAACTGGTATTTTCTTGTAACAAACGTGCAGATAATTTATGAACTTTGCAAAAAAAAAAAAAAGTATTTTGTGATATGTTTTGGAGTATTTGTTTTTCGTAAAAAGGAGGTTGTAGCAACATCATGTTGATCGGAAGGAGGTTGGAAATGGGCGGGAGGTTGGAGGGCTTTGGTGGATCCAACAGGTCGCGGCTTTTCGCTTGTTTATCCAGAACTGGGAATGAAAAGGAAGAAGGAAAGAAGTGGGTAGGGTGGCTCATTTAAATTCATTAAAAACCCAATAAATCGACAGATTGTAACACTCACACACTGACCTCTCTTTCATCCACAGACTCACACTGAAAGAGAGAGGGAGAGGGAGAACTAATTTTATGTTGTTGTAAGCTACTCTACGAGGAGAATTCGAAATCAATTTTTAAAAATTCAATAAGAAACCTTAAATACAAACAGTACCGATCCCAATAAACTAAAACAAACTAATATACAAAAGTTTTAAATCAAATGATTAATAGTAAGTTTTAATTAAATGAAAAAATCCCAAAATAGTTGAATTTAAATATACATCACAACCTGACTACAATATTCAATTTAATAAATTGAAAAACTTTTCATATAAATATTGAAAAAAATTTCTACGAGTAAAAAATTCTATTATAAATCCTAACATTTATAACCAAAATTTAAATTTAATATCTTATTAAATTTAACTTTTTTTATAACTTAATATTTTAATTACTTATTTAATTATTTATTTTATTTAATTTTTTTCATTTGTAATTATCATTAAATGAATTTAAGATTTTCAATAAATTATATATATATATATATGTATATACATTATATGTTCGTTTAGGTTTTCGTGAAAGTATTATTATTTTAAGAAATTATTTTCCGGTTATTTTTACATTTAATATTGAGATTTGGCCCTCCAGGTTTTGGCGCCCATTTTAACATTTTGGAGCCTTTTTTTAGAGAGTTTATTTAAGAGTAAATTTTTTGGGATTCTAGTAGGTGATTTTAGACTTATTATCCTTGGCACTCTCTGTCTCTTTCTCTCTCTCTCTCTATATATATATATTATTATCAGATTTATCAGGGATATAATCAAGTATTTTTGTGAGATTGTTTTCTCGACGTTTCGGCACCCATTTTGGAGCCATTTTCAAGAGATTATTAGGTGCGAGTATTTTTGGGATTCTGGGTCTTGTAACAAAGGGTTAATATCGGGATTTTGGGTTGATAGGTTGGGTGGTTTTGTACTCACTGCGTTGCTGTAGAGCTCCGAAGAATCCTGGGCAATCCTGAGACCGGCGCACGTCCGCACTGGACAACAGCCCGAGGCCAACCTATCAACCCAAAATCCCGATATTAACCCTTGGTCACACAGACTAAGACCCAGAATCCCAAAAATACTCCCACCTAAATAATCTCTTGAAAATGGCGCCAAAATGGGTGCCGAAACGTCGAGAAAACAATCTCACAAAAATACGTGATTATATCCCTGATAAATCTGATAATAATAATAGCAATAACATTCACGGAAACCTAAACCAACACATATATATATATTTATTTATTCGATTATATGTAATATAAAATATCTCTGATGAATTAAAATATATTTTATATATAAAAAAAATATTTGAATTTGTTTCTCAGTTTTCTTGTTAAATGTTCATTCATTCGAAATAAATTAATATAAAAATATTTACAATAAAAAAAATTTACAATAAACTTCAATAAACATATTCTTACTATAAACAAGTTGGAATTTTAGTATTTAATCATTAACTTACAAAAATATAAAATTATTTTTTATTGTCTATTTTCTCAATGGTTTTAAATTTACATAAAATAAACTCTAATGACTAACTTTAGAAATTTACAAGTATAAAATAAATTTTTCGATTTCTATTCCTAATGAAATTTATTGATTTACTTCATATATTATTATAATTTATTTTATTATTAACAACCGTGATAGACTGCAATTCTTTGGAAATCACTGGAGTGTTAACAAATCTTTCAGTTTATAACCCATGGAGTGATACAACAGCCAAGGCTAATCAATTGAATAGTGGAATAAAATAAAAGATTAGCATCAAGAGTAGGTTTTTTATTGGACTTATGAGTGAGTGAATCGATGAAGAATTCGTAGAAACATTTGATTTCATGTTAATTTTTTGATGGAATACTGATGTTGTCACTGATATGTAAATTGTTTAAATCTATATACATACATTCATACGAAAATAAATCATCATTCCTATTACCTATAAACTTTTTATAGGTTTATAACCTGTATTTTGACAAATATATGTATGTAAAGTTCACATCAAGCGAAAAGAATAATGAATGATGGAAGAAAACATTCAAGAATTTCCGATAACAGGAATTAATGTATAGTAGAGGTTGGATAACAAACATAAAAGAAATCATATTAATTGTACATATTAAATATTCTTCTTTAAGTATTCAATTCATAAAAATCATAAATTAAAAGATTGGTTCATTTCTTTACTTATCCTTTATCTTAATTAATTAATACATACAATTTTCTATAATTTTTCACTTGCAAATTTGAAATAGACCCTCATTTGTTATTTTATTTTTCAATTAATGAAAAAGTGAATTTAATGAAAGCATATCCTAACAGATTTAGAAAATTTCTTAAAAATCATTTAGAGTTAATTCATTCACAATTTCACACATTTCCTCTTTACATCAGATAACACATAGTGAAATAGGAATTAAACTTTTCTTACTGTGGGGTTAGAATATCTGTGAATGAACCTTGGCATCCCAAAGTATCTAATTGTTCCAACTATCTTAATAATAATAATTACCTCATGCTTTTTAATAGACTAAATTCTATTTGATAATCTCCTCTTTTTGACATTTATTGTTAGATATTCTTATTTTTTTAAACATATAATCACTAAAACACACACATTATAAACAAAAACAAAATTTTAAATATATATATATATATATGTAACAGCGCTTCTGATGGCGAAATATTGAACTAAGAAAATATATTAATTATGACTTATCTAAGATGCAGGACTTTGATTACCTTCGTTATTAGAATAAATTAATTAGAAATATCTATGAATTGATTTGCATCGAATAAGGACTTTAAAATCGATTTCTCTGCATTTTAGGTGGGTCTTTTATATTATACATGTTATGTACATTTTTGTATATTATAAAATTAAATTAATAAAATTCTCTGCATTTTAGAGTAAATCGGATTCCTAATTTATAAAAAAACCTAACCTTAAATAATTATAATAAACATCTTTATAAATCGATTTTAAAGTCATTATTCGATGCAAATCAATTTCATAGATATTTCTAATTAATTTATTTTAATAACGAAGGTAATCAAAGTCTTGCATCTTAGATAAGTCATAATTAATATATTTTCTTAGTTCAATATTTCGCCATCAGAAGCGATGTTACATATATATATATATATATATACAATTAAATTCTCTACATATTTACCTGATTCAATCTGACACTACTAGTTACAGTAGAATAATAAGTTGACCTGTGGCCAGGTCCGAACCGACCGACAGTTTGAAATAAATTAATTTCCAGCTACAGAAACAATTTCAAATAATTTTCATATATCTATTATGTAATAAAAAACAGATATGGATACATAAATAATAAATATAAACATTTTTAATTTTATTTTATTTATAATATATATGTAAGACCAGGCTGTGACGTCATGAATGACTGGATGACGTCATATAATTTTAAATCAAGAAAAAACTAATAAATATGATTTTTCTCGAGGATAAAACCAATACAAAGTGCATGATTCGTGGTGATATATAAAAAAATCTCCGTTGGTGTGAAAATAACCCTTTCCTTCCTATCGTCGATCGTTAATACTACCACTTCCGGTTTCCGGAATTGCACCAAAAGTTGATCAATTCATCCCACTGATGCATTAAGTAAATATACCAAATTTCATCAAAATCGGTTGAGCCGTTCAGGCTGTACACATCTATACGGACGGACGGACGGACAGACGGACGGACAGACATCATGCTAAAAATACTTTTTTCTGTTTAGAAAATGCATGATTCGTGGAGATATGTAAAAATCTCCACATGTGAAATTTGGTGTGAAAACAATACCTCCCTTACTATCGTCGGTCGGTAAAAATTGATAAATTGATGACTAGTAGAATATAAGAATATTTTATAAGTGTTATATTTTTAATTCTAAAATTATTTTAATACATAAATTCTAAATATGTTTTATAACATTATAATTTAAGTCGATTAACTATAATATTCCGAATTTAATGAAAAAATTTTTTTTTTAATGAAAATTTCTAATACTTATAAAATTGTTTGAGTAAAATATATTTTAGAAAAATCTAATATTATGTTTTTGTTTTTTTCAGGTAAAAAAACAAACTTGTCACCATCTGCTAGAGAGAAAGAGACAGAGATAGGCCCATTAATGGTATTTATATTTAGATAATTTAATACTTTACCAAACAACTCCAAGATTAATGTATTTTTTATTGATCTTATGTATTATACGACTATCAATAGCGTTGTCTAAGGGAAAAATCAATAGAATAAAATATGATATTTCTTTAACAGTAAGTATATATTTTGAAAAAGGTGATAATATATTTATATGATTACTACTCAATGTATTTAAGTTGTTAAAATTAATAAGCTTCATTAATTTTTTAATTAATATAAAAAATGATTATTGTTATTAAAATAATTTATATAGGTAATTTCCGTCTGGTTATTTGAATATTAATTATATAATACTAGGATTATTTATTTTTTTCAATTAAAACAAATATTCGTACTCTTATTAATTTAAAATCCTTTTAAATTTAATTACGAAATTTGAAATTAATTTTTATATTATATATAATTTCCAATTTAAAATAAAAATGTTTAAAAAATATATTTGTAATTTAATTTTTGAATGGGAGAAAGAAAAGTATATCGTATATTTAATAGGGAGGGCAAATTATTTCTTTGGTGACCAGAAGATTTAAATGGACAAGGAATTTCCTTGGCTCATTTATGAATTGGTTACATTGGCATGAGAATACGAATAAAATAAGTATGTGTTAGTAACGTTTAACTTTAATTCTAGAACTAATGGCAATGATCGTCAATTTCTTCTTGGAATGATGACTTTGCATGATGACATTAAGCGTCCCTCTCATAGAAGATATAATATATTAATGCATCATAAATAAATTAAACCCACTAAGTAATTTATTTGATATGGGAAGTAAAAGGGAAATAAACGGAAACAGAGAGAAAGAGAGATGAATTCAGAGAAAATACCTGTCTAGAAATTAGTATAGGTAGAATATTCAAGCTAAAACTATTGAGCTAGTTCAAACATAGGGGATCGTGTTCAAAATTGTATTAAAATAATTATTAGTAGTAAGTAAATAGGCGATTATATATTAAATAGATAAAAAAGTATTTAAATACCTTAACAAATTATTATTATTATTATTAGGAATCTCAGCAACAAAGACTAATTGTACCTTCAAGAAATAATCTATCATACGTCATATATATCATTTCCCACCAAGCAACCTCTTCAAGGAGAATTTTGTTTTCTTCGTAGGGGCACGACCAGACAATCAGTAAACTACTGAATCTTGACCGATTCCTTTGTGTCAGACTTAACGCTTCCCGGCTAGGTCACTTAGAAAGGATGAAATTTTTCCTCCAATCATTTCAATAAATAAATAAAAAACACATGTATACAAATAAATAATTATAAATAAATATATAAAAATAAATAGTTAAATAAATAAATAAAAATAAATAGTTAAATAAATAAATAAAATAAATAGTTAAATATATAAATAAAAATAAATAGTTAAATAAATAAATAAAAATATCTCCTCTCAAATAAGAGACTATAAAGGGGTACCTATTGAACTTGATTACAATTTAATAAATAAATATTGACAACAAAACATAACAATCTCTATTTACAAATAAAAATGATAAATAAATACAAATTTTTTAACAAATTAATAATTTAAATAAATAAATATTTGATTTTGTATAACAATCTAATTCTATCCAGGGACTTAAACAATTTCATATGTTAGCAAAATATTATTACTTTATTTTTATTAGGTGTGTAAATAAGTTCTCGCTGTTTTTTTTATGAAAATGAACGCTTTATTATACAAAAATAGTTACACTCATATCATTCAAAATATTGGCCATCAGCAAGTGTCTCTTGAGTTTGACATGAATCTTCTTCAAGCAACTTCTCTAATTCTTCATCTTCAAACATTTTTGGAGCGCCTGGACGTTCCTTGTCTTCAAGATCAAAATCTCCATTTTTGAAGCGTCGAAACCAATCTCTACATGTAGTTTCGGATAGGGCAGCGTCTTCGTAAGTATCAACAAGAATTCTGTGAGCTTCAGATGCAGAATTCTTCAGAAAAAAAGTAATGCAGCAAAACTCCCCGCAAAACCGTTTATTTGGGGTAAAATCTGATATGTTCAAAGCTTTGTAAAAATTCTAATTCTAATCGGAACA
This sequence comes from Labia minor, assembly GCA_963082975.1. Taxonomy (NCBI): domain Eukaryota; kingdom Metazoa; phylum Arthropoda; class Insecta; order Dermaptera; family Spongiphoridae; genus Labia; species Labia minor. Next base: position 48,599,382 of record OY720349.1, on the reverse strand, counting down.
AAATGAAATGAACTCTAATTTATAGTTAGGACCCTCCTGTGTTTACAAAAAAATATCCCCAGGGGGCGAGCATGCGCATGCGCAGAAATGAGCTAAAGCGTACAAACAGCGAGAACTTATTTACACACCTATTATAATATACAAAATTAATTTTAAACAACACACATTGATAAATCATATAATAATTATATCTATAAATATTAATATCTTCATTCATGGTTATCATAAATGTATACTATTTTTTTTTTGTCTCAACTACAATTTAGTTTTTAGACAAATTGATTTTTGAAAAAACTTGTAGGTATATATTTTTTTGCTTTTTAACTTAACGTTTTTTCTTTTATGTTTTAATGATATCTTTGGCTGTTAATCATTTTCTTAAGGACTCTTTCACTTTCTCATAATTTCTGAACACTAAGTTTAAAGCTATCTACATACAGAGAATATAAAAAAATATGTATGTGTTTTATATCTATATTTATATTATATAGAAAATAATATATGAACGTCGGAGGTTAAATCTCTTGAAAACGAGTCGTCTAAGGGATGGTTGGGTTGACACCGGATATAAACCAAAACTCGCACAAAAATGAGAAGTGGAAAGGTGGAAATAAGAATGAGAATGGTGTGTGTGTTTATGTATGAGTGGTGGTAATTCATTCAAGCTCACGAATACAGGGCGGAGGAATAATAACAACATATCCTGTTCTCAAGTTTTCTAATTTAGTATTGTATTGTATTTGACGGCCGTTGCAGTGCAATTACATCGTCCATTCACAGAGCTTGTCTACATAATCGATTGGTTGCGATTATAAACAAATTTCCATTAATAGGGAGTGAAAAAGCCGGAGAGGCATTCCTCCTCCTGTGTTCATGTGGTTAGATTGATTCAAACCAATTCTTCCTTCAGATTTATGATTAGAATTGAATTTATAACCTCTAATCCCATATCTATATTACATTTGTCTTATTATTATTCTATTGATGATATATTGAAATGTTTCTTTATCAACAAGATATCTTTAGTATAGTATATACAAGAAAAAAATCAAGAACGGACACGATCTAGGGCGGTAACACAGTATAATATAAATGGGTTCATTTTTGATTCATAATCCTTGCTTTGCGATTTCTTTTCAACTTGGGAAGGATGATGGAAAATAGACAATCTCTAACTGACAAGACATTGTCAGTCAATCTATCCAAGTAACACGATTATAATTAGATTAACTATAAATAACTACATTAAGACTAAATTCTATTCAAGAATAATTAAGTAGCAACAGGTCATTTTTGGAATTATGTCCCTCATTCTAATAATAAAATTTAACTTATCAAAACAAGAATCTAAGTAAATGAAGTAATTTTTTTTATTTTTACATCTATCTATTTCTATTTATCTCTGTGACTCTACGGAACTCGAAAGTTCTTGGTCGCAGCAACCACACCCCTCCAAGTATTCCAATTTTGAGCCACAACCCTCCAATCCCTATCCTCTCACATCTCTCTCACTTCATTTCCCACATTATCCATCCACCGTGTCCTTGGTCTTCCAAGTGGACGTTTCTTTCGCATTCGGTCTATTTTTCCCCATTCTCTCTTCTCCCATTCTAGCCACGTGTCCTGCCCACATATATAAAAATATATATATACATGTAGTTAAGTTGCTAAATCATTAAGCAATATACTAATTCATATTTATCTATTTTCCATTAAAATAAAATAAAAGAAATAACATTTTTTTCTAAATAAAATAATATGAGAGAATAAAAAAATTAAATTAATGGTGCTCAAATGAGATGATTTTTATTGGAATTGTTTCAGTTTAATTTTATTTTGTTTAACGTTCCGACACAGTACTTCTATCTCCATTTATTAGAATAGTTAAGACTTAACAATTACACGTTAATCACGTAATATACCAGTTTACTATGTGTACTTAAAAAATATTTACAAATGCTTAACTAAATAGATTTGCTAGGAAATAAAGTTTTTAAACACTTTTTCACCCCTACAGTTTGGTACTCACGCATTGGATTAGGTAAATGTCATTTAACTATCTCGTTTATTGTCAATTATTATCCAAAAAAAAAACGCATAAAGTTTTGTAATTAAATTTTCAATGAGCTTCATAAAATATCTATAAAATAAATTAATATGTTTTTATAATTTGTTTCCGACTTCGATGAGCTTGAAGAGTAATTAATAAACAATAAAGCTCTTAAAATATTCATAACTAAAAGTTTTTTTTTCTAACCATATAAACAATTTAAAATTTAATTATTCTTTTGATGGTTTTTTTATGAAATTGTCTTTATCCATAGATGGAGACAAAATTTGATAAATCAGAATAATTTTGAAATGGTTCTTAGTTATTTTTATACATTGAATATAATATTAACAATGTAAAATTTGTTATCGTTGATTTATATAACATTAATATTTTTAATAATTTAAATAACTCTTTTGAACATAATTTTAGTTAAACTCTCTTTAAAACTATATTCACTACTAATAATAATTGTACAATATACCAATGGACTTGTCACTAAAAATTTGAAAATGAAGCTTTTCAGAAAAACTTAACCTGATGATTTAACTAAAAAACTTTACTTAAGTTAAATTAAACAAAAATTTATATTATTTTTACATTATTGAAATTTACATTTAGTATTTTAAGTTATATAAATAATTTTTAAATTATGATTAATTGAATTTAAGAATATCTTATACTAAAAAAGAAGACAATTATTATTTATTGATTTTTTTTTTTTGTATATTTTTAATTAATCTAAACTTTGACATAAATATAATTTCATCCCTTTTTTCATGTGATTAAAGCAAGTATAATAATAGAAAACAAGTAGATAAGAGATAGTAGAAAGAGAAAGAGAGATAAAACAAATTTATAATAAATCACCTCATCTATTAAATTAAAACGAGTTTACTTTTTGTATTCAATAGATTTGTTTTCAATTCTATTATTTCGGTAAATAAAATAATAAATTTTCAAAGTTAAGTAGAAAAAGAAGAAAATTATATTGAAGAAAATAAATTTTCAAATTATATTTGTACGATTGTACTCATGTCACATAATTTAATTGTTAATAAGATAAAAACAAAAAATGATTTCAAGAAAAAAAAATTAATCATTATCTACTAGGATTAATGATTAATTATTGACCTTTATTATTTTGATTGTAAACTAGAAACTCTCTCTTTTTCTATATAATGCAAACATGTCAAAGATCTTGACAGTTCTATAAGCCTTCCTTCTTTCCCAAGAATACATTTTTTTTTTAAATCATTGAAAAAATGCATATTTTTAAGAATTTATTTAATTTATTCAATATAGTGTATGATAAATAGATATTTTTATGTAAAAATTTATTTAACATATACTTCTTTTCAATTTTTTTTTTCAATTAATACTTTCCTTATTATTATTGAATTAGGAAGTCAAATTACATATTTCTAATAATAAATTTAAGATATATTCATATATTATATTTAAATTAAATTTAATTAATTAAATTATAAATTAAAATTAATAAATAATATTTATTAAACCAGCGCATGTTTGGTTCTTTGTTGATGGCACCACGTCACGTGTTGGCGCGTGAGATTTGCAGTGTTAAAAAATTAATTCTAGTACTTTCAGCGATTCAATCAAGCTGAAATTCTATATATAGCAGTTTTATACAATTTTTAATCATGTAAAAAACTATTAAACATATATCTTTATTTTTACGGTCACTTTAGAGGAAAAAAATCAAAACGTAGGTAATAACCCTCTTCCGGTTGAGCTACATTTCTCAAAAGTTATAGACAACTACGAATTTTGAATAATGTCCGGATACACCAAATTTTATGATTCTAGCTCAAACGGTTTTGCGTAATCTCTCTTGTCTACATATATACATACATACACACACACAAAGAGACTTTTTTCTCAACCTTAGTGAAAATGATGAGGAACCTTCAAAACGTATAAAAACATCAAAATCTCGACATCGAAAATTTTCTGGCGTGATAGTAAAAAGAATATAACATTGTGTCCCACTCACACAGGTGGACGAGCAGACGATATGCATATTCCGAGCGGATTATTTATAACCCCTTGCATATTCTATTTATTACTGATCTTGTTATATCCATTGCTTATTTATGCACCCAATAGCTATGATAATGATTCACACTGTAAAAGTGAGTTGAAAATAAAAATAATATCACAACAGTAATTAGGAAAATTCCGCAATGAGAATGATTGATTAGAAATTTCATTAGAAGATGCCGGGAATGTTTGAATGCTGTAGGACCACTTTCAACCCCATTTGTAATAAAGATTAGTACTCACGCGGATGTTATGAATAAATTGTTCGGAAAATGCATGTCGTCTACCGGTTCAGCTGGAAATGAGACACACTGTATATTCGTCGAGGAAAACTAACACGAATGTGAATTCTATTATTAAAGTACAATATTAATTTTTAAATTCCATTTAATTATGGAATTTTTTATCTAGTAAATTCATATAAACAGTTTTTTATTATGAATTGTAACTTTAATTTACTAAAAGTTTTTTTTTTAACTGTAAGTATTCTAATTGTTATATAATGATAGTATAATAAGCATGTACTCTATAGAGGACATAAATACCTATTTATGGAAATAAATTCTCATTCACTGGAAAAATAAAAATTACTTCTAGTTTTTTTTTTCTTTTTATGAGCATATTTTTTTAATTAATTTGATAATCAATTTAACCAAATGATGGTAATATCAATATTCAGGTAATTTTATTTCAAATTTTGAAATCTAATTGAATAATTTATAATATTTTTCTTTTTTTTTGTAGTTTATTAGGGATGTTGTTTCTGCTAAGTTAAATATTAAATTTTAAATATGCGTGGGGAGTCTCATTTACCTTTTTGACAACAAATTCTTAGAAGTGACCCTATGAAAAGTGATGTCTATATTGAATATCTGAATATCTCTGATGTTAATTGCAAACCTTGGTTTAATGCAAAGTTTATGTCTTTTGAACATGTTTAAAGAGAATGTTTAAGTAATCAAAATTTTTTGAATAAATAAATCCCTATATAATATTTTTTTAATTATTCTCTGTGAATACTTTCATGAATTCATGAAAATGTTACTAGACTGCCCCTCTGTCAAACTATCGTATCTCTCTCACCATGTTTCAAAAATGTGTGTGGTAAAAAGATTTACGCGGGACTGAATCAACGATGGTTAGTAATTTTTTTTTTTTTAAATCGAGGACGTTTTCCGCTCTCATGAACTTGAAAAATGCATACATTTCGTAAAATTGTCTGTTTGACTAAAATGTAATTCAGTGTCTAGGTCACAATACACCTAATATAGCAAACTCAAATCGGAGGGATCCATCTCAATTTTCTTTTCACGAAAAATATAACAAAAGATGACTCGTGGCAATTTATAACAAAAATTACTTTGTTAACAACGGGAGGGCAATTTAGAGTAGAAGCTTAGAGGGGAATAATAAGGAAAAAAATATCTAGAAAAAACCTTTTAACCTTATTATTAATCAAACTCTGGTGAAAAATCAATCAGGTATTGATCAAATTTATGAAACTATATATATATATATATATATACAATAGAGTATTCTATATAGCTGAGTAAACAAAAAAGATGTATTATCCAGAAGGGAGATTTGCGATTAATACGTCTCTAATGAAAATAAATTAATCTTGTAGTGAGTTTCTCACCCCAATCGTATCAAACACCTGTCAATGACATATTCCATCAATTAACCTATAATATTTCATAATTTCATCACCTAACGAATAATATAATTCCACTCAAAAGAGCACTTTAATTGAAATACTCGTCAATTACACACACGTGCTGTAGATCTTTCCTAGGGTCGCCTTTTTATCGATTGTATCGAGAAAATTAATATGCAAATGAAAGTAAATAAATTAAATGTTAAACAAATAAACAAAAAAAATCTCAAGTAAATCCTTAATATAAATTAAAATAATGATATAAATTATTAAATTAATATGCAAATTTTAATTTAAAAACACTTTTATTAATAAGTTTATTCAGTGGCGTACCTAGAACTTTTGCCACCCTGGGCGATCTTCAGTTTGCCGCCCCTTCTATTATAAGTCAATCAAATAGTGGTTTTTATAAATTAATACACATAAATAAATTATTAAGTTATTTAATCAATTATTATCCTGTTCTTGGAATTAGAATTCAAAATTTACACACACCGAGGAATAATATTCGAAATCATATAGTTAATCATAATTTATATAAATCAAATAGTAAACTTATAATAATCATAATAATCATTTATTATTTAAGAAAGAAAAAATAAATAAATATGAAATGAAAAAGTTGCTTTTTACAACTATAACTAAATATAAAAAATGCCGCCCCAAAATAAGTGCCGCACCCCCCCCCCTAGGTACGCCATTGAGTTTATTATTATTAATATTATTTTTAATTCTAAAATATATCGTATATAGTGATGTAAAATATTTTATTCTTCATCTTTAAAATGAAAAAAATCCAGTTAAACTTAATTAGAGAAGATTTTTTTTATATTATATTATATCGTTTAAGCAAAGCTAGTTTTCAATAATGATTATATACCTATTTAAAAAAATTGAATTTAAATTATAGGTATCAGCAATCATTAAGCCATGCCTCTATTTTGGCTCTCTTTTTCACTTTGGCCGGCGTCGCCCTCGTTTTCTCCCTTATTCTATGATATTTTTTAATAATCATGCAGGAACGGTTGGGTGATATATCACAAGCTAGGGGAGGACCCACCCCTTATAATAACTCACTTGGTGGTCCCCCTGGGGGCTCATATGAGATCCCCCACTCCATCCCTAACCCACTATATGTATATAAAAGTTTTATAATGCATTTTTGCTTGTTTTTTTAAAATAATCGAACGAATCCCCACTCAGTAAAATCCAAAAGTTCTCCTAAAACGGAACTGACTTATTAATTTTCTCATTCCCAACCCGGTGTTATTTGTTATTAATGACAATATATCTCCTACAGAAATTAGCGTAGGAAAAAAACAATTATTTTTTTTTAGACAAGGTATACACGAGGGTGACTGAGTTTATATATTTTGTTAATTTCATTTTTTAACGAGATTATTGATAAGGTAGAAGAAATTATTAAAAAAAAAAAATAAATATTTTATTTTTCTAGGCTAAACCTCCCGCTGAGACCTTACCAACTGGTTTGAGAAAAATTAATTTTGATTCTACTTTCTTGATAACTTGTATATTTATGTTAAATTAAATAAAGAGGTTGACAATACTAATAAAATTAGTTTACGTTTATATTTTATGTTTATAAAATTAATTTATGTTTATGTACGTAATGTATATTTTGTATGTTTATCCTTGTCATGAATTAGTAAACTCTAACCTCATACAAGACACCCTTATTTTTAGAATCATTATTCAAATGTTATTTGTTATTTATTTTGTTATCATTTCATAATATTTGAAGTTGAGTATGTAAACCGAAGAACTTATAAAAAAAAATTAATAAATAAAATAATAAGTAACAATGGCTGTTAATAATTTAAAAATTAAAATTTTTACTAGAAAATAAATGAATGAAAAATATATCCCTTAAATATATAAAAAAAATAATAATAAATAATTGTGTTTTATGATTTAGATTAATATTTAAATATATTCAAACATTTAATATCAAATTATTTACATATTTTAAGTATATAATTTTATGTTGATTATTTAAAATATTTTTTATTAATCTTCCAAAAATTAATTTATTATTTTCATTATGAATTTTATGAATTTTTTTTTATGTTGATAATAGGTATATGACAAATAAACCTTTAAAATATTTTAGTCAATAACATTTATAAATAAAATTTCATTTAATTAAAAAAATAAAAATAAATTAATTATATTTTTTTTTGTTGATTATTAGGTTTAAAGTTAGGTGTGACTACGAAAGAAATTAATTATAAAAAAATAAAATAAATTATCGGTTATACACATTAATTTAGATTTTAAAACTTTTTGTACTTCAATATTTTTTTTTTACTTTTCTTTTTATTATATTTATATTTGTATGGTAAAATTTATGTTAATTTGTGAACTGTTATGTTTCTTTTTAGTTTATGAGAATACTTGTATTAGTTTTATTATTTTTCACCTTTTTTTTAAAAAAGAAGAGTTGTAAATATGGAGTTAATACCTTAATAAAAATCACATTCGTTACCTCCAAATTTAGAACTAAGTTTGAAAACACGACATAAGCAACCAGGAAAGATTTATTTCGGGTATATCTTTAACGAGTTTTTATTATGGGAAACGAAACTAACATTCAAACTGTTAAAGTAGACCTTTGAAATGGATCATTCGTTAAATCGATAATTTATTTAGAATTGAAAAAATAAACATTTAAAATTTTAAAATCTTCTTTATTTATTAGTCTACTTTTAAATGTTAAGTATTTCATGTTCCTTCATTTCTTTCTGCATTAATAATATAATAGATATATTCAATGGCATTTGTGTCTGACTGAATTATTTATATCTAGGTACTAATTAATAAGTATAATTGATTACTTAATTAATAACAAACTAATATAATAAATTTTAATATAAAATAATTAATTTAAGCATTGAAATGGAAATAACATGCAAATACTTAAATTATATAAAACCACATTCACCTATAAAAAATAAATCTTTTTTTGATTTAGTTTAATTACAATTCACTATTTTAATTAAATAAATAAAAAAAAATGAAAAATGAAAAGTTGTATAAAAGCAATAGAGACGCAGTGAGATATGCTAATTTGATGATTTGTTAGCTCTACTATTTGTTTTGAATGGATATGATATGATATTCATTAATATCCACTGAATTGTGTATGTAAGTACAGGAGCGAAAAGCAATTTTTTTTTAAAGCGGAGATTGGGAATTTATCGAGATCAAAGTCAACCTACATTCCATTCGTATTATTTGAAATTAATAATTCAATTTTAGACTCAAAAATATTAAATCACTTATAAAATTTGAAAATATCAACTTTTTTCATAAATGTTCTACACATTCTAGTATTGGTATAAAATAACTTGCTTTTATCTAAATATTCATTTAATTATAAATGAAACGAGGAAAATAAAACTTAAAAAAAGGAAGATATTTCTGAAAATTAGATTTATCGTAGAGATATTCAATTCGGAACATGAAACATTTTGGGGAGAGTAGTGAGGTTTATTAGTGTTTTTACGATTAGAATTTATTAATTATATAAATGTCGTAATTTGGAAAGCCATCTTTATTGGATTTCTATTCGTTTGGTGAATTTTATGTTTTTATTTATTTATTTATTTTTTTTTTTATAACTAAGGGGTTCTTTTGCCGAATTCAAACGGAGGGTTAAGATTGAGGAGTGAGGGGGGGGGGCTCATAAATGTACCTCCCAAGCGCACCTAAAGAGCGATCGTTGACCGTGGTTCTCCTTGAACCTGTCTGCCCTGTAGGCCCAAACACACCAACACAGATACACACCTGGAAGCGGACAATTAAATACGTACATAGGTGAAATTTATTGACTGTTAATGACTATGCGCGGAGTTTACTTAAGGATCAGGGTGTAGCCCCCTTTATGGAAAGATTATTTCAACAGATTTATTTAACGAATCAAACGAAAAAAAAAAAAGAAAAAGTATGGAAAGAGAAAGAAAGATTCTCTATCAGTATCCCCTCAAGTAGCGAAGATAAAAATAATAGATGCACCTGGCTGCATCTTGAACCTGGAAAGCGATGATGAATATCAGCTGGGAAACGATATCGACAATCAACATAGAATATTTATTATTCATTATTTTCTCTTCCTCGCAGGAGGGGACCTTGAGTAGGAACAACCGTAAATATTCCTATTCATCAGATATTAGCATATTAATTTATGATACTTTATATATTTTGTAATTTTCGTCTTGTAGCTGATAATGATTATATGAGAATGGAAGGGTTCTGAAATTTTAATTGTTAAAATATACTTATACAAAAAAAAAAAACAATATTAACTTGTATAATATTTTTAAATTTGAATATTATAATACTTTTATACATAGACTTAAAAAATTAAAATAAAAAATTAAAAAACAATTATCCTAATAGGGTGTGTCATAATAAATTTATGGTAAAATATAGGTTTAGGATTATTTATGATCTCAGAATAGTTAAATTTCTAAGCTTGGTTAAGAAAATATTTATTTTTTAATTTTCTTAGATATTACCTATTAATAATTGATAAAATCTTACTAAAAGAGTGGAAATGAAAAATCCCCTGTTAATTGAATACAATGTACATATATATATATATATATATACTAGCTGCTCCGAGCGCCTTCGGCGCTCTCCACACCTAGACGGGGGCTCCGCCCCCTGTACCCCCCCCCCCCGAGTGTCCCTATTCCGAGCTATAATCATCTAACTCCTACCCTGTCCCATCTCTATAGTTTTTTATATATGTTTATTTATGTAGAAAAAATTAATTGACATAATTATTAATTTAATAAAATAAAATTATTTAATAAAATATTAAAATAATATAAATTAATAAATTTGTAAAATAAAAAAAATATATAATTTTTAAAAAAAAATGTGCCTTTGCGAGTTTCGAACTGAGAGTGCAAAGTCATAAGATAACGCCTTAGACGGTTCACCCACGAACCACTTTTGTTTGCAAGTCTTATATTACGATATATATACATGTCAAATTATCGCCAGCAGTGCCTCTATGATCTAGCATTGTAACTAAACTATTTTTATTTAAATACCTCCCCCTGGACACACCTTACCAATTAGCGGTTTAATAAAAGAAGTCTGACATGCCCTGAGACCTACTGAATATGCATAAAAAATTTCATAAGAATCAGTCCAGCCGTTTCAGAGGAGTATCATTTCAAAGTTTTGTGACACGAGAATTTTATATATAAGATATATATATATATATAATTTAAAAAATATTTTTATAATAGAAAAACTAATTAAAATAATTTTTTTTTTTTAATTTAATACAACTTATTTACTTTTTGAAAATTGTCAATAATATTATTTCATTAATTTACGCTAAACAAATTCAGGTGGATGATAAATATTACAAAATATTATTTATTTATTAATATATTTTGTTAAAATAGAAATATTAATTATAAAATAAAGTAAATAATTTGTATTATTTATTTCAATTCAATTACCTTCATCAACTTCGGTCGTATTATACAATATTTTCAGAAAAAATGGAATTCATATTTAATATATTAGTGATTAATAATTAATTTTTATTTATCTTACTAAACAATATAATAATTTAAATAGATATGAAAAATTTTAAATATACATATAATCACGACCTAGATTATTAAATGTAAATAATTGAAATATTTCAAGGGTTTTTCTTCTTTTTTTCTTATTAGGAAACTTAGCTCAGCCGAATATTGAATATTGAATGTTGCGCTGATTAATGATTTTCTTTAATGTTTATCTAGCAATGAAGTGTACCTGAAAAATATCGTTAAATTAATCTTTGTAAACAAATAATGAATTATAAAGGAATTCAATTCAATAATAAATTTTAAATGTTGATTTTGTCTCCCATCATCGTAAAACTACTAAAAAGTTTTATCTTAAAAATATCAAAATTATACCAATAAATTACTTTTTCTTATCACTAAAATAGACAACTCATTTATTGAATTTTATTGAATTTTTTATTGATAATTTCTTTAACTAATTTAAAAAAGTTTTGAGTAAATAATAGATTTAATAAACCTAATAATTATCAAATATCTCCAGGTAAATGTCTATATTTTCATATTTCATGAGATGTAAAATAAATAAGGAAATAAAAATAAGAGAAATATTAAAAACTGGCGATATAAGTTGAAAGTCCCCTGTTAAACCAAAATATAATAAATATTTAATGACAAGTCTGCAAAAAATAATTAAGCATTCAAAATTTATATCAAAATTCAACAAACCCTTGAGTACTACTTAACTTTTTACTTGTACAATAATATTTGAATATACTTTTATATTATATAAACCTTTTTTTTAATTATTTCATTTCCCCTAATTTGTATTACCTTATTTAATACTATTCATTCATATAAGTTTATATTGTATATATATATATACATTTATTTAATTGGTATTCATGTTTTTCTTTAAATTTTTTTTAATCTAATTCTTTATTCGGTTTATAATTTGAATACACTGATCTTTTGTTTAACATGTGATTCAGTAGAGTACTTATTTATATAGCATAGGTAATAAAAAGTATAAGATTCATTGTAGAATGATTTAAAAGTATAAGGCTGCACTTATTAAATTCAATATATATATATATACCTACAATACTTGACTAATACGTATTTAATATTTGAAATAAACAAAAAAATATCTTTAGAAAAATTTTTAACCTCTTTCATTAATTAGATATTCTTTATTCAAATATTGAAAATTCCTGAGTGTCTCTGACGGTTTGTTGAAAGAGGGGATGTTTTTTTAGAATTCTTGTTAATTACGTCTCCTCGAATTATTTTCCATTTAAATATTTGTTGTCGGAATTCATGTTATTTTTTAAATTAATTTGTATTATTTTTTTAACTTCACTTGGCGTCTGTCTCTCTGTCTGTTCGCTCTTTTGACAAATTGAAATCGATTTTTCATCGACTTTTTATTGAGATAAACTTTTGAAAATTTTTATAGATATTTCATTGGATCCCTAGAAGGTATAGAAGAAATATAATTGAATTATAATTAATTAATTGTAATTAATTATCGATTAATTACTTTTAGTAACTAACTCCTTTTGTATTGCTCCGATTAATTTTTATTCAACTGATTCTGAAACATAAATATTGATTTCAGGATAGATTTTCATTTTGAACGTATTTAAAAAAAATTTATAGCATTAAAATTAATGATGAATTCTTATTAATCAGTTTTTTAGCCAATGAAGAGGGGTTTCTTCTTTCCCTCAAATAGCATAAGTATATATATTTATAAAATCTTATATTAATAAAAATTATTTATTTATAAATATAATATAATTATTATTATTTAATAATAACATTTACTTAACATAAATACATAAAATCAATTTTAATATAATTAATAAATATATTTTTTTGTCTTATTCAATTTGTAAATTTTCTTATAAAATCATTTAAAGTTAAATTTAGATTTTTGTGGAGGATTTTAAACTTTTTAAATTCATTAATTTTATTATTTTAGAAAAATATGATTTTTAACGGGCACACCAATAAAATTGGAGGGAGATTGTTCCTCCCCTTATTTTAAGACTAGGCCACAAAATAACTTTGTTTCTCTTTGCTGTTAAAATAATAAAAAAAATAGAACAAAATAAAATAAAATGAAATAAACAAAATTTGTCCTTTACACATTAGTTTTAAATTCATATAAAATTCATACCTGTGTCAAGTTTAAGAGTTGAAGTCGGCATATTACTAACAATCAATTGTGAATTAATATCGATTGCAAAATTATACTAAAAAGTGTAAAATATTTAAAATACAAAAAAAGAAGGATATATGAGTAAATCCATATTTACAAAATCTCACTTTATTAATTGTTTATTTATAAATATATTATTATAATCATAAAATTTGTATTTTAAAAATATTATTTGCTTATTAACATTTACTTGAAATAAATACATTTTTAGAAGATTAATATTTGCAAATTCTCGTATAACATCATCTTTTCTATGTGTCTCTTGATATATTAAATAAATTTACTTTGATATAAGTATATTATAGTGAAAAATAATATAAGATCAATTTCTTATATATTAATCTATCAATTTTATTGCATAATAAAATATTTGTCAGTTTATGTGTTTAATAAAATTTTTATTACTACAAAAATTTAACTTGATGTGTGTTTCATATTAGAGATGCAACGAATATTCGGCCGAAGCCGAATATTCGGCCTATTCGGCCTGTCTGCCGAATATTCGGATTCGGCCGAATATCAAATCAACTATTCGGCCTTAGGCCGAATAGTACCATTACAAACGTATTTATAGTTACAGGTACGTAGAAATGTATTTATTGTTAGTTAACTTGTTTTTCTTTTATGCCCTAAATGGGTTTTATCAACCATTTTCTATAAAAGAACTTATTCCTATAGATAAAAGTTGTAAATTATGAATCCTATTACAGCATTTATCTATATGAATAAGTGCTAAAATATCTGTAATAAGCTAGCCTAATACTTAAAATTAATCCAATTCAAAACTGGTCTTCGAGCAAATTCTAATTTTTCTAAGCAAAATAGGAAGGTTAATACTTATGCCTTGTTATAATAAAAAAGAAAGCTTGCAATGATTTTTTAATTATATTTAATTCAATAGAATAAATAACTAAGATGTCAGTTTTCACATAAATATATAACTCTCAAATATTTCAACCAAGTATTTCATTTCAAATAAATATTACAACCAATTATTATAGAAATTAAAAACAATTAAATGAAGGATACTGTTTATTACAAATAATATTCCTCTGCTATATGTATATGTAATATATCAAAATTATCAGCTTAAACATTATACTGAGTACATCTTTAAGATAGCATCTTAAAGATTCTACTGAAATGAAGCAATTCCACAATTAATTTATTAGGTTTGATTTATTTTGAATTATTTCTATCTTAATTTACTTCAGAAGTTCCATGAAATAATTATTCTAATGAAACAGAACACTGTTTAAAAAGTTTATTTACAAAACTTTGATCATGAGGATATATTGCTATGAAAAATACTTCTTTTTTGGTCAATTTTTAGGCCGAATATAGCCGAATACTTTTTTGGAGTAAAATAATGCTTTTCAAAAATAAAAATTTGCATATTTTTTTAGAAAATGATACTTTTAATTGTGAAATGTACTATAATTGTACATATAGTATATACAGTATTTTGTTTCTAGGCAAAAATGAGTTCACTATTCGGCGGCCGAATAGCCGAATATTCGGCCTTCATTTTGGCCGAATATTCGGTATTCGGTATTCGGCCAAATGACTATTCGTTGCATCTCTATTTCATATAAATAAATAAAATTAAATGAGCCAAAAGTTTTTCGTTGTATATGAAGCAATTCATTCATAAAATTTGCCAGGCCTATAGAAAAATTATTTTATTCTTTTATAGTCCATGAGAAAAACGTTATTTTATAAAAAAATTTTATATTTATATTATTTTATTTTAATTGTGGATTTGATTAATAAAACTTTGATGAAAATGCAAATTTTAATCAAGAGAAGAAGATACCAGTTATTTAGTAAAATTCTTTGTGAGGTTAGGCTACACATTCTACAATAATATATATATACAATAAGCAGTAATTTTACAAAATTTATTTTAAATGAGAATAGTAAGATGTAAAACTGTATTGATTAAATTTAAATATAACACGTAGATAAATATATTCTGTTCATTTCTTCCTTTTCATTAATTATATATCTGATATAAATAAATTATAAAAAAATACTATCATCACATATAAATTATTATCACTATTATACTATTACTAAAAGCTCAATACTTTGGAAATAATTTACGGTTTAAAAATGGATCGAATTAATTTAAGATTATTTGAGATTTATTTAAGATTACAGCGATGTATATATGTAAAAGTCTTGTTATGTTACAACACATTTTTTAAGTATTCATTCATTCCAAACTCAAACCCCAATTCGTGTAGTTTTTTTTCTGAAGTTGTCTTGTTGTTTTTTGAGTTAAAGCTTTTTAACCCTCCCCCACCCTCTTCTTCTCTCACTCTACTCCTTCTCCTATCATTTTCTGTCTCTCTTCGTTCTGAATATCTCCATCTTGTTTAGATTGGCCGACAGTTATTAAGGTTGATAAATACAGCCGCCTTAAGACGAAAGGAAAGAAAAAGCGGGGACGATGACGGCTAACAAGTCGCTTCAGACATGTATTTGCTTTCAGAGCCAATGTTTACATGGGACACGCTTACGAAAATTCCATTTTCGTTTTGTGAGCAATAATATTACAAATGGATAAACAATAATTAACTAGAAATATTTTTATGTCAACTTGGCAGGTTAATTTCTTCTTTTTTTTGTTTGTTTTTTTTTTATAATACAACCAATTGTTTTCATGTTTCTCACTGGGAATCCTTTTATTTTTCTATCAAAAGAATATAATTCGTAATTATTTTAATTGAAGGTCACGGAAGAAGCTTATAATTTATTACCAAGAGATTGTCTTGAACATTTGAACATAATTTTTAGATATGTTTTATTAAATAAAGTTATTTTATAATATTAATTGAAACTCAAATCATCAAAAACAAACTAGATATTTGTACATTGGTTGAAGATACTTTAGTATTTAATTTCTATTAGGTTTTATAGGTTTTATGTACTTAATTTACTTTATACAAAAATTTAACTATATACGAGGGTGGTCTGAAAAGTTTCCGTCCTGACCAAGAAAAACGATTTTCAAAGAAAACATTCAATTCAATTCTTTTCTTTTCAGAATGTTTCTTATTATTAGTATTTCAAGTTTTTTTTCAAGAAAATAGATGTTCATTAAATTTGATTGAATATTATATTACTTTTGTGTTTTTAACCAATTATAGTGAAAATATGTATTCGATAGGAATATAAGAATTTATATATAGTACCGGGACCCCGAGCCTCGGCTCGGTACTTAAGTTAAAAAAAATGATTCATTATTATTGGGTTTGGCTGGTAATATTAATACCTGGGATACCGAGCTGTCGCTCGAAAAAATGTTTAGACATTATTATAGACATTTTCATTCTGTAAATTAAATAATTTTATTTCATTTAAATAAATATCTATTTTTAAATAATTTTTCTCTACATTATTTATCTAATTCTGACAATATATTAAGATCACACCGGGACCCCGAGCCTCGGCTAGGTAATTAAGTTAAAAAAAAATAATTCATTATTATATTGGGTTTGGCTGGTAATATTAATACTTGGGACACCGAGCTGATATACAATTCTTTAATTATTTATTACAATTATTAAATGTTGCATCATTGCATGGAACTTGGGGTCCTCAATAATACATAAATATGTATTATTAGATATGTTTCTAAGCAAAATTAAATAATAAAAATTTATAAAAAATAAAAAAAAATTTGAATTAATATTAAATTATTAGTTAATGACTAATAAGTAATTAATAAAATAAAAAAAATAAAATTTATTACAATATTACAATTATTAAATGTTGCATCATTTTAATTAATAAAATAAAATAAAATAAATTAAATTTAATCAAAGAACAATGAATAAATAAATATAAAATAATAGATAAAAAAAAAAAAAAAATTTTTTTCCCGCCGGTTTCGATCCTGCTAAGTTGACTATTCAAAACAGTCGCTCTACCCATTAGACTAATAATAGTTAGATGATGAAAACGACATTTTTTAATCTCTTAGCAGACGTAGATGTTTTTTTGTTTTTGTTTTTGTTTTTTTTGGGAGTGATTAATAAATATATATATATATTTTATTAAAAATAAATATTTTTAATTTTATTTTGAAATTAAATAATGAATTTTAAAATATTTTAAATATATAAAAAAATGTTAATACAATTCATTTAAAAAAAAGCGGGAATCAACCAACCGTATTTTTTTGTTAATAATTAATTAATTAAGATTAATAAATATATATATATATATATATTATTAAAAATAAATATTTTTAATTTTATTTCGAAATTTATTTTATTTTAAAATATTTTAAATATAAAAAAAATATTGAAGTAAAATTGATGACGTCACACCCATATATAATTTTCAATTAAGAAATTAATAATGAAGCTGTAAGTTTCAAGAGATGTGATCAATAAAACTCAATTTTTCTTTATAAATACTATATCTAGTGTGAATTTGAAAAAAATCGTTAGAGCGGTTTTTGAGAACCAATGGTTATATATATATACAATTTTAGCTAGCATAATAAGATTAGATAGATACGAGGATGGTCTGAAAAGTTTCCGGCCTGACCAAGAAAATCGATGTTTTTAAATATTTTTTTTTGGTTTTATTTTTCAAAATTCAAGATAGCTGAGACCTGTACGATGTCAGCTGAACGTGTGCGAAATATTTTGCAAAACTTTTTGAATATGGAAAGCTGTGTGCAATGTGGGTGCCGCGTTTCCTAACGTTAGACCAAAAATTGTTTCGAAAAACCATTTCTAACGACAATTTGGTGCTGTAGGCGTAATCCAAACGAATTTTTGCGTCGATTCATAACTGTTGATGAGACTTAAATTAAATTAAATCAAATTTAATTAATTAAATTAATTAGAACACCGTTATGAGAAATGTATCAGTGTTGATAGAGATTATGTTGAAAAATATAGCAAAAAAAAAAAAATTTAAAAACATCGATTTTCTTGGCCAGGTCGGAAACTTTTCAGACCACCCTCGTATATTATAATAAATTTAAATACTTAGATATAATAAAAAAAAAATTATGTTAATATTAAGATAAAATATGTATACTACACAATATTC
Organism: Labia minor; assembly: GCA_963082975.1. NCBI lineage: Eukaryota > Metazoa > Arthropoda > Insecta > Dermaptera > Spongiphoridae > Labia > Labia minor. The sequence goes on along the minus strand of OY720349.1, from coordinate 48,580,753 downwards.
GATAAAATTATTTTAACATAATAAAAATTATTTATTAATTTTTAATATGTTTGAAAGTTTTAATAGGTATTTTTTTTTTTTTTTTTTTATAGGTATATATATATAATTATAGATTATATTTATTTTATATATGTATATTTAAATTATATATAGGTATATATAGCAATACACCACATTTTATTATTATTATTCTCTGCCTTACTCTCGGGACTGCCTTTGTAAAGATACATCTTTCCATTATATCCCAAATGTCAAAATCAGACTAATTATAATATATCCACAATCTCAGTTATTTGAATATCTGGATATGATCTTATAATTTCCAATAATTTTTCAAATATAATAGAAACGTGGTTCGTGACACTCTGGAAAAATTATAAATAATAAAAATTATCTTTTTTAAGTCATAGAATTCTATTAAAATTTACTAAACCATACTTAACAATTATAAGTATTGATGGAGATTATAAGTATTGATATTGATGAGCTATTCTAAAAGTTTATATTTAAAAATGAACAGAAATCTAGTATAAAACAAACAAAATTCTACGGACGACACTTTTAAAAATTTTTTGAATGCTCAGCCCTTGAATCGCCTGAACCTAAGACCACATCTCTCCTTTCAGGACCTATCAAGTCGGATATTCGACTCGAAACCGGCGAGCGAGAAGAAATTTCTAAAATATAATAAATTAAATTCCATTAAAATGAATACATTAATTATATTTATTCAAAATATTCATATTGTTCAAAAATTCAATTATATTAAATATTACATAAATTTACTCATTTCCTTTATTATTCTTCAAATAGTAATTTACTTATTTTTCAATTAAATACTCGTATTAATTTAAATTTAATAAAAAAATTCTTAATCCAATAGAAAAGGAAGGATATATTTGTCATTCATCAAATCGAAGTGAATATTTGAATTGAATATGAAATAGCTATAAAATAAAATTCATAGTTGAATATTTAATGAAAGGAACTTCATTCTTCATATAGGTATATATATTCTATTGGAATATTAGATTATTTATTGTATATATTTGCCTTTATCTAAGTTATCATTTATAATTTTATCTCTCTAATTCAAATACACAAAACAAGAAGAGACTTCGAAAGCGTGTCACCTATTGAGTATCTAAAATAAATAATCTATTGGTATTTATATTGTGCCTAGTTTAAACAATATTATCGTTCTTTTCCATTTAATCTCCGATGCTTATTATCAAAAGCTAAATTGTGTTCTAACATTCAAATATTTACAATGATTCTAACAAATTTTTTTTCGATTCTCTGTCAATAAAATAATACTAATATTCATAGATAAATAACAAGTAAATATTACTTTTTGATTAGAAATAATTTTCATAAATACATTTTAAATTAAATATTTGAAAGGACAAACATATGTTTAACACGTTAAAAAAAAACTATTTTTTTCATTTGTTGAGGGTGATTACATATTTTCAATATTTAAATGTTATTATTTCATAATTAGTGTTGGTTTTGTTCTCTATTTTGAAATATATCTACTTACCATAATTAAATATATTTATCTGCTGATCGGAATTTAATTTCTTTCAAAATACTAAATCGTGGGATTTTACATAGAAATTAAAAAATAATTTAAAGATCATCTTATTTTTATAAACGAATTTTAAATTAAGATTACAATTTTTTTTTATCGCAAGTAGTTATTTTGATTTAGATTAAATTTTTAAAATTTTGTTTTTTCAGCTTATATTTCATAATTGGAATTTCTATTAAATTTTGAAAAGGATTGCTTACCAATTTTATTATTCACTAACATTTAATAGCACTTTTCTTAGAATAGTTCTTTCCCAATTATTAATCAAATTCTATAATTTTGATTTAATCACAGTTAAAATATAGATTTATTACTAAATAATATTTATCTTTAAAGAAAAAAATAATAAAATTAATTTATTATATTCCGATCAAGAAAATCAAGATAAATCAGTTGTACTGATCATAGTACACCTTTGCTCCGCTTTGGCGGCAACTGACTTGTGAGGCGCTGTGTTTTTATAGAATATACAAAAGTAGTAATTATTATATTTAAAGAAAAATTTCGTAAAAACACACTTCTATCATTATTATCAAAATTTATCTCGTCTCTATAGAGAAGAAGAATGTGCCTTGAATTCGAAATTAAATAATATTTTTTAGTTTTATATATGTACAATTCAAGTAAACATAATTATTATAAAATAAAACTTTTTTTACCATTTTGTGATCAATATTATGCCATCATTATTTGAAAATTAGTTCTATTATAATTTTATACATTTATTTATTTTAAAAATTCTTATATGTATTCATATAAGGATTTGAATTGTATAGATATATATTTTAGTATAATTGTATAATTAAAGTTCAATAATATTTTTTCTCCTTTCATAAGACTCAAACGATTCCATCATATTAGAGCATTGAAAATTCACGCTTTGATTTGATTAGTTTATAGGTAATTATATCTAGTATTCTCTTGTAATTCAAACAGTAATGTTGGCATTTGCTGTGGAGAATATTGACAACCACGTGGAAAAAGGAAATAGCAGTACGCGATTGTTATAACATATTAATTCTTCAACCTATTAGAAGTTCATTTGGGTGGAAGATATCACTTGAAAGTTAATGAACCCTTAATTCTACATTTTTTTTCTCTCTTATTCTTATTGTTTTTTTCCCTAAACCATATTTTTGAAAAACTTTTGAATGTGAATATTTATAGAATATCTTATATTTATGTATAATTTATTAAATCAATTCAAAGTTTATAATTTTTAAATTTAGCTTGTTTTTATTTATTTTTTTTTATTAAAAAATGAATAAAAATATGTTTGATTTATTTGAAAAAAAAAAGAAATAAATTAAAAAAAGAGAAAAATACACTTAAAATAATTAATGCATAAATTTTAAAATATTTTATTTATTTCAATATTTTTTTTTAAACTTCCATTTCCATTTAAGGAAAAATTATTCCTAACATTCAATTAATTCCAATTAAAAACAAACATAAAAAATAAATAAAGAAGGAAGAGATCATCTAATTAAAATTTAGGAAATATTTATTTTGAGAATCTGCATTCTTTAAATTACATTCTTAATTTAATTGACAAGTAATGAAATAGAATATATATTTTAATAGGTAATGTTTGACAAATGCACCATCTAATTAAAGAAATGTAAAATATTTTTACAATATTCATATTAAAAAGAATTCTATATTTTTTAAAATTATAATATATATTCGAGCTACGTTCATAAATAAAACTATTAGTAATAGTATCGTTAATATTATAATCTCTAATTTCATTGTTAACATTGATTACTGATACTTATTTTTTTTTAAATGAACGTATTTGAAAAATTGATGTTAATTTATATATTACCATATTATACATTTTCAAAAACATTTTATTTTGATTTAAATTTAATTGATAAATAACATAATTTTGTTTGTTAATTAATAAATAAATAAGCTGGAGTGTCTCCAGTCGACTATCTCGCAATTTGAATTGGATTAAATAACATAATATATTATATTTAAATTAAATTTAATTAATTATAAATTATAAATAATAAATATTAAACCAGTGCATGTTTGGCTTTTTATTGATTACACCATGGCACGTGTTGGCGCGTGAGATTTGCAGTATTTAAAAATTACCTACACAAAGAAAACTTTTAGTCAGTGGCGTACCGTGAGGTTCTTGCGCCTGGGGGCAACTGAGAAATTAGCGCCCCCTTTCTTATATATATATATATATTTAATTTAATTTTTTTTTAAAGAATATTAATGACGAATAACGAAACAGGTTTATATGATTTTAATAAGCGTATAAATAATATTTATTGACTTACACAAAATACAGTTTAACTTTAAATATTAATTCTTCTTTTGTTCCAAATTGGCTTCCGTAATTTTGCGCCCCCTAAATTTGGCGCCCGGGGACATATGTCCCCCCCTGCCCCCCCTTAGTTACGCCACTGCTTTTAGTTAAATCATAATTTTATAATTAAATGAAAATAAATATATAATTGCATTTCAAACCCATAGTTTTAGTTATTTTTGTTTAATCAATACACAAAAAATCAACTTATAATTTACTGGCCAAGCTAATATCAGACAGATATTTGAGTACTTAGAGACAAACATGAGTTTGAACAGAATAAAAATTTGTTTTTACTAACATAGTATTTAAAACAATATTCTTTTTAATATCTTATCCAATAAGAGGTTTTATTTTTTTTATACATTTACCTTTTTGATGGTATAGATATTTATTAACTTTCAACATTCATTTATATAACATAAACAAGCGTTTTAATTAATTTTGAGGAAAAAATGCTTGGTATGTACATATTTTTATTCAATTATTTAATTCTTGATTACTCTATTCGAATCAATGTTCGAGATATGAATTCATGTTCACTCTCTCTCATTTATTGAATTTCACAATCAATGTTAAGTAAAATATAATAGAATTTCATGGTCGAAATAAAAATTGATTAAATATGAGATGAATCAGGTGGAAAATAGATTCAAAATATTTAGTATTCGAAAATAAAAAAAAAAAATCATAAATAGAGGACAAATTTGAATATTTAAACAAGCATTGTATGTAAATAAATGGTTGGGATGTAAGTGGAAATGTTGGGCAAACTTTCTCAATTGACCCATGAAATGAATCCGATCCAATTTGGGGGACGCACAGGTGCAGCCACCGAATTACCCCTTTCGGTTCACCCTTCCTTCCATTCGAGAGCGACAGTTAACGTTCCAGGAACTACCATCCTTGAACTCTTTTTTCTTGCGACCCCATCTAATTTCTTTTCAAAATTTACTGAATCTCATAAATTTTTCTAATATTTTTCCTTCTGATTGATAAAATTCAATACTAAAATTTACATTTTTATATTAAAATGTGAGCGAAATTTTGTCAAAAATAATTAATAAATTTTATTTAAATTTAAAGATTAGACTGATAGATTTGGAAAGTTAACCTAACATTTTTTTTTAACAATTTTCACATTAGACTGGACTCTGATGATGTAATTGTCGAAATAATCATACAATTTAATAAAATTTATATTGAAACTAAATTCGAGTCTTTATTTTAATTACTTACGTATGGCCTATTGATTTTATTTTTTCAGTTTTTCCCAAAATTGAAAAAAGGCAAACAAAATTTAGGTCAACTTCCCAAATAATATATATCCATTATTATTTTAATGAAATCCCATTATTAATACTTGAGGGGATAATTCAAATTTATTTTATTAATAGTTTTTATTACGTACTTGTACTTCCCTACCAAATTTAAGAAACATGATTTTTGAATTAAACAAAAATTATCTCAATAATTATTTCAATTTGTATTCTTCATTGAATCCAAAAAGATATCCTTGATGATTTTCTAATTTAATTTACATGGGTTACTTTTTCTTCTCTCTATCTTTTTTTCTCTTCTTTCTCTTTTCATCGTTTTTGGCTTTATTTTAATTTCAATCTCTCTCGGTCTCATGCAAAGATTTCGAGCCGTTTGTTTGGAATATTAATTATCAAATAGCAATATTATTACGCTCTTATATAGCTAAACAGACAGAGAAAGGATTGCGAGTGGCATAGAGGGTGGGCCGAGGGTGCTGTTGGTTTTGGCTTATAAGGGGGTGGAGGGATAGGAAGTAGGGGTAGAGATTATTTCGCTCGGTGGCTTTGAGTGTAGCTGGGATTTCTGTCAACATAGATTCTAATAAAGCCTTTCTGTTTCTGTTCTGTCTTCTTTCGCGCAAGAGAAAGCGGTTTGTCTCCAGTTCTTTGTTGCCAACAAATCCAATTAGAATAGAAACCCAATTAAAATATTAACCTCTCTGATCCTCAAAAATAAATATTGTTTGGATTTAATAAGAGAGGTGGTTTAACATTTCAACAATAACTGAAAAATAATAGCGAAAAATTTACTGGAAAATAAAAGAATTAATTGAGACTCATATGTGCTCTTTTGGGATTATTATTAATATTAATTATAAAACAGTACTTAGGATAATTCTATTATTATTAAGTTATAGTAAAGCTTTTAAAATATAAGGGTATAATTAATTTATCTATCTATGGCTCTACGGAACTTGTCTTAGCCTCAAAAATGTCCAAGTGTCCCTTATCCTGATCTATATCCATCTAACTCCTACTTTCCCCTATCTCTCTCACGTCTCTTCATGCATTGTCCTTGGTCTTCCAAGCGGTCTCCCCACAAATATACCCTTCACCATTCTTTCCTCTCCCATTCTAGCCACGTGCTCTGCCCATCGCAGCCTTTTCTATTTTATTATCCTAACTATGTCTGGAGATGCATTGAGGTCATGCAATTGCTTGTTATGAGGTCTCCGCCATTCCTCGGTGTCCTCATCTTTTTTTGGTCCATAATTTATTTAATTTAATTTAATTTTCAAATTTTCAAATAGTTTAAATCTACTGTCATCCTCCAGGGTCATAGACCATGTCCCACATAATACATATATACATATAATACATCCGGCAAAATAATTGTTTTATATATTTTGATTTTGATTTCCTATGATAATAATTTGATGAGATAAGCCCTTTTAGTGCATGATAACGATTGCAACCTCGATTTAAATTCTTCTCGAATATTATTATCCTTCGTGATTACAAAATAATTAATTTAATATTTCAAATTTTGTTTTATAGTATTTCAATCTAAATTTCTTTTTAAAGAAAAATACTCAAAAAAATTTACCTACACATATTTGTCAAATATATAAAATAGATTCTTTTTAAAAAAAAATGTAATTTAGCTATTATTTTCAAATTAATTTTTTTTCAAAACAAATTTCCGGTTATTAATACAAATTTGGGAATTCAAGTCGTTTCATTATTTTCAAATATTTACTAAAAAACTAATTCCATGAGACTTTATATAAAAAAGTTATAATATTTTTGAACATAGTATAATATAAATTTTTAATTTTAAATATGGTAATAGTCTTATCATCATTTAACTTTGTTAACAAACGATTTATTAATTGTTTTCATGTGAAATATTTATATATTTTGTCTTTAAATACATTTTTCTAAATAATATATGCGAGTCATATAATGGTATAAATGCTATTAATAATTAATGAATAATAAAATATTTAGGTATTTCCTATTTGAGAGTGAAAATTTTAATTTTGTTTTAAATTTGTATACAAAATAATTTTTTCCTCCATAATTGCGCTGATGTTGAATGCGTATTATCATCAATAATTCTATATGCCGATTCCCCCGTATTACTTATAATTTACAATAAATGCCCCTTGTTAACCTTTATTGATATTTCGGATTTCGCATAAATTCTCTCATTTTGAACGAGATGACTTCGCATTCAGGTCCTACATGAATTTCATTTCCACTTTACACGAATTGTGGCTATGTAAACAGAATGCACATGATTCGTTGCTCTCAGATTCCGTTTCTACATGTCAATTATGAATCCAGCGAGAGGGAGAGAGAAATAACAAAAAGCAACCTCAAATGAATTACCAATATTTCGTATATATCTCCCCTAACATATGTCATTTGTTATTTTTTGATAGATATTTATGTTTAATCGTATCACTTTTCATAGAAAGGATTAATGCCATTTAAAAAAAAAACATCTATAATAAAATTAACTAGGCCTAAAATTACATTAAAATTCTAGTTAAAAAATAAAACTTTGAAGAATTAAATTTCATCTGATTGTATTAAGATAAAAATGTAATGATCTTTACTTGAATTAAATAGATATGATGTTCTAATTGTATTAGACTACAATTTACAACACATTTTTTTAGTATTTTTTTTTATTGTAATTTTATATAACTCAAGATATTCCTCTATTATATTTTAATATTACTTTTTTTGAAGAGTAATTTTTTTAATTTATAAACTATGAAATTAAAATATAAATCATAATTTTATGTATAAACTGATGTGAGAGCATTAAATACACTTTCTATTATAATATCAGTAAAATGATATATAAAATAATTCGATTTATACAAATATATAATTAATTTAAATTTCTAACTAATTGTTCGTGATATAAATTCAACAAAATCTAGAATAAAATCTAAAATCATAATTAAAAAATTAATATTAAAGCCATTTTAGAGTGATTCAATTTGAATAAAAATTATATAAACAATTTCAAATGTAAGTAAAGACATATAAATATTAGTTTTAATTAAAATTTATTTTTAATTAAATTTATTACTTTTATTTAATTTTTTAATTTATTACTTTTATTTATACTCTTAAAATCACTCTCTAAAAAGAAAGTTGCAATAAATATAACAAATATGATGAACTCATTGAATTATATATATATTTTTACTATTATACATGGGCTCTCTGAAAAGTCTCGGGATTTTTCAATAGATGTCGCCACTAGAAAATGAACATGACTCATTTCGAGAGACTCATCTGTCACTAGTTTATGTATGAAGTATCATGACATTTCATCCAATATCGCGTCTTGATAAACTGTTGTTCACGAAGGAGCAGATGTGGGATAACATTCCTGCAACCACTGCAATGATTGTTCACAAGTTTTTCCCATTAAAAAACAATGTTTAATCAAGACGCGATATACTTGTTTTTCCATTTTTCTTATGAAGGCGAAAGTAGTGTCACTTAAAACGACTGTAGCTGGAAAACGAATGGACGAATTGTTATGATACTTCATACATAAACTAGTGACAGATGAGTCATATTCATTTTCTAGTGGCGTCACCTATTGAAAAATCCTGGGACTTTTCATCCTATGTAGTATATTATATTTCTGATTAAAATATCTGACAATTACATCCTTTTGATTATTCAATATTATTAATAGAAAAAGTCCATCTCTGGAATCAGATAAAATACGCATTAATAGTGCACAAATAAGTACCCAAGAGAGATTTAAACTTTCTTTCTTCATCATTCATTCAATTCAATCAACATGGCAATAATAAATTTCTATATTGTAAATTATTCTAAAAAATTAATATTTATATTGTTATAATTAAAATATAAAACTTTTTATATTTCAAAAAATATAAATATATAATTTAAATTATACAATGTTATTATATATGTATTGTAATTAAAATCGCTTGTTTTTACATTTATTTGCTAATTTATTTATTTATATCGCTATTTATTTTATTTATTTATTTTTGTTATTAAATATATATTCTTGAATAATGATTTTTTTTCAAGATTTTCAAATTTAATTAAAATTGAGTTTAATGAGCATATCTCTGTCTACATTCGCATTAATTTAATCAATGAGTATGCAGGGTTTAATATCAATCAAGAAATGGTTAATGACGAACTTGTTATACTATTTTTAATTAATGTAAATGGTTATTTTTGTTATTTTGGTAGAGTCAATATAAATATTGGGGATTAATTAGCTGTTGTTTATTTGTTCAATACTTGTGTTATCCCTTCAAAAGAAGCATCTCGCTGTTTACTAAACTGTCTCGATTAGCACTTGCTAATTTCACGCCGGTGTTGTTTTTGAGTGCACTCGACCCGGAACATGGCTTTCATGATTTTTCTCTTCCTCGGAAATACCATTCCACCTGGTTATTTTTCTTCGATTGAAATTGCAAGGACCTAATCTCCAGTAAGCTACTTGTTCGAGCACATTCCCTTGTAATTGCACCCTCCTGGAGACAATTCAATTATCTGACCATGTCGTTGGTGTCACTAATCGCATCCTTCCAGGACAAGAAAGCCGTGTAATAAGGCGGCGCCAGGAACCTTACATGGAGATCCCGTGGGAAACTTACATCCACATCTAAAGTAAACGTTGCGCCACTTTTCAATATAAAGCACTCGTTGTGTGTTGGTCACATTTATTCCCTCCCCCCCCTCCCCATCTTCTTGCCACCGCTATACACACAACTTTTTTCCCTTCTTTTTACTCATCAAAAAGTTTTTATTGTCTTCCTTGCCGCGAGGGGAAAATGTTTTATTTCCTTCATAATTTTTTTTTTATCATATCTTCTCTTTCAAAAAAAAGGATTTAATAATTAATTAGAATTCAAGAACATATGATGACTTTCACGGATCATTTCGTGAAGATAAAGGAAGCCGAATTGAGAGCGCAAGTCGGGTTTCTTAGCGCTACCTCCACGGACTATTAGTTTTTTTTTCCCCTCTTCTAATAATTCTCTTCTCTTTGCATTTATATATATATATTGGAGGCTTTGGATCTGATGACCCGAGGCCAACTTTTCACTTGTCACTCTTCGATGAACATCTTAAGCACGCACACGATACAAAAATGATACGATCAAAGATTCTATCCATTTGACTTTTCAATTGATTCACTAACAAATAATTCCTCCAACTAAGAGATCAATCAATTCATTTTTTTTAAAATATAAAAAAAAAAAATTGAATCTTTTGAATCCGATCAATTACATTTACAACTCTGCTGAATCAGGTAGTTTGAAGTATTTTTTTATGTTTTTTTTTTTCAAAGAGATAAAATAAAAGTTGAAATATTAATTAATAAAAATATTACAACCTAGGACATTTTTTATTTTCATTTATATAGTAAGTGTAAAAATTATATTAATTATTCAAAATTTAAATTCAATTTTTAATATATTAAGGTTTGTGAAACGATCGTAGTTCAAAACCCAAAAACATTACTTTTCACCTTTATTCAATATGCTAATGTTTATTTAATAGAAGTTTGCCTAAAAATTATCCCTTAAAATATACTGAATAAAATATTATTTTTAAATTTTGTAAATCAAATTAAATTTATTTTCATATTTACCAAATCATTTTATAATTTTCTCTCTCTCTTCAATATATTTTATATAACTCTTCATTAAAATTAATATTATAAATTAATTCTTAAAACCTTCAAAGGGAATTTATAAATTAATAAATGTTTTATCTTCTGTTTCAGGTACTTGACTTCTTGCTGTCTGTTTATTTACATTAAATACCTAAGTGAGTTGAGATTTCAAATTACATTTCTCTCCTCAATTAATTTTCAAGAATTTTTTTAACCATTCTTTCTATATTATTCTCATTAATTTTAAATAAATATTCAATTATCCTCGCTGTTATGTTATACATATAATTGATTATATTGGTATTTTATTATTATTTATTGAAAATTTGGATAAATATTAATAATTTAATTTCCAGATTTTTTTTTCTATTTTTCATATTTTTTTTAAAAATATTTGGATTGACCTTATCAGTCAATTTTTAATGATGGTGAATTTTTTATTGAAATTCCAATCAATCATGGGTGGTTCTTTGATGAATATTTTATTTGTTACTTTTTAAACGTTTATCGATATATTCATCTTAACCAGGTGGATTTATTTTCCTAGCTTTTGGCGTTTCAATAGTACTTTTTGATGAGCAAATAAATAAAGAGGAGGCTTATGAAAGAACGAATGGTATTTCACTTTTCAATTTGCTTATCCTGAAATCAGCAACACAGTTAAAGGGTTGAACTTTAAGTATATAAACACTCGGTGGGTGGAGATACAATGACAGGGAATTTTTACAGCTGTCGCCTGCATTCTCTAAATGACCATCTTCAAAATTACTAGTTACAAACAGACAAAACAGACAATATTGATCATGTTTCTAATGCAGCTGGCTTTAATTTCACCTTTCGATAATCTTTTCTCTCTAGAAATAAAATAATATCCTTGGAAATTGATCTAACTAGCGACAACAGACGTTTTTGCTTTTATATTATCCAGCCAGCTGCAAAATCGGGACAATTTTTTTCTTTTTCTGATGCCACCCTCCACTCCAATTATCAAAAAAATTATTCTGTGTTAATAATAAAAAAAACAATTCCCTAAAATATGACTATTACTTATCTTTTTTAATATAAAACAATTCTTTTTTTTATACTATATTCTATTTTCATTCAGCATGTGTTTTAATAATATATTTTTAAAAATATATGTGGTTAGAGTGTAATATAATAAAATTCAACCACAAAGGGGAGTTAAGTTGGAATTGTTATTCCTTCTAGGTATGAATTTCAATAGATAATGAATAGTTTATATTGAATAAAGGATATGTTAGTAAAATAGATACTTAAAATATCTTTTTCTATTACGAAGTGAACGTTTTAAATAGAAATTAAATTAACTTTAAGTCATTTGGTTAAAAATTCCACACGGTTATGAAGTTAATTGATTTCTTTAGAAAATACAATTACGATTTTTTTTTTAAATTTGGTAAATTAGGGGTTTGGTTCATCTCTATTGATACATTCTTATTTAACGAGCTACATAAGACAGGTGATGAAAAGATTTACAATGGTGGTGTAAAAAATAAATAAATATTCAAGTTTTAAAATAATGAATCAGTGTTTTATTTAATTTATTTATTTATTTTTTTTAAATACTTTCTTTTGATAAAATTGAAAAACAAGTAAATTTTCAGTATTTCAATTTTCCTACATAAAACTTATCGAGTTGTTCCAATTTCTACCTCTATAATAAATGTGTTGAAACTTACTCAATACTCAACTTTTTATTTTCTATGTAAAATGGTTATTATTTTAAATTTTTCATTACTGAAAAAAATTACTAAAATTCTTTCACATTTCATGTTACGTTTTATTCTATTGACCAAATTATTAAATATACTTATATATTTATTTAAAATCTCACTAAACATTTTCATTATTTATTATTTCATTATTTGCATTTTAAATAAATATTATTATATTACAACTGCATATAACTATATAAAATAAAAATAATTTTTTTTTTAAATGTTGCTTCTAAAACAATTCTGTTGATTTGATATATATACGTATATATAATGTATAATGTAAATACATTATATTATATATGCATATAAATTTTTTTTCATTATTCGTTTTTAAATTGAAATGACTAATTATTTTTATCCCTAAATGAAAGCTTATCTTTAGAAAAAAAAAGCCTACATGCCTACATGAAAATTTAATATTAACAAAAATAATAGAGATGTAGGTTAGAGATTGATTTAACAAACATTTCAAGATGATGGAGATTAATTCAAATTAATTTCTACATTACTGATTTTATTTTCTTACATTACCTTTTTTCATGTTTAATGAGGAATAATATTTCTGATATTTTTATGTATATTTTATTTTTAACTTGGAAAAAAAAATGTATGTTAAAAATAATATATGTTAAGCAGATTGTGGTGGCTGTGTGTGTGTGTGGGCGGGTGGGTTCGTGGATTTTATTGCGAATAAAAAGCGACCCCCGTCCAAAAGATTTTGAGCTTATCTCCGATCAGTGAGGGGATATCCGTGATAGTGGAATGTTCCCCCTCGGCCATTTTTCATCTGCGGTCGTGTCCTGTCCAAGGAGGTCGTCGCTCTTCTCTCCCCCTCTTCCCTCTTCCCAACACCACCACCTTCACCCTTCTGGAAAACTTAAGACATTAGCCAACCAAACACGTCAATCAGTCAGTCCGGCGCAAGCATAAGCAGTGAAAACTTGTAAAAGTTCCTCTCCCGCACGGTGTCAAAGTCTATTTAGTGGAAAGATCTCCATTTTGCATCCAATGACACATGAAATCCCCTTCGATGACAAAGACGGATGGATGGTGGTCCACAGCGATGGGCTAAGAATCAGAGCCAGATGAAAGCATAAAAAGAAAGTATAAAAAAATTGACGATGATGATTCCCTTTCAAATAAATACCAATCCTATTAATTATTTTATAAAAAATAATAATCAATTATCTTTATAAGATACTTTTATATCATTACATTGTTATTTAATTAAATTATATTAGAAGAAAATAATTTTTAACATTCATAATGAAAATAATAATACTATTAAGTACAAATCAAATTAAATTTATTAAATTTAAAATTAAAAAAAATAAAATAATTTCTGACTCATCGAACATTTAACAGCTTATTTCTAAAATGAAAAAAAAAATTCATATTTAATATTAAAAAATATTTTTTTGAAATATCAATTATTAATTTAAATTAGGAATTACGTATATTTGTCGAATTCTATTTACTAAATATATCTTTTTTACCGACCGACGATAGTAAGGGAGGTATTGTTTTCACACCAAATTTCACATGTGGAGGTTTTTACATATCTCCACGAATCATGCATTTTCTTAACAGAAAAAAGTATTTTTAGCATGATGTCTGTCCGTCCGTCTGCCCGTCCGTCCGTATAGATGTGTACAGCCTGAACGGCTCAACGGATTTTGATGAAATTTGGTATATTTACTTAATGCATCAGTGGGATGAATTGATCAACTTTTAGTGCAAATCCGCAAACCGGAAGTGATAGTATTAGCGATCGACGATAGGATGGGAGGGGTTATTTTCGCACCAAATTTCACATACATATCACCACGAATCATGCACTTTGTATTGGTTTTATCCTCCAGAAAAATCATATTTATTAGTTTTTTCTTGATTTAAAATTATATGACGTCATCCAGCCTTTCATGACGTCACAGCCTGGTCTTCCATATATATTATAAATAAAATAAAATTAAAAATGTTTATATTTATTATTTATGTATCCATATCTGTTTTTTATTACATTAATAGATATATTAAAATTATTTGAAATTGTTTCTGTAGCTGGAAATTAATTTATTTCAAACCGTCGGTCGGTTCGGACCTGGCCACAGGTCAACTTATTTTTCCTAAAATGATTTTATAATTCATAAGCAAATTTGTGAATATTAGCAGTTTTTTGTAGATATTAAATTATATTAAAGCTTTGGTGGTTGTTTTTATTTATAACGGATTTTGTAAATTAAACCACATATTGATATTTATTATTGTAAATTTATTCAAAAAATACAAAAATATACACAACGTTTCGATTGCTACTTCTGCAATCGTTATCAAGACTTGTCACTGGACGCTCGAACAGTGTAGTCGCTTTGTATATATTTTGTGTATATTTTTGTATTTTTTGAATAAATTTACAATAACAAATATCAATATGTGGTTTAATTTACAAAATTCCGTTATTATTATTTGCAGTTTTATTTCACTATTTAGATATTTTTAGAATGAAACTATTTGTACCTCGAATTGGGCTGCTTGTAAAATAACTTGGTTTATCTCTCTTGAGTATATAATTTAGGCCCTAATCATGTTTCTTATAATAATATAAAATTATTTTAAAAAAAAAGTAGCATTCTATCCTAAAATCATTAAAATTTTCGGCCATTTTCTTCCACCTTGATGACTCCATTATATTGTTGGACATCTTTGAAGTGTCTAAACCTCTCTCCCCCTCTCTATTCCTTTTTTAACAGTTTCAATTTTCATGTTACAAGTAATTTAAGAACCGTTTCGAAACTATCCGATAAAATGAATATTAATAGGCTGGTGCGGCGTCTGAGTAGCCTGAATTCCCCAAGTAGCAATCAAAATGATCGGGTTACCGACCACCAAGTACGTGTTTATGTTTTCATTGTCTCTGCCTGTCATTTTGATGAAATTTTTACACAATTGAGAAATTTGAAACTGTTTAGTTTAAAGATGGAAGGTGAGAGAATTGATCGAAAAAAATATGTATGTTTTGTTGTAACTACTAGTCAATCAATCATACTTTCAATCAATCAACCTAATAAATAATGTTTTTTATTAAGTTAATCATTATATTAAAAGATGGGGCGGGGCATTTTTGAGGTTTTATTGCCATATGACTGTCTCTCACCTTGAAACCTGAAAGCTTTAAGGTTTCTTATCTGCTTTATTTTTTCAAGTCAAATCAAATGTTACAAAAATATAAAATCTATATACTTAAATTACTTGTCTATAAATTTAAAAAAAAATTATATAATTAACTAATAATATATATTATATTAACCAAAAATATATTAGATTACCCAATTTTCTTTTTTGAAACAGATGTTAAGTTAATTGAATTGAGTTTGTTATAATTTCAATTTTTAACTCAACAATACTTATATAATATAATAATTTATAATTATATTATATAATATATTTTTTCCATGAAAAACATTGTAAAACATTACATCATTGTCACTGTTATGTCAATTACTATATTAGCTAACATACCTGAATTCACTGAGTAGTTCTACTCCGTAGTTCTTTTCTCTCAATTCCATTTTATTTATTGAGAGATAAAATAAAGTATCTTTTTTTTTAAAAAATATACAAATTTCAAACATATTTCAACTGGCGTTAATGATATTATAAATAAAAATCATCGAAAAAAGTCTCAATGGATATAAATAAATAAATAAAATAAGTTGACCTGTGGCCAGGTCGGAACCGACCGACGGTTTGAAATAAATTAATTTCCAGCTACAGAAACAATTTCAAATAATTTTAATATATCTATTAATGTAATAAAAAATAGATATGGATATAACATAAATATTTGTAATTTTATTCTATTTATAATATATAGCTGAAGTAGCCGGCGTGATCATAATAAGGAGGCTGTGACGTCATGAAGGGCTGGGTGACGTCATATAATTTTAAATTAAGAAAAACATAATGAAGATGATTTTTCCCGAGGATAAAACCAATACATTCGTGGTGATATGTAAAAAAATCTCCTCATGTGAAATTTGGTGTGAAAATAACCCTTCCCTTCCTATCGTCGATCGCTAATACTACCACTTCCGGTTTCCGGATTTGCACCAAAAGTTGATCAATTCTTCCCACTGATTAAGTAAATATACCAAATTTCATCAAAATCCGTTAAGCCGTTCAGGCTGTACACATCTATACGGACAGACGGACGGACGGACGGACGGACAGACATCATGCTAAAAATACTTTTTTCTGTTAAGAAAATGCATGATTCGTGGAGATATGTAAAAATCTCCACATGTGAAATTTGGTGTGAAAAAAATAAAACAAAAATTCATTAAATCAATTATTTTTATGTTAATATGAGGATGAAATTGAAAAACGATTAATTTTTTAAACATTCCATCTAAATAATAAAACTTATAATCAATAATTATAAAATCAAAAGCACTTAATAAAATTTAAAAAAAAAAAGTTTTAAGTATCATTAAGGGATCAGTAAAACAGACAGAACCTACTCTAAGTTTACTAAATAAAAAAAAAAATAAAAATACCATCTGCATTCTCAACTTCTTTTTCCTCCCTTCTGAGCTTCTCTTACCATTATGCAAATGAATCCAACACATCAGAGCCTTTAAGCCACAAGAAAACTTCGTAAATGAATATAGATATAAAAATACACTCTCTGTGCTCTTTTTTATTATTTTTATTTCAATGTGGTCAACACATTGAAATTCCCGAGGTAAACCTAATATTAAGCCATTTTGACACTTTTGAGTCTTAGATAAGAAGTACTAACAAAATCCTTGATTCAATTATGACCTCTGGATTTTAATGAAATTACATTACTGTAGTGCGGATAAAGATTTACATAAATTAACATGTTTTTTTTTCTTTACAAATTATTGTCTACTTTTAACCTTTTTAAATAATAATATATATAACTGTCAGACGGAAATGTCTTCTACTTGTTTTTTTTTTAAAAAAAAGAGGGTTATATCTTTCTAGACCATCGTTTAATCGTACTATTGCAATGGAATATAAATACACGATTTCTTTTGGGGAACAACACAAATCATATGTTTATTAAAATTTTTTATATAATGAACCTAATTATTTATAATTAGATTACTTTGGAAATATGAAACATTTTCATTTATTTTAATTATTTCAATTATTTAAAATTATAATGCATTTGAAATATGAAACATTTACAAGTGGAAATTTTTATATAATTAAAAAATTATTTAAAATATAAAAAAAATTCACTTAATTATAAATGATATACTTACGCATCTATCTCACTAATCCTATCATACTAGCATAAATTATATTTTATAAATTTTAAGCTATCAGATCACTCTTGAAACTTTATACTTATATATATATATATATATATATATATATATATATATATATATTTCAAAAAAAAAAAATTACTAATGATATCCTTGTTTAAAAACATTTCTCTTGAAAATGGCGCCAAAATGGCCGCCGAAACGTCGATACTCATATCTCAAAATAAAACGTGATAATAACCTGAAAATAACTTCTCATATTAAGAAAAACATTCAAGGAAATTTAAACAATTTAAACATGTCTCTCTCTTTATATATATATAAAGAGAGAGACATGTATATATATAAAGAGAGTGAGAGAGAGAAAAATTATGTTAGATTATCGAGTTAGAGTTTCTGTGCATCAGATTCTTTTAGAAGAAAATATTTTTAATTTAACAAAATTTTCAATTGCCAAGAGAATTTATAGAAATCTATTGTAATCCTTATAATTTATTTGACATCTAATTCTATTTATTTTTCATAAGAATTAGTATTATAAAATAAAACAGTTTTTTTCTCATAATCTTTTTAAAAATTATAATTTATAATTAATTACATAGGTAAAAATATTATCTTTAAAATTATTATAAATAGTTTTTTCATTTCTAATGAACATTATCTTTTTAAGTTTTTTTTTCATGAAAAAGCTGGAGTGTCTCCACTCGACTATCTCGCAATTTGAATTGGATTAGGAATAGGATATTATATTTAAATTAAATTTAATTAATTAAATTATAAATTAAAATTAATAAATAATATTTATTAAACCAGTGCATATGTTTGGCTCTTTGTTGATGGCACCACGCCACGTGTTGGCGCGTGATTTGCAGTGTTAAAAAATTAATTCCGATACTTTCATCGAATCAATCAAACTGAAATTCTATATATAGCAGTTTTATGAAATTTTTAATCGTGTGAAAAACTATCAAACATATATCTTTATTTTTACCGTCACTTTAGAGGAAAAAAAAATCAAAATGTTGTAGGTAATGACTCTCTTCCGGTTGAGCTACATTTCTCAAAAGTTGATAGAAAACTACGAATTTTGAATAATGCTCATGTACCAAATTTCATGATTCTAGCTCAAACCGTTTTTGCTTAATCTTGTCTACATACATACACACACACACACACAGACACTTTTCTCAACCTTAGTGAAAATGATTCAGGAACCTTCAAAACGTATAAAAACATCAAAATCTCAACATCGAAAATTTTCGTGATCGCAATACTATCTCTGGCGAGATAGTAAAAATGAATTGAGAACTTGATTTCTCTGATTCTTGTTGAAAATTTGTACAGATGGACGAACGTCCCGGAGGAGACGGCAGCCGGCTTATCGCCTCTCATCTAAAGGGCATATGTGTCACGTGTTAAGCGCCCCACGGGATCAGAAGGGCGCCTCATGCAGCCACGTGCTCAAGATCCATTTGATTCAATCGAATTTTAAATCAAAATTGAAAAATAATATTTATCATAGAAATGATTTTTTTTTCGTCGTCTTATATTAAATTGAAAAATATATATCTATAAATATAAAGCAAAATGTTAAGTTATGGGTATAATCCTTTTCATCCCCTTTAACCTAGGCAAACCGAATCGTTCCGGATAATCTTTTTGGATAAATACATTTTGAATGTATATTTTCCGACATCTTGAGAGTAAATCCATTCTGTTTTCTTTTTATATTGTAAATTCATAGATAAGCCAAGTTGGCTTTATGCTTTTTTTATTATTTAGGGGAATGGATTCAAATTTAAAATATAATATATTTCAATATGGAGTTATATATAATTTTTTTTTTTTTTTTATTTCTCGAATTTTCTATATTTTTATTTTTAAGTAATTTCTTAGGGATATTAATTAATTAATTATTTTTATCTTTTTCTTTTAGATTTATAAAAATTATATTTTAAAAATCATATAAATATATTTTGTAACAATATTGAAAACATAAAATTTGTGAAATGATTGATGTAACAAATATATTTGTTTGTATTTTAATTATTATTTAAAAAAAAAAAAAATATTTTCGAAATTATAAAATAACTCGAATTTAGTAATTAAATAAAAAAAAAACATTCGAATTAACCTTAATTTAACAAATTAATTTGTCTGAAATAAATGTTTTGATTTCAATTATATGGTTGTTGATTAAATATTGTATTGTTTCTCATTGAAATTATCTCTTTTGTTTGATTCGCGCATATGTTTATTTTTATTTATTTATTATTATTATATTTTTATTTTTTTGTTTTTAAAAAAAAAAACAAAAAAACAATCAAATATGAAAAATGAAGTGATAACTAAGTGAGAGCCATTTTATGAATAAATAATATTGATTGGGAATATACAATAAAAGGATAAACTAATTTTTTTTTTATTTTAACAATTCAATATAATGTTGACAGCAAGTATCAATGGACAGATTTGTTAATAATATTTCCAGACTATCGACAAATGTATTAATGGAATTGAATGGTGGGGGTGTTTGTGTATTTAATAAAAATATTAATAATAATAATAATAATAATATATATTCAATTTTTATTACAATATGAATAGAGAGTTATTTTTCTGATGAACATATTTTAAAACAATTATCGATAGAATAAGTAAATATATTTGTTTATACAATTATTATATATGTATATATATTAAGTGGTTTATTGATCTGCACCATTCATTCTAGTATAAAATTATCTATTCCTAAATAATTTTTATCAAACATTTCATTCTTTTTTTTATTATACATCATTTTAAATAAAAAAAAATATTTTATATAAAGTTCTCTAAAATTTTTGAATTATTAAATACTTAATAAAAAGAAACTCCATTGAAAATTTAATATAAATTGCCAGGGGTTTCTCGAAACTCGCCCAATTTCCGGAGCAATTGGACTCCTTCGTGGTGCCCTTTCAAAGACATGGTTACCATTAAGCATGGCCTCTTGAGCCTGTTTGGGAGCCCTCACGTTTCACTCTCATAAACATAAAGCATTTATATAAAACGCCAAGGGCGTCTTTTATTAAATTCTCTCGCGTGGTCGAGTCTAACGATCTCTGATAAGGGTAGTCAAAGAGTTTGACGGGGAAGGAGTGAAGAGATGAAGCGAAGGGTGAAACAAACCCTACACAACGTAATTTTAATTAGCAATGTTTGTTTTAAATAAGTTATAATAAATAAATAAATAAATATATATGTATATGATTGCAATTATATATTATATTATTTATTCATTTTAATAATAATAATAATAATAATAAATTAAAATGTAAATAAAAATTGAACTTTTTTGAAAGTTACACCTGAAATATAAAATAAATTCATAAACTATAACTGTGATGGCGAACCTATGACCCGTCACTGACCCACTCAAGCTTTTTATAAATATTGAAATTCTTTCAATGTGGTTCTAAAAAACAGACTTTTAAATATTTTCGACTTTTTTAAAATTTTCAATATGGTTCTAAAAAAAAAGGTAAAATGATTTTTCCGATCAGACTTTTATTTTAAAATTTTTTAATGTTAGTGACCCACGAGCTAAGTAATATAAAAAAAAAAAAATAATGATAAAAATTTGACCCACTTCTCAAAAGATTCGCCATCACTGAACTATAAGATTTTGTGTATAGTATGTGTATTTAATTAAATTATAATAAATAATTTACATATAACAGTATAACTTGAACGTAGTAACTATCCTTTAATATTATACAGATGCTTTGAAATTACGAATCTTGACACAATATATGCCTTTTTCAATTTTATTTCTCTTTAAAAACAAATCGATTGATAACTCCATTGGAGATTCTCGTTTGTGTTTTATGATTATATTCGAGAATTTTTTTAGGTTTATTAATACTTTTTTTTGGAATGTAAAAGCTCTGTCATTGATGTGATATATTGGTTACTTTTTTATGGTTATTGTATATATCTATACACATAAGTTAGTGGGCAAGGGTTTGAATTTTGCTGAGTGTGCAACCACCTCCCTTTAGAGTTAATTTCACAGTTTGTTGGTGTGCCAATGTACTGGCGGATGTGTCATAGTGGGTTGTCATTTGGCTAGTCACGGTGTGCTCTCTATTTAAATTGAATGATGACTCTCGGGTATAAATAGATCGTAAAAATAAATTAAGCACCCTCCGGATCACCACCCCAAGAGGGTCTTTCCAATGAATTATAAACACCCCATGTGACAATTCTAGAAATATTGGCTGATTTTATTTTAAAGGCTGGTCCCATTGTGCGATCTATTTTTTATCTCAGGTCTTGAGGGAGTTACCAAGTGGGTAGGTGGGAGGAGATCTCTTTCTAGTCAATGTTAATTCGAATGTCACATTAAAATAGATTTTCTTTAGTCGTGATGCAAGGGGTTTGTAATTGAACCCTGGGTATCTTAGCATTGATAAGCTATTCAAACAACAGATAAGAATCTTTCTTGGAACAGATCGACCCATGAATATTTTCAATTAAACTAAAATGATACCCTTGAATAAAACATGGATCGTCTAACAACATTTTAAAAAATCCATTAAAAATACCCCAAAAACAATTTGAATGGCTTCTAGATCTTTTTTTTTACCTTTATAAAAAAAATATACTTACTATTTTTCAGTTTTCAAAAAGTAAAGTTTTATTCTTTTTTTAAATGTTTAAAATATTCATAATGGATAAGATTTATTACTGCTTTTACACCCTTGACTTAGAATTTCTTTTTAGCAATCAATTTCATTATTTGGCGAGTGAATAAGGGAGGTTTTATTATTATTAAGGTAGAAGGAGACAGGATTTTTATGACAACCAGAATCTATGAGAGAATATACCTCATATAAAAGCACTTTGCGAACCAACGTCCCCAATCCAACAAATCCTATTCTTTTTCAAGAAGTTATTTTAGAATATGTTTCTTACTCATATTTGATATTTAAATTAGAAAATATATTCCCTAATTCATGACTTATGTGTAATGTTTCCACTTGAATTCTAGAAATTGATGCATAATTTGATTTCTAAATAATATTCAACAATAATAAAATAAGAAACAAATTTACATATAATTCACATTTAAATATTCAAAATTCAATTTTATATTACTAATTTTAAGAGTTTCGGTAAAATTATATTACAATCTTTTGGTATTACATAATTCATAAGAAAATTTATATAATATATTTTATATTATATTTTGAAGTTAAAATAAATTATTTTCTTTTGGTAATATAATACAATAATAATTAAAATAAGTTAAATTTTATTTTCATTCTTTTGAATGAGATAATTTCTTGATCAAAATATAAAATGGGTAAAAATATTATTTTGAAAAACTAATAATTTTCCCGAATGTTTAAAAAAGTAGAAAAAAAACAAATTGAAATAAGTTAAATGAAATTATTGTATATCCAATTATACCATTTTCAATGAAAATTTAATTTATTTTTGAGTAAAAACTATTTTATTCAAAATATCTTTCCCCATTGAGAAATAGATTATTGAAAAACATATTTCTTTTCGATTTGTTTGACATTGGAAATAAAAATAAATTGTAAAAAATTCAATAAAACTTTCTATTAATTTTTTTTTCTTCATATTATAAGAAAATTTCAACGATTTTATACAATTTGAGAAAGAATTTCTAAATAATCCCTATAAATTTTATAAAAATTGTATTGCTAATAATAATAAATAATTTTTTCTTGTTAAAATAAAAATTTATTTTGTTTAACTTCAAAGCGAAATTTTAATATAAACTTGAGCTTTGTTTGTTGAGTGTGATTTTGCATTTTTCTTCTATAAAAACATTTTCAATTAAAAGTTGTTATTTTTAATATTACTTATTCATTCATATATTTTTATTAATAAAATTTCCAAAATAATTCGACTAATCTATATAATTGTATTTAATATTGAATTCGATAAAAAAACTATATTAAAGAGCTTTGCAATTAGAAATGTTTAGTAATATGGTAGTTAGCCATTATTACTACAAGTAATTGATTGTTCATAAAAACAACTATCAATCAAAATTGTCAATCAATGATTATTACTCTGACATATTTACTTTTTATTTACATTCGTTTTATTATTTAATTATCCTATTTTTGTTATTTTTTCTATTTTCACTGGTAGAGTTTTTATCAGTCATCATCTTTGGATATGTTCCCTTGAATTCTTTTAAACCTCTTTCGCCTTTAATCAATAACAGCACATTCTACTTTCACTTCTTCTATATAATTTCTACATAATAATGTTTATTTCAATTAATTAACGATGGGGTTCGATAATATCCAAAAATATTATTTTAAAAAATTAATTATTTGAATTAATGGAAAGCACACACACATTTTATTACTTTTATTAATATTTAGTCTTATATACTCTATTTTATTATTTATTCTATTAATAATTCCTCCTTAAATAATATTTTTAATTTTCTTGGCTTCTTCATTCGATATCTTGATATTATTTTATTATATATTATTTTATTTATGATATTATAAATGTTGATAGTATTTATTTATTTCTAAATTTTATTTATTTGAATTTTTTATTTATTATTTTTTGTATTATATTATCATTTTCTAGTAATTTAAAAATATTTACTTTTATAACTATAATTTTTTAATTTTATATGACAATTAAGTTGGTTTATTTTTGTTTTGTACGAACACGAATGAATTGAAATGTTGAAACATGACACATTTCATTTCAATTTATTTTATTGATATTTACCAACAATTCTATAAAAGTTTAAAGAAAAATTTTAAAATTATTCTTATTGCCTCTGATAGTTGGTAGTGATTAATTTATATAAAATAATTAATTTATATATATTTTATTAAGCAAATTTTATATATTATTCAGAAATACAAATATATATATAAATTTATTTCTAAATAAAATATAATTGTGACTTATTCTATTGTTATTAATATAAAATCAGAAATCAAAATATTCAATATTCATTCTTGATATATATATTTTTTGTAACCAATGAAAATTTTGATTGTAAGCTGCGAACAGTGGCGTCGGGCCAGGGGCACTGGGGGGTGCAAAAAATAAATTTAAAAGTGATTAGTTTTGTAACTGAGAACCCAAAAGAAAAAAAACATCTTTAAATTACGTATGAGTATAGTCTAAACCAGTGGTTCTTAAACTGTGGTCCGCGGACCCCTGGGGGTCCGCGAAGCCTTTACTGGGGGTCCGCGGTCCTCGGAAAAAAATCATCGTAAAAATATATACATATATAAATATTTAAAGTTCATTGTGTAACTATATCCTCCTAGAGAATTACGGCTATAATTTAATACTATTAATAATACTATTTTATTTTATTAAATTGATAATTATGTCAATTAATTTTTTGTGAATAAATAAACATATATAAAAAACTATATATAAAATTTGAATTTTCATCCATTCATTCATTTAAAATCATTTTTCGATTGTTCCTTTAAAATAACCCCTCTTAGGGGCTCGGAAGGGGAGGCATATAAGGGAATTTTCTTTCTCTTTGTTATTGGGGAAAACCAGGGGAGGGGACAGTCTTACCCGGAAAAACCCAAATTGTCAGCGTCCACTCTGGGGTTTTAAACAGTTTTAAAGCAAATGTTAATTATAAGTTCATTTCTCAACGAGTTGTATCTTTAAATTATTTTTATTAATGTTAATTATAAGTTCATTTCTCAACGAGTTGTATCTTTAAATTATTTTTATTAATTTAATTAATTATAATTAAATTATAGCTAATAATAGTTTATTATAGCTAATAATTTTTTTTAATTTTTAGTGTAATTTGCATGATCATTATTTTATAAAAACACTAAACACATTTTGCAATTTCCCAGAAAGGCTGTTTTTGAGAGTAAGTATAAGTTAGTTTTATGAATAAAAAATATTTATTTTAATAATATTTTAGAATCAAATTACGAAATTAATAATATTTTAGAATCAAATTACGAAATTAATAATATTTTAGAATCAAATTACGAAATATATTTATTATATAAATTAATATTCATTTAAAATGATATTAAATCATTTATTTAAAATGATTTAAAACATTTATTAAAATGATTTAAAACATTCATTTAAAATGATATTAAAACATTCATTTAAAATCATATTAAAACATAGCTAGTAAATAATAATTCGTTATATTTATATTATATTTATATTATATTTATATTATTGTAGTTCAATGTTAATAAATTACTCCATAAAATGGATCGTTGGCTACAAACTGGTTCAACACAGAAACGGAAAGAATCAGATGATGAGGCATCAACAGCAAACTCTACCAAGAAACGCAAAACTAGAAAATATTCGGATGATTATTTATCATTTGGATTTACTTATATTTGCAACAATGATGTGGAAAGACCAGTCTGCGTTCTATGTCAGGAAAGTTTATCCAATGAAAGTATGAAACCTGCTAATCTCAGACGTCATTTACAAACAAAGCACAGCGAGCATGTTAGTAAGTCTATCGAATTTTTTAAAATGAAAAATGAAGAACTTAATTCAAGTCAGAAATTGATGGTAAAGACGGGATCTGGTGGTATGAGTAAGAAAGCAGTAATGGCATCATATGAAGTAGCTCTACTTATTGCTAAAGCAGGAAAGCCGCATAATATAGCAGAGCAATTAATTCTTCCTGCTACAAAAGTAATTACAAATATAATGTTAGGAACTAAAGCAGCAAACGATATAAATTTGATTTCATTATCAAATGATACGGTTAAGAATAGGATTGAAGACATGTCATGTAATATAAAAGAAGAATTAATATCGAGAGTGCGCAAAAGTCACTATTACTCATTACAATTGGATGAAAGTACTGATGTCACTAATAATGCCAATTTGTTAGCTTTCATTAGATATGAGTTTGAAAATCAAATACAAGAAGATGTATTGTTTTGTGATTCACTACCTTCACGAACGACAGCTAATGACATATTTAACAGTTTGAATAATTTTATAACCGAAAATGAAATAGAGTGGCCAAAATGTGTTGGAATTTGCACTGATGGTGCTCGTGCAATGTCAGGTACAAGAACTGGATTGATTGCTCTTATTAAAAATGTTGCGCCTCAGGTTGTTTGGAATCATTGCTGCATTCACAGAGAATCATTAGCAGCCAAAAATATGTCACCAGATTTGAAAAGAACATTAGACGAAGTAGTTAAAATTGTCAATTTCATTAAGGCTCGTCCACTTAATTCCAGAGTTTTTAAAATTTTGTGTGAGGAAATGGGTAGTCAACATACACATTTATTATTACATACAGATGTACGTTGGTTGTCCCGCGGGAAAGTACTCATTCGCCTTTTTGAGCTTCGAGATGAAATACGATTGTTTTTAATAGATGCGCATTTTGAACTGACCGAATGTTTCAATGATTTTATCTGGTTAGCTAAGGTGGCTTACTTGACTGATATTTTTACAAAATTGAACGAACTTAATTTGAGCCTGCAAGGTACTGTTGTAAATATATTTAAAGTTGAAGATAAAATAGAAGCAATGATTAAAAAAATCGACTTGTGGTCGAAACGCATCCAGAACGGTGTATATGAGTCTTTTCCAACTCTCAATGATTTCATAGAAAGCTCCAGTGAAAAATTGCTTAATCAAACGCGTCAATTATTTGTTGAACATTTAATTACTTTGAAAAGCAACTTCAGGAAGTATTTTTCTACTCCTGATCCTTGCAATAACTGGATCAGAGATCCATTTAATATGGAAATTACAAATGCTAAACATTTATCTGCACCTGAACAAGATATTCTCGTGGAATTATCATGTGATACAACTTATAAACTAAAATTTAACAAAACTGAATTGAGCAACTTTTGGTTACTTCTCAGGTCAGATTATCCTGCGCTTGCAAATAAAGCACTTCAACACTTGATTCCATTCTGCACAACATATTTATGCGAACAAGCTTTTTCGGTACTATTTTATATTAAGTCTAAATATAGAAACAAATTAAATGTAGAGCCGGATCTTAGATTAAAAGTTTCCAATATTAAGCCAGATATTGAGATTCTTGTTTCAAGAAAACAACTGCATACATCTCATTAAATATGTAAGTTATATTTAATGAGATAGATGCAGTTATTTTTTAAAATATTTCTTATTTAATATTTTCTGAAAAAAATTATAAAATATTTATATGAATTTAATGTAAGTACCCATTATAATTTGTGAGATTTGTTGCTATGACAATGTTTGTATTTTCTTTCTTCAATATTATAATTTCTAATAAAATGTGTTCTACAATATGCAAAAAAATCGTTATTCACCAATCACTGTTAGAAATATTCATCATATATCCTTGTCCTTATGAGATCGTAAGCCAGAAATTAATTAATAAAATGACGTAAAGTACCTAAAGTTGTGATGGGGGTCCGTCAAAAAAAATTTTTTCAAGTGGGGGTCCGTGGAGTACATAAGTTTAAGAACCTATGGTCTAAACGTTATAATAAATAATTTATTTTTTCAAATTTTTTTCTGGGGGGCCCCCCGGACCACCCTGTGCCCCCCAACATAATAGATACGGTACTGGCTGGGAAGATGCACATTAACAATCAATACAATTCATTTTCATCAATTTTTATGATTAAATTACATCATTTTCAAAATATAATTAAAAATAAATAAATATATTATGATGAAATAAAATAAAAAAATCATTCTAATCGAATAAAAAGGATTTCCATTATATACAACACACCACCCACATTGATTTGTTTTTCCCCATTTAATTGAAATTTTATTTTCTAGATATGTTTGTTCGATAACATAAAAAACAAAAACTTATTAACTAATCCCAACAAATAATTAATGACTCTTGATAATTTTCCCCTGTTGAATAAAACTGAATCGCTTTCTGATTAAAATCCATGTAATTGATTTCAATTACATAACTAATTTTTATATATATTACAAATGTTAAGATTTATTTCTTATTAATATAAACGAATAATATTTATTTTCTTCAAAAATCGTCTTTATTAATCAACTAATTGAAATGAATAATTTATCATTTTATTTTTAATTCACTTGTTGTAATGTTTCACTTGTTCAATATTTATTTATTAATATTTTTACATATGAGTGAACATGATTTTTATCGTTGACTGCGTGACTTAAATAAAAAATACAAATTTATCTACACAAGATTTTGACATTTTCAAAAGACCCACTCGGCTCTGTCAGATGCTCGATAAAAAAAAAATTAAAAAAAAAAATATAACGATCGTAATTTATGAGTTCAATTAATCGGAAGCGACAAATCGTGGCAACGCCATCCATCAAAATTCAACGAATGGCGGAGTGCATTCGCGCCTTGTTGCTTGCACAAATTCTGAATGGCGTGATAGTACGTCTTTGCTGATCAAAACCCAATCCCATTACCAAAAAAAAAGAAAAAAATAGTCATGTATCCTTTTTCTAGATATATATTTTTTTTTCTTGTAATCTATTCTTTTCGAAAATAACTCATTTGACATGTGATATGATTTAAATTTGTTGACAAAACAAGGATTTATCCAAAAAGCTAAATATAGAAATGTTTTTATAAAAAAAAATGTAACCCTTTGGTTGTGTTTTTTTATCTCTCTCTTATTTAACATTTAAATCACCTTAAGTTATTAATATAAAAATTTATTCGTGTTGATCGGTTTTATTTTTTAAGTCACCAAAGTATAAAGAATTATGGAAGGGAATTTAAAGGCTTGTGGAAATTTTTATCTTTTTTTTAAAAAAATTTTACTTTCTATTTATTACCGACCGACGATAGTAAGGGAGGTATTGTTTTCACACCAAATTTCACATGTGGAGATTTTTACATATCTCCACGAATCATGCATTTTCTAAACAGAAAAAAAGTATTTTTAGCATGATGTCTGTCCGTCCGTCCGTCCGTCTGTCCGTATAGATGTGTACAGCCTGAACGGCTGAACCGATTTTGATGAAATTTGGTATATTTACTTAATGCATCAGTGGGATTGATCAACTTTTGGTGCAAATCCGGAAACTGGAAGTGGTAGTATTAGCGATCGACGATAGGAAGGAAAGGGTTATTTTCACAGCAAATTTCACATGAGGAGATTTTTTACATATTATCACGAATCATTCACTTTGTATTTGTTTTATCTTAGAGAAAAATCATCTTTATTAGTTTTTTTCTTAATTTAAAATTATATGACGTCATCCAGCCATTCATGACGTCACAGCCTGTTCTTATATATATATTATAAATAAAATAAAATTAAAAATATTTATGTTATATGCCTATCTGTTTTTTATTATATTAATAGATATATTTAAATTATTTGAAATTGTTTCTGTAGCTGGAAATTAATTTATTTCAAACTGTCGGTCGGTTCAGACCTGGCCACAGGTCAACTTATTTTTATTACTATTTTCTTATATGTATTCTAAAATGTACAAAAATCCCATGTAAAGTCCAAATCGAATTTCAGTTTTTCTGCTAGTGATTATGTATTTAAATCTTTTCTATAAAATGACAACTTCTGGTATACATATTGATATGGAATTTCCAAAATAAATGAAATTTACTCTACATTATTATTTTGTAAAATAATAAATTTTATAAATCAGTTGAAATAAAAATGTTTATTAATTTTCCTTTTTTTAAAAATTGATATCAAAGAATAAAATAGTAAATTGAATTTTATTTCATTTTATTTGAAAATTTTTTATATAATAAAAAAACATGCAAAATTATAAATTATGTAATTATCTCTCAATCTTATTATAGTATTTTAGTATCGAACAAAATTTTCCAATTTATAGTTCCCTATATAATTTCTAAAATTACATGCACAATTCATCCCAATGATGAATTTTATGATCAATTCATTGGAAATGTTATTTTTTTTTACTTTTTTTAAACAGTATTATTTTCAAGTATATCTAAGTTTTTATTGACACTTATTTTTCAATAAATAGCCTGAATAACCATCATCACACCCTATAAATTACAATATACTTTCATATATTGGAAATTAAACATAGAAATTTTATTTTTACTACCAAATCTTGTACATTAACTTTCCTTCAATATAAAGATCTCCATATTTTATTACATATTATTTCCTAAAGTATTGTTATACATATATAAAAAAAAAACAAATTCAAAAAAAGTATTTCATATACTGATATATATTATTTTGAACAAACTTTATATTTACTTAATATAGGTAGGAATATGAGTTGATATGGAAAGTTTTTTATGTATTTTTAAAAGGTAAATAAAAAAATTAATTCAAATTTTGTTTTAAAAATATATCAGAGAGAGAGAGAGAGAAAGAGAGTATATATGTATATATATATAATCGTGTTAATATAAAAATAAATAAATAAATCATGTCCATGAGTTAATCTTTTATATTTAATTTAATATTATCTGCTTATTTATGATAATTAATATAAATTAAATATTTATTAATAGAATAGCTAGATATTTTTTTTAAACAAATAAGAATTACAAACGTCATTAATAAAATAGAATACATACAAATAATTTATATTCCATTGCTATAAATATAATAACATACAAAGCAGGGAATGTAAATAATGTTATTTGTAATTTATAAAATTACTAGTTTCAAATAAATCAAATAATTATTAATTACATTAAAAGCAAATAAGAATCAATAGTTTCTATTTTAATTAAAATGATGTTGATTCATTGTCACACATAAAATTTTCTTTAAATAAATATAATATTTGAACTTGTACTAAAAATATTTAATTCAATTTAAGATATTTTCACTCAATTCAATATTCAAAACATATAAATTGAATTTTGAAATATACTTGTACAAAGACAACAATCATATTTGTGATGAATACTCATTAATTATCCAGGGTACTGAGTTTTTTTGAATCTGTACAATTCACAAAAATAAAATTTAATAATTTAAAGAAAAATCTTAATTAAACCCTTTTCTTTTAAAATATTTTATTTTTTCTTTATATATATATATATATATATATACGAGGGTGGGATACAAAGTTTCCGACCTGACCAAGAAAAACGATGTTTTTCAATTTTTTTTTTGCTATATTTTTCAACATAATCTCCATCAACACTGATACATTTCTCATAACGGTGTTCTAATTAATTAATAAATTATTTGATTAATTAATTAATTAAATTTAATTTAATTTAAGTCTCATCAACAGTTATGAATCGACGCAAAAATTCGTTTGGATTACGCCTAGCGCCAAATTGTCATTAGAAATGATTTTTCGAAGCAATTTTTGGTCTAACTTTAGGAAATGCGGCACCCACATTGCACACAGCTTTCCATATTCAAATGGTTTTGAAAAATATTTCGCACACGTTCAGCTGACATCGTACAGGTCTCAGCTATCTTGAATTTTGAAAAATAAAACAAAAAATTTTCTTGGTCAGGTCGGAAACTTTTCAGACCACCCTCGTATATATATAAATTCTTATATTCCTATCCAATACATATCTTCACTATAATTGGTTAAAAAACACAAAAGTAATATAATATTCAATCAAATTTAATGAACATCTATTTTCTTGAAAAAAAAAAACTTGAAATACTAATAATAAGAAACATTCTGAAAAGAAAAGAATTGAATTGAATGTTTTCTTTGAAAAAAAAAATTATAATATAGATTAAAATAATGTTTCATCATCTAGAGCTCATGACGAAAGAATATAAAAAAGAATTCTTTGATCGTTTATAGAAAATTGATTGAAGATTGAGATGGAAAATAAGAGTAGGGTGGGGAGTGAAAGAGACAGAGAGAAAGAGAAGTGCATAAACATAAAGACATTGAGTCCTCTTCCAGCGATTTCTGATTGGCAACCGTATAATTAACTGAAAATCGGAAACGTATTAGATATTTATGAACGCGATGGATACGATGACTCTCTATTCTCTCTCCCTCTTGATAATAGAATCAAACTTGTGGTGGGGGAATTTATAATAAAGGCAAATTAGATATTCAATATTTATAAGAAGAGAATCGAGTTATAATAAAAGTAAAATTCCGTATTCTATTTTTAAATAGGACACAATCAGTTGGTGGCCGGAGGCTTGCCTTCAGGGTTTGGACTGAAATAATCATACTTCTGTGTGGTTATTTATTCATTATTCAAAAGAGAGGCTACCATCTGATGCATATAGAAATGATGCCAACCAACATCAACATGGCGAATTGACTCTGGCATTGGCCTATAAAACCCTCTTGAATATTGACTTAGATTAATATTTCTGACATTCTTTTTATATTATATTCAGGTTGAATACTGGGAGTATTTCTATTGATCAATGTATACATACTCATACCTAAAAAGAAACAGACCTATATACAAAAATTTATAAATAAAAAAATCGGGAGTGTCCTCCCCTAGACTTTCCCGCATATAAATAGGTAATTAGGTTATTATTATTATGTTTTAACAACAATAAAAATAAACAAACTAATTAATTTAAATTATAAAGTAAAATGGTTTAACACTATTATATACGAGTATATTTATAATTTACACCTAACGCTACTTGTATAGGTAAAATGTCACTTCCGGTTGTCAGATCATGATGAAATTTGGTATCTGAATTTTTTTAATATTTTTAAATCTATATACAAAATAGGAAGCAAATATCTCGAAGCAAACTGGTACTTTACTTGAAAGGTAAACGCAACCAGTGTAGGTAATGTACCACTTCCGGTTAACCGATCTTGACGAAATTTTGATAGAAATCTACAAACTGTGAATAATATCGGTATACCAAATTTCGAAGTCCTTGCTTGTGTGATTAGTTTCTGAGTAAATTTGCTCACAGACAAACATTACATACATCCATACATCCATCCATCCATACATCCATCCATACACACACACAGACATAATTCGAAAAATGGTATTTTCCGACTCAGGGGTTCCAAAACGTCAAGATCTATCGAAATCTCGAAGTCGAAATTTTTGACGATTCCAATACTTCCCTTATAAAAAGTATGCGGGAAAGTAAAAATAAATTATCGTTGGAATTAAAATCATTCATCTCAAAAAACTAAAAAAATATTCAATAAAAGATGATTAGAAATGATTATTATCTCTATAAATCATGCTATTATTGAGTTTATTATTGAGCTATTCATGAGTTCATATTTAATTTTTCTCTACACCGTCATTGATAAGTAAATAACTAAAATTGACAGTCTTTAAGAAGCAAATGTTTATTTTATTTAACTATTTAATAAAGAAATAACAAAGGGTGGAATAATGATAATTGGTACAACAATACCAATATTGACAATATTTTAAATTTGTTTATAAAATTAAATGTTTCTCAATAGAAATCCATATTGTATATAAAATTAACACATATTTGATTTTGGATTTTAATTTAAATAATTAGTAAATAAAGGTTTGAACATGTTATTGTTATAAATCATAATATTAGTTTATGGATTGATTGATTATATATATATAAATATATATAAAATAAAAAAGTTTGGTTCCTTATTTTACGAGGGAATTTTTTTTTTTATTCATTAAAATATAGAAATCATTTCCGAATTTAACATAGTTTATACAATCTTATAGTTATATTACCAGTATAAGAGCAATATTTCTGAAAGATCTATATATAGAAATATATTTTCGGAACCTCTCAGATTTTTCAATTTATACATTACATTTGATTTGGGGTAAAATTCAATTTTCTCAATTTATACTAGCAAATTTGTTTTTATATTATAATTTATATAACCAATTTATTATTTATGAATTCACTCATTCCAATTTTGTAAAAATTAATGTATAACATTATTTTGTTTTTATATTTTATTATATTTAATAGAATACATTTTTAACAAGAGTATATATTAAAATAATTAAAACAATGTTTTTGTTTGTTTAAATATATAAATCACACATAAATATGATTTTAAGTAAAATTAGATTAAATGAATTTTAAAAGATTGCAACTTAAAATTAATATATATATATATATATATATATATATAGGATTATACATTAATTTGTCAAACAAAAATGTCAAAATTTCATAATTCATATCATTAGTCTAAGTGAAAAATTAAATTAAAAATGATTATAATTTTAAAAGTGTTTAGTAATTAACAATGAATTTGTGAATAAATAGTATTTTTTTTTTCATAAATCTTTACTATGTATCCTACCCAAATTCAAAATTTAATTAACTTTATTTAATATAACATCAATTTGCACACTTCATGGGATAAATGGCTCAGCAATGACATAAACATATTCAAATTTGACAGGATTGTTTGTTTGTTCAGAAGAGGATTCAAATAGAAACGTGCCCTGCCAGAAGATGGGTGTTTAGAAGAGTCAGTCGTTCGACATTCTGTTCGTTTGTCCAAAATCAAATCGGCAACTGTTTGAATTTGAATAAGTTTTTTTTTTAAAATACACTCAATTTTTATTAATTCAAAAAAAGAAAAATAATAATGTTTACAAGTTGTATTATTTGTTTTTGTTTAGATTACAATTAATTGAAACTGAAATAAATCTATAATACTAATATGCCATTACATATCAAATTACTTTTCCATTGATATTAATTTCTCTAAAAAGATTTATCTATATGTAATTCTAAATGATATATTGAAAAATTATTAGAACTTTTTATGCATTTACCTTTAATCTTCCCTTAAATAATCTGTTTTAAATATTGTCTGCGGCAGAAGTTTACAAACTGTAGTACACACACATGTATACAATGGTGGTTATAACATTCATGACTGTTGTACCAACAATTACTTTTAGTAACGAAATTATTTTAGTGGTACCTAAACTTTGTAATAAGGAGGCAACTAGCCGAGAGTGTAGCGTAGCAATTTTCTACACAAGAAGTCGGGGTTCGAATCCAACTAAGAACACATTTTTCTAATAAAATTCAATTTAACATCAGCTGCCTCTGGTTCCAGGAACTGTCAGTTCCTGGTTCTATCCTGATTTTATTCAAGGTAACGGAAAACCACCGCATTAAAATAACATTCCCAAGAAAAATCATCATGGCTGGGCAGCTTCTAAGGCTATCATAGTCATGATGATAGCCAAACTCCGTAAGGGAGACGGCACCTTAAGAAGAAGAAGAAACTTTTTAATGGAAGTTTATGTGGTACCAACTACAAAAAGTTTGAGAACCGCTCGTCTACATTAATACAAATTATGAATAACGCCTTGATAAGTTATTAAGATGACATTTCAATATTTTTTTTCTGAAATATAAACATGAGGGAGTCAATTTACATTTAATACATTTATCATTGAATTAAACAAAAGATTTTATGAATAAAAAATAAATCATTTGTGTCATTTATTGCTTATCACTAAATATATATATATATTCCAAAATCAGATGTTTTCAAAATAGATCTCACCAGGTATATACTATATATATGTTTGTTTTATATGTAATCGTATTCTCATCTCCCTCTATTTATATATATGGGTGTTTTTGTTTGTTACAAAAATGAAATGGAATTGGATTGGTTATCTCTAAATTAGTGATAGAATTGGTTGAAATCGCCCTCTGAGTAAGGATTAATATAAAAAACCTCCCTTTTTTGGCAATATATCCAGAAACTGACTAATTTGTTTGGAGATTAGCGGGGCTGACAGATTTTCAACAAGCCGCCAACTCCAAATGAACAAGCATCTATAAAATTCTGATTAAATTCATTAATTTTTTCCCTACAACTTTTTTTTCATGTCGTTTATACGACCGCCCAGGATGGGAGCACAGAGTCACCGATTATATATGGTTTTTTTGGGGGGAACATTAAAATACAAAAAATATTAAAAAAAAGTTGAGAACATCGTCAGCCACGAAGGCTCAGTGCACTCACCAAGTGTGAAATTAACTCGAAAGGCGGTGGAGGAGGGGAAGAGGGCGGATCGTTGTCGCCATCTGTGAAGAATGAAAGGGTGGTAATCGGCAACACCCTCCACAGAGTGCATTCGGCGATAGACCGTTGAATTTCTAATCACAACTCCCGGCGGGACTTCGGCAACCTCCCATGACAGTTGCTGTCCCCGCCTGGTTTACGTAGCTGACTCCGCATTATTCATCTTTCAATGCGTTTTTTTTCGAAACATCGCTTTACTCTCCCTCTCCCTCTCTATTTTCTACCTTCTAATTATTTCCAGCATTCGTTTCTCATTTTTATTTCAATTAAATGAAATTTTAGAGATTTACTTTTTAAGAATAATTCGAATACATTTTCATCCATTCTATTTATATCATCCGTCTAAGAAAAACATAATCTTATTATACTATCAAAAATTGTATATATATTTGTATTTGGGGTATATTAAACTGCTCTAATATTTTTTTGAAATTCACACAATAGATAATTTTTATAAAGAAAAATTGATCTGTATTGGTTTCAGCCTCGGGAAAAATCATCTTCATTAGTTTTTTCTTAATTTAAATTTATATGACGTCACCAGCTACGTCGGCCAGCGCTTCCTTATATATAAAATATATTATATTAATTCAAATTACGAAATATATATTGTTATATCAACAGACTATACTTTTCTGTCTTTCAGACCATTAATACATACTTTTAAGGTGTATATGTTTTATGACTATTTTATGTTCTTTTAAATTATTTGAACGGTGTGGTTCGGTGAACCAGGTATAATATAATTATAAGAAGAATAAATATAATAATTCTTTGAATATAAGTTAACTAATCCCATAATTCTAAAAAAAAAATTAGAGAAGATAAAATACAGATTAATTTACTGGGTAGAAAATCATAATTAAATTAGATTCAAATTGTATATCATTTTAATTGAGGCAAGAATGGGAGATGAAAAACTAGCGAAAAGTCAATTTGTGGGGAGACCAATTAGAAAACCAACTTTTGGAAAACGAGCGTTTGAAAGACCTGGATAGACTTTGTAGGATAAGATGTAAGAGAGATGGGAGAAAGTAGGAGTTGAATGGGGGTGGCTATGGAGAAATGTTGTTGCTGCGGTCAAGGAATTTCTAGTTCCTTACAGTCACAGAGAGATAGATCTCATTTTAATTTTTATTTTAAATTACTTATATTATAATGCAAAGCGATCATTGCTTAGTACTCATATTCTTAGTACAATTGCTTCATTATCCTACTTGCATACATCATTTTTTAATGGATTAATATGAAAAACTAGTAGTTTTTAAAAACATCTTCATTTAATGATTTAGATAGTTAATAAATAAAATATAAATTAACAAAAACAAAAAAAAAAAAAATTAACAAATGAGAATAAATTTTTTACTCTCAAAAAGATAAAAAAAAGTTTAATTCATTGTTTTTTATTTTTTTATTTTTTGTAATAATAAATTTCTCTAAATGTGAACTTTGCTTTTCCATTTGACTAAATGTTTGTTGTTTCATGTTGATGTGCTCTTGTTCTTCGCCTTGGTTTCATTTGGATCTCCTTTGATAGGAGTTGTTTCTCTTCAATAGCTATTAATGCCTCCGTTGATTGATGGATTGATTAAATCCGGGTGGCGTTATTATTCTCGTGATGATAACGACTCCCCATGTCAACCCGAGTTGTTCCCCTGTTCCATCATGCTCGTCGGGCCCAAATATTTTCGAAATTGATCCATTTTTCAGTGCGCCGGCTGTGAGTTGGCAAAAAAAAAAAAGAAAAAAAAAATAGCGAACGCGAAGAGTAGAGAGCAACCAGCAATGGGCTCACAGAGGGATGAGTTGGAGGGGTGAGTAAATGTGTGTGTTTGTTTCTCTCTGTGGGTGTGTGAATGTGTGTGTTTAGCGTTTATGTCGGCCTGTTATCTATTCCATCTGTAATGAAAAATACACACATGAACAGAGATTTATAAATTTTTACGAGTAGCTTACTAAAGTTAAATGATAAAATGTACAAATTATAAATGAGGTATATATTAATTTTAATATTATTTTTAAAATATAATTTAGCCCAATAAATTAGTTTTTAGATAGTGAGAATTTTTAAACTAGTGTCCATTAATTTTTAAATTTATCATAACGTTAAATAAAAAAAATATAATATATAATTTATAATAATAAATAAATATATTTATTAGAGATGGGACCCTGAAAGAGAAGTGAATATAAATTATATATATTTTGGGAGGATAAACCCTTCTTAAAAGAATAATTAAATATAATTTTTGCTTGATATATGAAAAAATATTTTACAAATTATGAAAACAAAAACATTTAAAATATAAGTAATTTTTAAAATTTTTAAATTATTCAATTCTTCTATGTCTTTAGCAAACGATATTATGAGGAAGTCTATATTTAACAAAGCTAAACATTTCCTTGCTTGTAAATTTTGTATAAAACTACCACTAATCGATTTAAAGTTGAAAAAAAAAACGTTCATATTTCAAAGTTGGGTGACCATATTTCAATTACATCCAATAAAATTCATCCATAAAATCTTTTTCCATATTTTAATGCTTATGTATGGCCATGTTTGGTGGTAAGAGTGATTGTGGGGTGTTACACCCGTTATCGTTAGACCCGAATGACTTCCTAGCCGATCGGCTTTCCCTTCGTTTTATTCATCCCCCATTTTTTTTTTTTTTTTTTTTTTTGAAAGGCACTTAGCGAATAGTTTTTCAGGCTAAGGTTTCAACCAAAAATCGATGAACAGCTAATAAAAGTTGAATAATGTGCCATGTGCTATATGCACGCGACTATATATCTAATATTAAATTAATAATATAGAGGGTCAAATCGATGTTGAAACAAGGGAGGGCCACTTAGCGAGGCACTTTTGAATCTCACATTTCGGGTAAATTTTAAACGTATAAAAAATTCCTTTTATCAAACATTCTAAAGAACAATTGTTTTTTTTTATTACCGATATACAGAGGTGGTTATTTTAAATCAACTCCTGAACTTTATGCAACCAAATATTTCCTGACAATTTAAAAAAAAAATAAATAGTCCTTCTGTGGGAAGTTTTCCTTTTATAAAATATTTTCTAACTTTAATAAATCATTTTTTTGTATTGGCTCTCTCACACACATTTTTACATTATTATTAATCTACTCAGATTGACTTTTTAATTACTAAACTATTAAATTAATTAAAATCAATTTATATATAAGGTGGATGTTTTAGCTTTTTTTATTGAAATGTTTTTTTTAGTAGAAAAATATATTTTATTTAAAATAATATTATTATTAAGCTACACACTTTACTGCCTATCTTGTATCTTATTACGTTCAAATATATTGTAAACTTAATTATTAAGTCTCCTACGAATGTTTATTATTTATAATAGTTATTTATAAAAAAATGAAATTATTATAAATATATATATATAAGTATTAAATATTTCCTTTTATTACATTATTTATATTTATATTTGATTTATTTTCAGTTTTTTTTTTTAATTTAAAATAAAAAAAACAAACGATTTTTGTTTTTTGCACAAATAGCCAATAGGGTTAAAGTTCTTTTCGTGTTTC
This sequence comes from Labia minor, assembly GCA_963082975.1. NCBI lineage: Eukaryota > Metazoa > Arthropoda > Insecta > Dermaptera > Spongiphoridae > Labia > Labia minor. The sequence continues at coordinate 48,540,248 of OY720349.1, read as the reverse complement.
AATCAAACGAACGATGGTAATAAAACGTAATCAGCACTCGTTTAATGAACACAAAAAAAAGCTTTTTGTGCCTTTTAGATTTGGTGTTGGATGTCAAAGTTCGGCAATTAGAACCAGGATTAGGGAAACAATAAATTCCAAAAAAATTTCAACAGAAAAATCAAAAACAAAATATTTATTTAATAGGTTTTAGAATAATTAATTATACTAATTATTTTAATGTAATTTAAAGCTTTTTAATTAACACTTTTCGATCAAAAATAAAAATAAATAAATATAATAAAAAATACATCAATCACTTTAGAAAAAAACCTATTTGTATTATTATTTTTAATTAAAAATTAATTAATATTTTTTCCCAATATTTTCTTATAAATTTTAAAAAATATTAATTATATGATTCGTAAAACAATACAAATTATATTTAAATTTTATAATTTATATATCTTGTTAGGATTAAGATCTCTTTGAATAATATAAATGATATTAAGTATGTATTGAATTATTTTTTTACTTATTCTTAATTTTTCATTTCAATAAAACCAAGAGATAATATAAAGTCAATTCTACATTTATATTTGAAATAAGTTTTATGATAAAACTATAACTTATTTTTTTATATTCTTTTAAATTTTAAATATTAAAAAATACACTTTTAAATATTCTTTATATACATTCAGCTGGATAGGTGAATATTGATAAAAAAGCATTTAGATATGTAGGTATAGATCGAAAAAATGTATTGAAAGTCATAAATTGGACCCTTCGTCCTTTCGTTCTCTCAGGATTTCGATTTTTAACTGTAAGTTATATTTTTTTTCCACTGACACTCATTGAATATAACTTTGGATCAAAGAAATAGGAATGGAGTGAACCAAAACAACATTTGAATAGCCGCAACCGAATTTATTAAACGAACACACCCGGGAATGGAAATGCAGACAGATAAACAGAGAGAAAGAGAGAAAATGGTAAAAGAGGATGAAGATTAATAAATAAAGAGCTCTCTTGTCCTCTCTCGACTTTTATATGGTAAAATTATTTGAAAACTGAAAAACCAATATAGCTATATACCTATATATACTAAATGCTATTAAAAAAATTATATAACTCTGAATTATAGAGTGAAATTATTATGTTAAGAGACAGGCTTAATTTTTTTTTTTGCGGGTGTATTTTATCAAATGATTTATAGAAATTTATTCAACTTTTTTTAAAAAAATAATTTGAAATTTAAAATAGTAAATTATTTACAAACGATTATAAAACTTGGGAGGAATATGTTTTCAAATCTGATTTTTTTTTTCTTCTCTCTTTTACCTTTTTGCAATCGATTGACTTTTTTATTTATATTTTCTGATAAATCCCTAAAAATACATATTTTGAAAAAATAAAACATTAATCTGGTTTTACTATTTACTATACTATTATTTACTTTCTCTCTCTCTTTCACGCACACACACATATACTAATTCATTATAAATTTTATTTATCTATTTATTTATTTAGCAGATTTTATTTTAGAATTTTTCTAAACAATTTCAATTAAAAATTCTTTTATAAAATATTTTGGTGACTGGTATGTATCATTATCATCATGTACAATGTATGTAAATATTTATAATTATTTATTTATGATATTTGTTCCCTTTTTTTAAAATATCACTATAGTCTTCAACAAAATTTGAAAAAAAAAAATATTTTATTTAAAAAATGAATCACACAACATTATTCTTATAAATATAAATGATTGTTTCATTAAATTAATATTTCAAGTATAAGCAAATCAAAATTATAGAACAAATTTTTTTATTTAAATTTAAACTATTTTAATATTTCATAATTTAATCATTTTACATATTTATTCATTTATCTGTTTACCTTTGAATAAAAATTATATGTGTATTTAATCAGCTATTTAGAATTTTCTTTTTCTTTTTTCTTTGTCACTGGTGGATGGATTTATCTTATATTTTTTTGATATTTTTGATGTATTTTTGATGTAACAAGTGAAATCGATTATTTGGTAAGAATATTCTTTGCAACTGTTCTATTGTGTATTTTATGATAAAAGAACGACAAGCGAACTCTCCAACTATATCATAAATAAGCAAGTGTGATTGAGAACATATACTAATGGACATTACATCTCCTCTATCTCTTGAATCACAAAAAGATCGCCTCTCAAGTTCTTTCCTGTTTGAATTAGGGTGTGTGCCCCATATTCTCCTCTCTTTTTATACTGTTCCGATAACGACTTTTTTATTTTCTACAATAGAAAATAAAAAAAAAAAAAATTGAACGAAACGGGAATTAAATGATATAAAATTCAATTGAAATCTACAAACGATTCAAGTTTTATTGAACAGTAAAGTAAGAAATAATGCCTTTTGAGAAACGAGTAGACTTCTCCAAATTATGGCGTTACTTGTTACAACAATAAAAAAAAAGAAATAATGAAAGAATTTCAATGAATGAGAACCATAACTCCCCATCACCACTTTTTTTGTTAAAATTATTGATTATATTTAAAGAAATTTAATTATTATTCAAATGGTAATAAAATTAAGATCAAATGAATTAATTTTCATTTAAAATATTATTATTATTATTTAAATTATAGAATAGATATGTTCAAGAATTGATAATATATAGCCTTAAATAATATTAAAAGTCAAAATTTACAGCTTTTCATGAGAGAAGAAAACTCCTGTTTTTAATTTATTGATGTAATTAACTTGAACTTTATCTGTTATCAGCTTTCAAATAATAACCCAATAATAGAATTTGTTTTAATTGTAGTCTCAGAGATTAGCATATAAATATATATATATACATGTATATTTGAAAAAATAAATTAATAACAAGTTGATTAAAATTGTATTTATATATTATAAAATATCCTAAAAATTGACAATTTATTATTTATTTATTTTTAATTTCATTTTGTATAATTTCATTTTATTTTGCATCTTTAATCTCACCAATCAGATTCAGTGATCAACTTTCCATTTGATTCCAAAAAATTGTTTTTATTTATTTAATTCATATTTCAACTTAAAGGTAAAAAAATACGCTTTTGTTTAATGAATAGCATTTAATTAAATTTGAAAATATTCATGTTTGTAATTCAAAAGAATTTCAAATAAGTAAAATTAATTACCTATTTTTCTCTGTGACAGTATGAAACTCTAATTTCTTGGCATCTACATTTATTCAACCTTCCAAATAATGAGCCACCTCCATATAACTCTCATTCTCTCCCAACTCTATCACGTGTCCCTTTATATTGTTTGACCATCTTGTCCTTGGTCTACCATCCGGTTGCTTCCCCATTGGTCTCTTTATAAACAAGTTCTTGGTAGTCTTTGCTCATTAAATTAAATTAAATATATATATATATATCTTTAGATTTATAGGATTTAGATGAAATAATACACAATAAAATTAATATATAGTTAGGTAAATAGATACTTCCCACTAAAATTAAACTAAAAGGGTTGTATTAACTTTGAAAAGGGGAAGCAATTTTCTTTTCTTTTCTTTCCTTATCTAATGTTAGTTAAAGCCAAAAATGAAGGAAAGAAGCACGTAGAGCCAACACGAATATAAATGCCCCTCTGATATGTCAATCAATGTGAATACTCGTTTCCTATCTACTTTCAAACAGATGAATTTGCATTCAACATTGCCGATTGGCAATTAAAATTACATTTAGTATAGATGAACCTGAACATTTATATAAGAAAAATGAATATCCACATAACAAATATACAGTAGACCCTTAATAAACCTTATTTAAAATCATTACGTATTTGAACATAATTAATGAAGCTTTCGGACTTGTTCAAATCATTAGCTTACATTGAAAGAATCCATATTCTTTTCCTTTGCTAAGCTAAACTATATATTGTAGATTAATTAAACTTGGTATGACTATTGTTTATGATAATTAATCAACATTAGAGTGAGCAACATGACAAGAAAGTGTAATTGTTCCCTTTATAATGATATTAATAAGATTTATATAATTCTCATTTTATACGAAATTAAGATCATTAGATACGGGAACAGATGAGCAACAATACAAACAAACATTTTGATTCTTTAGGTTTGTTTGTAAGAATCTATACAAATTAAAAGCTTTAGATAAATATTACAACATTAATAATTGTTTTAATAAAAATATAAAATATATAGGGGCATGTCAATAAGTCCGTGACTTTTGAAATTTCCCGTCTCTTAAATGAAATAGTAACACTGCTCCTGTTGGCAGGGAACTATTAGCTGACTCCTGTCGAAATTTGAACCAGCTAGGTCTTCTAGTTTTTGTTTGGCATCCATTAATAGAAAAATATTTCGTGATTTGAGTAGAAAATAGAAAAAGTGAATTTCCATAAAAATACATGAATTGGGATATGAATTGCTCCCTCATCCGCCCTATTCTCCGGAGTGACTATTTATTGTTTTGAAACCTGAAGAAATGACCCGGCTGAAAGAGTTTTGACTTCAAAGATGAAATCATTTCACAAACAAAAACCTATCTTGATGTACTCGACAAATCTTATTTTTTGGAAGGAATAAAAAAAAATGAAGAAATTTATAATGAAGTGTATAAAGCTCAAAGAAAACTACGTTGAAAAATAAAATAATTTTTTATCCAAAAACCTGTGTTTCATCCAAAAATCACGCACTTATTGACCTGCCCTTGTATATTTAATTTTATTAATGATAAATTAATATATTTATTAGATTATTTTTTATCATCTTTTTATCTTTTTAAATATTTGAAAAATTTTTATTTTAAAAAATAATCATTTTTTACTATTTAAAATTGACATTCCTTTTAAAATTTTAATTAATTACAATCCTTGAAATAAATTTTTATCATAACAAACCAATCACCTTATTCTACAATCCTTTTGAAGATTTTTTTATTTCATTTTCGTCTCCTAAATAGAAATATTCCTGTGGGATCTAAGTAATTCGTCCATGAAAGGGGAAGGGTCGATTTTCACTCTGAAGACTAATTTTTCAAGAGTCCGACTCTACCATCCGCATCCCCGGGGGATTCATGTAACTAATTTTTCGCCAACTGTTCTTTTGATATAAAACAACAAAAAAAAAAAAAAAAGATTGAACACTTCCTATCGATTTAACGATGTAATATTGGTACATAATGGCCGAATATTGGATTTTGACTACCCTGTTTCCTGACCCTCCATTTAAAAGGATTATCTCTGTGTATTTATTTTTCTTACTCCATTTTCCTATTGACAATAAATATTTATTTATGCTTTTTCATGGTTATATTCTTAAGTGGATATTATTAAAAATATAAAAAAAAATCCTATTTTGAATTTTAAAATAAAAGAGATCCATTTAATTAAGTTTATTATATACTAGCATGTGTGTTATAGGCTAAATTATTATATAATTAAGTATATAAAGGAAAAAAATATAGAAGCTAATGAATAACTTTGAGTATGTACCTTTTGTATTTTTTTCTAGAATGGTTTTTAATATTTATTTCATTAATTCTTGAATTAAATTCATCTAAAACGAACGAATTAAAAAAATTATAAAAAATAACTGAATCTTAATAAAATAAAATCTAGTTGATACAAAAATGGATTATATACAACAAAAAAAAAAAAAAAAAAAAGAAAAAAAATTTGAGAAACTTTTTTCCTCGACATTTATCATCTCTTCTCGAGAGGATCTCTCATCCGTTAATTTAATATATTTCCCTATACATTTTAATACAATTTAATAAAACTATAATTTTTTTTGTCAGTTTTGATAGCGGCTTGTTTCTTTAGCATCTTCTATTTCTTTATATGCCTTCCCTCTCTGATATCCACTTTAAATATCCTCTTAGACATTTATTTATATATCTAAGTTAAGTTATAGCTTGAGAAAGCCGCAATGTTATTATTTATATGTAGATATACGTATATTTTGATAAAGAGGACACCAAGTAGAAATATGTTTCTCAAATGTGCGGAAGATTTGGATTCCCTCTTCGCCATCTGCCCTTTCCTCTTTACACCCAAACAAATCATTAGTCTCAAGTGGATCGGCTTCCTTAAGGGTGGTTTTCTGAATGTAAAGGAAGAAAAAAAAAATTCTATCCAGTATCCTACTTCAAATTATATTTCAAATATTTCAATATTTATTTATATTTTTTTGAGATATTTTAAATCTCATCGGATAAAATTGTAGTTTGTTTTATTTTAAATTTTAAAGTTTTTATTAATAAAAAATTATATACTACTAGGGTCAAAAAGTTCGCGGAATGGTCGCTTATAGTCAAGTATTTCTTAGCTGAAAGGGAAATTTTTGTTTGTGAGGTTGGCATAACTGGTAGTGAATGTGCTTTTGAAGTTAGCAGGCAGTTGTAGTTGGTTCCGTGCGTTCGGTGTTTAATATTGTAGATCGTAGTTTGTTTCTTTCGTCGGATTGTGCAATGTCGTCATTAGAGCAGCGTGGCAATATTAAATTCTGTGTGTTGCTGGAGAAATCACCCTCGGAGACTCTTGAGATGCTAAAAAAAGCATACGGAAATTCTGCGATGAAGAAAACAGCAGTTTACGAGTGGCATAAGCGTTTTCGCGACGGTCGCACAACGTCAGAGGTGATTGAAAATGCGACGGAGCGGCTGAAGGAACTTTCAAAAAACGGCTTTCAAGAATGTTTCCAACAATTATATGAACGGTGGAATAAATGTGTAGATGCAGGAGGAGAGTATTTTGAAGGGAAATAATGTAAGAATGTTATAAATATTTTTAATAAATTTTTAATAACCAATTCCGCGAACTTTTTGACCCTAGTAGTATATAAAATATGTAATTATGATATATATTAGAATTTTATTTAAAGGGTTTCTTATTCATTGGTACCTATTCTTCTGGATTTTCGGTTAAAAATTCTTAAAATTTAATATTTATAATTATTATTATTATAAAATTGGAAAAATATTTATCGAATTGTCTGTTGCATCCTTTGTCTTATTAAAGTAATGTTGTTTTGGGTGAGTGGGGAGGGGGTTAATGATGAAGAATTTTTTTCTTGATTGTCTATAGGATTTTTATATCCGCGCAATTCTTTCTCTCTCACTCTCTCTCTTTTTTTCACTCTCCTTTTCTCTATCTTTTTGGAGAAAACAAATATTTGTAATTCCTAAAGATCATTTTTCAATTTTAATGATAGCCGCCCTCTTGGCTGGATTAGCTGTGGCTCCCCCGGCTTAAGAATAAAACCAGGGCTTTAAGTAAGCCGATCGTCCCCGGGGTCCTCCATTTGCGGGACCCCATCCCGCAGAGCTGATTGCCTTCTTCCACCCTTCATCTTTCAGCCTCACCCTACAACTCGTTCGGTAGAAGCTTGCGCCCCAATTGGCATTCGCCCACGAATATGAAAACCCAGCGCAGAAAGACAATTCGAAAGAAATGTCAGATCTATTCGCGACAGTTGACATTACAATATGTGTTTTGTTGCATTTTTTTTTTATCTCCACTCAAGTTTTTAATGCCTCTACATTAACCTAGATTCATTTTTCCTAACAAATTGCATTTCATATCGAAAAATCAAATATACGTATTATATAATAGAAATAAATCCAAATTGATTTCTTTTTTTAAATAATATAAAATAATATAAATTTCACAATTATTCATTTTAAAATCATAAATTCAAAATCGTAAAAATTAACTCTTAAATCTCTATTTTTTAATTTAATTGTACATAATTAATTTTCTCGTTGGACTAGGATACGAGAATTTTAGTGATGTTTATTCTTAACCGACACCCACACACATGAATTTCAAAACTAATTTTCAACATCGTAAATATTCTATATTTCTATCTTAATTTATTTAACCGTATAGGAAAGATATATAATCATCTAGACAGTTTCATTTTATTTTTCTCGTTATCTTCCCTGTATAATGGAATTTGTTTTTACAGGAACGAACAAGTTTTTACCAGATGAATAAATTTTACATAGTATTAAGTAAAAATATTGAAATAAATCAAAAAGACACTTTTAAATTATTATATTAATAAAATTTGTCATGCAAATGAAGTGATAAAATCCATTTTATGAGATTCGAATCTCTATGATTGCCATCATATATTATTATTAATATTTTTATTTATCGGATTTGCATTTGTTTTCGTTTTTTTGATTTTCCTTTGCTTGGAAATTATCTCTATAGTACTTGACATACAAGGACTTTCAATTTAATTGTTTACTTTATCGAAATAACAAATTTATTTTATTTATTTATTGAATAAATATTGATTTCACTATGTCATATAATAAAATTTTTACCCATTGGAATAAAAAAAAAATATATGAGGTTTTTAAATATATAGAAAATTTTAATAACAATAATTGAATGAAATTTAATTTAGTCAACTGATGAATAATGCTAATAATAAAAAAAGATTTATATATATAAAACACTAATCAAATATCAAGGGGCTCATTCAAACGGCAGCATTCAAGGCACCCACTCAAGTCTGGAGAGGAAAGGCTGACGTTTTATTTTTCAAATTCAAATTCACGTGTGAATTCGATTAGTATCTCTGACGAGAAGAAATTCAAAATCCAAGAGCAAGAAAACACGATAAAAAAGAGAGAGACAATCATACTCCATTCCAATTCAGATAAAGCCGAATTTTTTTTCTTCAAAAACACCAAAGAGTACAAGAATTATTTTATATTTGAATAAATATGTACCATTAAAGACCATTTAATTTCAAACAAAGATTCTGTTGGTTTACTATTTTCAATGATTTATTAATTATTTTCTAAAGTTATAATCAAATTTTTTTAAATTTTTATTTTGTTCGTATCTCGTTACCGACCGACGATAGTAAGGGAGGTATTGTTTTCACACCAAATTTCACATGTGGAGATTTTTACATATCTCCACGAATCATGCATTTTTTTAACAGAAAATTTAATTTTTTAGCATGATGTCTGTCCGTCCGTCCGACCGTCCGTCCGTATAGATGTGTACAGCTTGAACAGCTCAACGGATTTTGATGAAATTTGGTATATTTACTTAATGCATCAGTATGATGAATTGATCAACTTTTGGTGGTAGTATTAGCGATCGACGATAGGAAGGGAAGAGTTATTTTCACACCATATTTCCCATGAGGAGATTTTTTACATATCACCACGAATCATGCACTTTGTATTGGTTTTATCCTCGAGAAAAATCATCTTTATTGGTTTTTTCTTAATTTAAAATTATATGACGTCATCCAGCCATTCATGACGTCACAGCCTGGTCTTACATATATATTATAAATAAAATAAAATTAAAAATATTTATGTTATATTTTATATTCATATCTGTTTTTTATTACATTAATAGATATATTAAAATTATTTGAAATTGTTTCTGTAGCTGAAAATTAATTTACTTCAAACCGTCGGTCGGTTCGGACCTGCCCACAGGTCAACTTATTTTTTATTATTGTTCACATCCATATTCAGATTTTATAATTTTATAAGAAAATTGAATTGTCATATTTTCTTAGAATGTGTTATTAAATATATAATATATGAAAATTCATCTGATTTAAACTTTGCTAAATAATATTCAATGGTGATCTTGTCATCTCGTATTTAAATGTGATCATTCCAAATTGAAGTCTCAATTGAATTAATTAATTATTTAAATAATATATTTTGCAGAGAAATATAAATATGAGTAAATTGGATAATTAAAAAGCTAATTAGTTTTAAAATCGACAAGAAATATTTTAAATTTTAATGAGCATCAAAAACAATTAAAAATGAAGAAAAAAAGCTTTAAAAAATAATATATATATATATATTAACATAATTTAAAAATTACAGTTATCATTTCTTAATCATATTCTTAATCATAATTTATTCATTAAAGAGAAATATTTTATTTTTTATTTTTATTTAAAAACTGATATCATATATAAAAAGCAGTTAAATGTTAGTAATGAATGTTAGTTTAAGGGATGTAAAGAGAAGAGTTGAAGCAAAACACTATTTAAAAACAAAACCACATATTTTTTTTTATCTCAAAACCTTGTGACATTAAAGATGAGATCCAATTTCTGTTATCCTAACAAAATGTTATTATTTTTTTCTAAGGTTTATTTTTTACTAAATGAACAAGAAATAAAAATAACAATAATTCTTAACTAAATACAACTTGTAATAATAACATTTCTGTTTGTTTTGTTTTAGGTAAGGAGAGAGAGGCAGTAGCGTCTTTATAATATTTACTAAGAATTCCGCATCAAAAGGTATATAAGTCTTTTAATTAATTATTTGTTTTATCCTTTTTATTGACAAACATTTATTTATTATTTTTATATTTATTTGCGGATTGATGTTACAATTGATCTTATAATTAAAAAAACAATATTTAACGAACAAAAAGTTCGTTATATGAATTCGCTAAGAATGATTGTATTTCACTTGCTTTTTTCAAAATAAAAATCAATAGGGCCAACTTCCAAACTCTTTAGTAAAAATTGCCGTTGATATTATATTTTACTATAAAATTCATAATAATAAAATTATTTTGTAATATAATTATATCAAAAATTTAAAAATTATTTATATTTAAAAAAAAAAATTATAAATATAATTATTCTAATTAATACATATAATTATAAATTTTTAAGGTGTATTTCTTCTGCATATCAGTCAATTTTGGAAATTAATCTATCTATAATTATAGTAAAGAAGATCAATGGTATTTAAAATGGTGAACGTAGGGAATTTTCAGAGAACGCATTGATTCCCCGCGTATAAAATTATAATTAGAAACATAATTAAATATATACCAGAAACAATCCAAAAATATACTCTTACTAGATATAATTCTGGAAAACTTTTATTTGTATATAATTATGAAATAATAATATTTAATATATATAATCTGCTAATTGATATTAATTAATCCCTTCCTGGTATCATATGTATAAAGATTACCATATTATAAATTAGAAATTAATTTGAGCATTTTGAATTAAATTAGAATTTCAAAGAAATAACAACAAATCGAAATTTTAAAAAATTCAACTTCAAGTAATTATTAAAAGTGTTTATTAACACACATTGTAAAGTTTAAATTCGTTTCCCTAAAATGCGGCCCCTGTCGCATTGCTTCTAATCAAAAAGGTCCATGGAGTCATTTGGGTTGGCCAGGTCTGATTTAGAGTATTTGAGAATAGGTTTCTTCACAGCATTTATGCGGCAAAGAAAGATGAGGATACCGGGGAGACTGCATTAACGAGGATTTGCATCTCCAGACATAGTTAAAATTATAAAATCGAGAAGGCTGCGCTAGAATAAGAGATGAAAGAATGCCGTAAAATATTGGAGGGGAGACCGATTGGGAAACGTCCGCTTGGAAGACCAAGGACGTGGTGGGTGGACAGTATAGGTAGGGACGCGAGAGAGATAGGACAGGGTAGGAGTTGGATGGTTATGCTTCAGGATAGGGACGCTTGGAGAAATATGGTTGCTGCGGCCAAGAACTTTCGAGTTCTGTAGAGCCACAGAGATAGATAGATAGAAAGTAGATAATATTATATTTTCTAATTTCTCAAATTAATATATAACGTCTTTTGACTAATAATATTTGGCGCACAAATGGTATATTTGTACAAATAAATAAAAAACACAAATTATCTTGAAATTTAAAATTTTCTTTTTTAAATTTTAAGTAGAAATCACTAAAACCTATGACATCATTTTTGGCAAAACAGTTTATATTTATTCTAATCCCTCTTTATAACTATATTGTGCCTCTCTGCTCTAACTTTTGCCTGTGGAAACACTAAGAGTATTATTAATTTGTAAAAAAAAACATTTTTATTATTTTAATTGATTTTTATAAAAAAATATTAATATATACATATACATATATACACGAAATATTATATGTATATTGAATATATAATTTTTTTATATTTATATGATTTATGTAAATAGAATCAATTTTTTATTCCACCAAGAAACAAATACTATTAGGGATTTAATCTAATCCGGATGATTCATCATTTACCATAGGGAGATACAAAAACAAATAAGACAATATTAAAAGGGGAAGGCAAATCAATTTGATTTTCAGAATTTTTTTTTAGGTATGATTAAAAATAACAATAATAATAATAATAATAATTTCGTAATCTAAGGCTGACTGTTATTATCATGATAAAGTTTTGGCTTTTCTTTCACCAGGTTTCTATCAAAAATGAATAGAAAGGATATTGGATGGAAAGGGGCAGATTGAAAATTATTCCGCCTCGAGGCGCTACAATTTGTTTACTCTCCACTCAACTACCATTTCCATCCAGGCCCCCACCTAAAATCCAGAGATACAATGAACAATTCAAAACTTCAATGAATATTTTTTATTGATAACATGGATAACGTTAATATAATATCAGAACCACATAAACGAGAGATTTTTATTTTTACCCTCTATTCTTTTTTTTAACAAAGATATATGTACACATACATATATTTTTGGAAAAAATATTTTATAATTTATATTGTTTTGAGCATAAAATGAAAAATATATCTAAAGATAAATTATTAAATTTATTACACATTCAAGTGGATTAATTATAATATATTATATCTTTTTGTGATTTTTATTATTAATACTACTACTACTTATATATTTTATTTTTCTCATATTTTATTTTCTGACAATTTAAAATCAAATCAAATTATTATTTTTAATTAATTATCTTTTTTTTCATAAAAGAAATTTTTGTATATTTTAAGATTTGTTTTTTTTTTTTTTATTTTAATGTTGATTTAAAAAAAGAGAATATAATGATTAAAAAAAAAATTATGAGGAAAAATTATAATATGTACAAGTATACATTCCTTTTCGGTTGAATCATATCTTCGTTTTTTTTAATTAAGATCTGCTATATTATATGCTATATATAGATATAATTTATTTTTCAAATGAAAAATATCCTTGTTGAATATTTCATTTAATAAAAATGCCTTTTTAATTAGAAGGAATCTCAGTCAGCCAAATGAAAAGTTTTTAGTTGAAATTTTGGAAAGATTGAGATTCAAATGAAAGGAAATCATTAGGATTTTAATCTTAAATATTTCACTCTATTTTCCTAAGTATTCAATTAAAAGCAATAAGCCATATAATTAAAATATCAAATCGTTTATTTAAGAATAGTTGAGGACATAGCGATATTTTTTATTTGATAATCCAAAAATTCTATTCCTGTAAATTTACATTTAATCTGTAATGATTTTAGAGTTATCCTTCCGCCATTAGCTGACTCATTCTTGATATAATTGGTATCAATTTTGGAAATTCCTCATAAATATTGCCAAGCCTTTTATTTTATTCAAAGAAAAAAAAGGTCATCGCCATTTGATTATTTAGTTTTTATTAGAATAAAAAATTTAATCCATGTATGTATCAGGGGGCTGAAAGTGTTAGTCCTTGTGTTGTTAATCGATCGATCAGAAACTTTCCCCTTCCATTCTTCCTGTTGTCAATATTGATAAGAGTGTCTAACAGCTGGCTTCTCATATGGGAAAAAGAAATAAAAAAACACAAAACAAACAAAAAGATTTGTCCAAAAGTGACACACTCAGCATTCGTTTAGTAAGTGAACGTGGGTGGGGATGAGATTGGGAAAGGGGATTGTGATGTATGCATAGTATTCTCTTAGGCTTTTTTGACCCTCACCCTTTTGTCAAAAGGCACACCCAATCAAATTGGATTGTCTACTTCATTCATCAACATTCTTTTATCGAGGAGTATAACTTTTATTCACCCTTGACTTTTGGCAGAGATTATCGAATCGTTCTAAATCATAATAAAAGTATAAATCTATAAATCGAAAATATAAATCTTTATGTATATTTAGTAGAAATATATTATTAATGAACAAATGTTCTCCAGAACATTTTATTCATATATATATATATATAATATTATTTTATTTATAATGGCTAAGTTGGAACACCAATTTCAAAAAAAAATAAGTTGACCGACCGACGGTTTGAAGTAAATTAATTTCTAACTACAGAAACAATTTCAAATAATTTTAATATATCTATTAATGTAATAAAAAACAGATATGCATACATAAATAATAAATATAAACATTTTTAATTTTATTTTATTTATAATATATATGTAAGACCAGGCTGTGACGTCATGAATGGCTGGATGACGTCATATAATTTTAAATCAAGAAAAAACTAATAAATATGATTTTCCCGAGGATAAAACCAATACAAAGTGTATGATTCGTGGTGATATATAAAAAAATCTCCTCATGTGAAATTTGGTGTGAAAATAACCCTTCTCTTCCTATCGTCGATCGCTAATACTACCACTTCCGGTTTCCGGATTTGCACCAAAAGTTGATCAATTCATCCCACTGATGCATTAAGTAAATATAGCAAATTTCATCAAAATCGGTTGAGCCGTTCGGGCTGTACACATCTATACGGACGGACAGACGGACAGACGGACGGACAGACATCATGCTAAAAATACTTTTTTCTGTTTAGAAAATGCATGATTCGTGGAGATATGTAAAAATCTCCACATGTGAAATTTGGTGTGAAAACAATACCTCCCTTACTATCGTCGGTCGGTAAAAAATTCAAATTCATATAAGGTCAATGTATTCTGAGTACAACGAATTTCAAATTCTGAATCAATTCTTTGTGCATCAGCCAAACTTCCTCATTCTAGATAAATTCAAAGCTCGCTTTCCGACCAAACCAATTATTTAAGAGAATTTCTAAGGTAAAATAAATCTCAACTTCTCTTTAATTTTAAAATAATATATATATATATATATATATATATATATATCTTAAATTAGATAAATATTTATAACCTATATGTTTCTTCTTCTTCTTATCAATAGGACTCTACACTAAGTCGTATAAGTCTCTTATATTAAGAAAAAATATAATTTAAAAATATATCAATAAACAAATTATAATATAGAGATTAAATAAATAAATAAATTAAATAAGAATTAAATAAATATACAAATAAATAATAAAAAAATTGCTAATACTTTGAGGTGACTCTAAAGAGATCACCGCTGACTTAAATTTAAATTAATAATTTTTATATTTGACTATATATATGTTCTAATTTATTTTCTTAATTATTTTTTAAAAATGTGTTTTAAATATATTATTTTTATTATTTTTTAATAACCATTTGCAAATGTCCATAACCTTCATTAAAAGTTAACTATGTATTTCGTTTTAATATAATAATATTCGAAGTATTTGTAATAAACTACTTTAATAACTTTCATTTGGTTATAACTTTTCCTTTATTAGCTTTTTAATGATATTGTAAATCAATATCCATTAATATTTAATATCAATGTAAAATAGAGAGGGCGATAGCGATTCTAGGGGGTGAAAACTTTTGTATAAAAAATAATAAAAACCTGTAGTAAAAGTTAAACGAGCAAGAGATAGGTTCATCTCTCTCTCTTTCTTTCAGTACCAGTCTGGATCAATCAAAGTTGAAAGTAAGAAAGATCAAACTTGGATCTTTTAGCGACATTTAATAAATTAATCCGTCTCCCCTGAGGGGCACTTGCCATTTCTTCATCTGAGAATTAACGAGAAAGATGGATGCGATTGATGGATCCATGTTTTAAGAATTGTTCTCCAGGTGAAATGGCTTCCTGGAAGCAAATAAAGCGAACATCAGATCTCTCTCGCTCACGAATTTTATGACTGATTTGTATTTTATTGTTTAATCATTGGATTCAATTACGGGACAATCTCAACGAGCAAGCAAAGTAGTTTTATTTCCTTGAAACGGGAACTTACCTCGATTGTTTTTTAACTTTTCAACTCATTGGAAAGTATTTTCAGGAATTAAATTAAGATCATTTTAAGAAAATTACCTATAAAATAAAATGGTCCTAGATAAAGAAAGCTGGATGTAGGATAGGCAACACGGCGTTCTGGGATTAAATATATTTCTTTTAACAATCTTTTTTTTAGTTAACCTTAACTATATTCTCCATTATTTGTTAAAGGTATTTGAAATTTTATTATTAATTTAATATAATTTTTTTCTAATTATTTTGGAATTTCGTATTTATATTAAATAACACTAAAATTTGAGGATTATTTTTTATAAAATTTAATAAAAATCTTTAGAAGCGAGTAAAAACACATAAACTTCTTGAGTAAACCACGTTCCCATTTCCGTTGTTCAAATTTAATGAAAAAATCTCTTGTGATTTAGCAATTTAACTTTAATATCAAATTTTCAAACAGAAGTTGATTGAAATTACATTCATAAAAATATATTGTAACATTTCATATTATGTAAAGTATAGTAAATTAAATAAATAAATAATCATAGCAACAAATTAAATTAAAAAGTACACTTGGTTGTAATAAATAAAATATTAGACTTAACTCGACGTATCCAATTTGAGAACACTCTCCCTTTTTCAACTTAATCTAGACTAGATATTCAATTGATATATACTTGAATGGATCAATGCAAAAGAATCTACGAGTAAATGCAACCAGCACAAATTAAATTTCTTCCACCGAGTAGACACCTCCATCGTGAATGCCTCCTTTTTCCCGAGACGGGAAATACTCGTTAACAATAATTTTTCCCTTTTGTTGCTTTTTCTGCTTGTGTTTCTCGGGATCGATCTCTGGTTCTGGTCCCTTTTGCCCTTAGATGGCTAGTTTGAGTGACGTTTCCAGTTCATTGGCCCTCGGGTTTCTGCCCCTGGCTTCTTCGGCAACACTGCATTATCGTTTTTAATTGGGAAGAAGTTGCTCATGGAGGCACTTAAGTGAAATAAAAAAATAAATAAATAAAATGAAATAAAAATAAAATTAAATAAAAAAAAACAAAACAACAACATAAAAAACTGCATTTCAGCGGCAACGTTTCCTTGTTTTTGCTTGAATTTTCAACTTGTTAAATTGTTATCTGTCTACCAGGTGAATACCAATTCACCATTGTGAGATGATTTATACCTTATAGATTGCATTATATAAAATATATTATATCTTTGAAAAACAACTTCTTTTTGCATTTATTGCTTATATAAGTCTCTATTAAAAAATAAAATTATTTATCATATTTTATTTTAAATTAAGCCATATATGTAAATCAAATGATCATAAAACCATTCTCATTAATTATATAATTATAAAGAAGTGTAATATAATGAATATATATATCAAAACATAATCAAGTTATAATTCAATATTATTTACTTTTATTATTTTATATATTTTTTATTTTGAAATAATTTATGAAATAATATAAATAATTAATTTAATTTCATTGATATTTTAATCCAAAGAAAATGATTAATATTTGCATTCTTCAATTTTGAATAAATTTCAACTATCGAGATATTAAATACATAGATCTAAATTATGAACCTCATTAACAAATAAAATTTTTATAAATTTTAATGAATTAGGATTTTTTTCAAATGATATTAACATTTTTATATACATACTTTATATGTATTGATGAAAAAATAAATCCACCAACATATATATATATATATATATATATATATTAATTATCTATCTATCTATCTCTGTGACTCTACGGAACTCGAAAGTTCTTGGCCGCAGCAACCACACCAAGTATTCCTCTTCTGAGCCACAACCTTCCAGTCCCTATCCTCTCCCATCTCGCTCACATCCTTTCCCACATTATCCAACCACCGTGTCCTTGGTCTTCCAAGAGGACGTTTCTCACTCAGTCTCCCTACCAATATATTTTTTGCCATTCTATCTTCTCCCATTCTAGCCACGTGTCCTGCCCACCGTAGCCTTCTCGATTTTATAATCCTAACTATAGCTGGAGATGCATAGAGATCATGCAATTCCTCGTTATGTAATCTTGGCCATTCCCCGGTGACCTCATCTTTCTTTGGCTCATAAATGCTTCGCAGAATCCTATTCTCAAATACTCTAAATCTACTCTCGTCTTCTAAGGTCATAGACCATGCCTCACATCCATATAATACAACCGGTAAAATAATTGTTTTATATATTTTAACTTTTATCCCGTTTGATAATAATTTTGATGCGATAAGCCCCTTTATTGCCTGATAACAGGCGTTTCCCGATTGTAACCTCACTTTAAACTCATTTCGAATATTATTATCTTTCGTTATCACAGAACCTAAGTATTTAAATTTTTCTACATTTTCAAATTCTATATCTTGTATATAAAGATTTTGTCTGTTAATACTATTCCTCTCTGTTACTAAATACTTTGTCTTAGCATTATTAATTTCTAGTCTCACCTCTTTTCCTATTTCAATTATTTTTTTTACACTATCTATAATTGCATTTGCCGAATCTCCTATTATATTTAAGTCGTCTGCATAACCTAATACTTGAATTTTTTTGTTTAATTCGATTCCGTTTGATCTCTCCCCAATTTGTCTAATTATATATTCCAAAAATTAAAAAGCATTGGTGATAATGCGTCTCCTTGTTTTAACCCATTTCTAATTTCGAAAGTTTCTGACAATTGATTCCCGCATCTTACTCTTCCTTTACTACCCACAAGACAAATTTGTATCATACGTACTAGTTTTTTTGTAATTCCCATTAAGATCAAGATTTGAAAAAGTTTTTTCCGATCTACTGAGTCATATGCTTTTGTAAAGTCTACAAAAAGCTGGTGAACAGAAACATTGAATTCTCGTTTCTTTTCTAATATCTGCCTTAATGAAAATATTTGATCTAAAGTCGATCGATTTGGCCTAAACCCGCATTGATGTTCTCCTAGTATCTCCTCCGCATATGGTCGTAATTTTAATAAAACAATATTCGAGAGAATCTTATACAATGTCTTGAAAAGAGAAATTCCCCTGTAATTATTGCAGTTCATTCTATTTCCCTTCTTAAAGAGTGGGATAATAACTGCCTCCTGCCATTCTAATGGCATCTTTTCCTTATACCAGATCGAAAGAACTAATTTGTGTAATGACTCTACTAAAGGTTTTCCTCCATATTTGAATAAATATGCCGGGATCCCATCTATTCCTGTCCCTTTATTATTTTTAGATTTTCCTATTATCATTTCTACCTCATGTAACATAGGTTCTTCGAGATTAATTTCTGCTGAATATACAGTTAAGGTTTCTGATCTATTACCTAGATTCGAATTTAATAATTTTTCAAAATAGTTCCTCCATATATTTTTAATATCGCCCGCGTCTGTTTTTAAATTATTTTTAGCATCTCTAATTAAGTCTAACCGTGCCTGATAACCCTTTTTAATATTTTTAATTCCCATGTATAGATCTCTACTACTCTTGTTGCGGTTACTTTCTTCTATTTCTAATATTTTATTTTTTAGACTTTCTCTTTTTTTGTTCCTAATGATTTTCATCACTATTTTCCTACTATTAATATACTCCAATCTATCTACTTCGCGTTTACTAGTAACCCATTGTAATTTAGGTTTTTTCCTAACCGCTATTACTTCTAAACATTCCTCATCGAATCATGGTTTACGCTTTTTGTTATTCTTAAAACCTATACCACTTGAAGCAGCCATTTTAACATTTGTTTTTATTTTTTCTCATAATTCTTCCGGATCCTTCGCCTCGTCATTCCCTCTTCAAGGATTAAACTATTAAATCTATTTATGATATCGACCTGATATTTTAATTTATGTTCCTCATTTTTAAAATTATCTAAATCGTATCGTATTTGATTAATTTCTCATAACTTCGTGTTACGCGTGGAGAGCCGTTCTCTCAATTTTATTACACGCAAATAATGATCCGAATCACAATCTGCCCCTCTATACCCTCTGACATCCAGAATATTAGACTGGCGTCTTCAGAACATGATCAATTTGATTACAAGTTTTTCCGTCTTGTGAGCTCCATGTACCCTTATGAATATCTCTATGCTTAAAAAAAGTGGTTTTTATTATTAAATCTTTTGTGGTCGCAAAACTAATTACCCTAACCCCATTGTCTTGCTTGTTTCATGGAGGCTCTCTTTTTCTATATATGGTCGAAATATTTCCTCTTTCTTATATATTAATTGTATATATATATTAATATCATTTTAAAAATATGATGAATAATTATTTAACTTCCGCTTGTGAAAATGAAAACGCAAAAATCACCGGATGCTACCAATGATAACAATAACCGTTGGGCTCTTTTATTTATTACTTAATTAAAAATTTCAGGAATCAAATAAATTGTAATAAATAATATGATTATTACACTACGATATTATGTGTATATTTTTTTCAAATAAAAGCCTTCATTTAATTAGAAAATAAATATTATATTTTATTTTTTTATTTTCATTAATTTTTTTTAATGAGCACTTACTGTTTCCTTCTTATATATATGCGTCTCATTGAAAGAATTCAATTAAAATATTTTCATATTGAATTCTAGACTATCTACCTATTTGTTGTTTATGTTAAAATATTTTTTTTAAAAAAAAAGAAATTTAATATATTTTTTTCTTTTTAAAAATTCTATAAGAATGTTTCGTATTACATAACAAAAATATTAAAAATAATCCTAATTACTAAGAATATAAAAATTAAATTAATGCAATTATTATTAAATATTAAATTTTCAAATATTTAAAAAAAAAATTTTTTTTAATTAATTAAGTTATACATACCTAATATTTTAAGGCATTTATTTTATTCATTCTTTTATAACCATGAAAATTAGAATATTTATTACATTAAAACGTGCTTTAAAATTAAATTTTCACGAGTCCGATTACTCTTTGTGTTTGCATAATTGTTTGGGTTAAAGTAATTAGGAAAAGAAAACGTCGTTGAAACTCCCCAGAGAAGCCTTTTTTTTGTTTATTTTTGTTATGTTGTTGCGATAGTACTAAGATGTCACGAGGTCATAATTCTCCCTTTTAACTTTCTTGAATAGGTTCATCCAATTTTCATTTAAAACTTTTTCTGATTTAATCAACCTCTTAATAATTATCAAAATTTCACTCAAATTTTGTTTTTAATTTTATGATCTCTAAAATGGCAACATTTATAATCAAATTCTTTCATGTAATATATACTAAATACCTTTTATTATTTATTCTTAATAGATATTTAATAGAATTTTTAAATGATTAAATATTGTTTTTTCCATATTAAGAGTAATTTAAATTATTTGAATAAATAAAAATTATTCTATCAATATATAATACTTTCACACAAAGGGAATGAATAAGATTAGAGGTATAAATTTTAACTTCTTAATTCTGAAAAAGATGAGATATTTTATTTATTATTTTTAAAAAATATTTAAATTTATTTTATAAATACTTATATATATATCTATATCTATATATATTTATATAGATATAGATATATAGATTATTATTAATTTTCTTGTAATTATCTTTATTGATCCATGAATGTTTTAACTTTTAACCTATAATTTATATCATTTTTAATTCATATATATATATATATATATATATATTTAACAAATGAACGAATAAATTATAATATAATAGGATATATATTATTCGTTATAATTCAAAAATTATTTTAATTACCGAAAGTTCATATTAAAATTAAAATTAGAAATGAAAGATAAAAAAACTTCCACTCGTATAATATTTATTTAAATAGAACATAAGAAGTACGGTATAAAAAAAAATAATCATAATCATAATAAGAATAAATGAGAAAAGGGTCCGCTTTGATAAAAAATGCCTCTCAGTCATAACTGGAAGGTATTTCGAATAACTTCTTAATGAAGTCATTAGAGAAAGGAGCCGAACCGAGCTGAAGATGGATTTCGGCACCAGGCCTTAGCAACAACTCCAGCGCCACATAGTAGATGGAATTGGGTTACCCCTCCTCTCTTAGTTTTTATCTAATTTTTAATAAGATCTTATCTTCTTTTATTATCACTCCTGGTTGGTTAATGACACCACTGAGAGACAGCCAATGACTCTTCGTAACACTAATTTGAATACTTACTCTTTTGCCTATATATATATATATATATACCTACTAGTATACAATTAAATAAATATGCATATATTAAACTCATAGATTATAATTAAATAATATTACAAATAACAATTTGATAATATGTTAAAGACTATTTAGTATTATAATATTATCAAAAGAGCCACTATAACTGTCAACCGACATTTGTATCCACTCCGAGGTCAAGAAAGCCTACAGGGAACCGTATTGGGGGTTATATTGGATAGGTTTAATTCTCTCAGTGAACAAACAAAACAAAACTAACCGCTTAAAGGATTCTAAAATCATCTTTCATGTAATATATTGTAATTTTATCTAATTAGATAAATAAAAATTATATGATAGAAAATATCTTACAACATCATATCTTCCTCGTTATGCGGTCTCTGCCATTCCCCGGTGACCTCATCTTTCTTTGGCCCATAAATGCTGCGAAGAATCCTATATTCTCTAATACTCTAAAACTACTCTCGTCTCCTAATGCCATAGACCATGCCTCATATAATACAAACGGTGAAAATAATTATTTTATATAGGTATTTTAATTTTTATCCCCTTTGATAATAATTTTGACTCGATAGAGGTTTATTAAGTCTAAACTAATATTTAAAATTGCATAAAAAATTATTTTTATATTTTTAAGTTATTAAAAATCAATCTGTGTCATTAAATGTTCAGTTAAAATAAATCATTCAAAAAAAAAAAAATTAAAAATTGATAACCAAAAATGTGTGTTTAATTAACTTTATTAAAATATAATTATAACACCAGAAAATTTCAAGGTTCAAACTTTGTAGATAGGCGTGGTGGTTACAAAAAAATATATACCTATCAATTTTTTTATTTCTTTATATAAGTATATTCTCTTCATGGTTTTATTTAAATAATTTATTTACTATAATATTTTGTAGTTTATTAATGATATAATCCTCAACTGTTTTAATTTTTAATGAATTATAGAAAAATAAAGAATAATAAAGAATAAATAAAAAAAATTGAATTAATAATTGTATGGATTAAGTTATTTATTAATATATTTTATTTAGATTAAAAGAAATGTGTTTGTAATTTTGTTGGCTCCTATTAATCTGCAGATATTTTAATTTTGCTTAGTTCGTTCGTTCAAAATGTGATTTGGCTCAAAAGCTCAAAGGCTCAAATTGTTGGTCCCAAGCTAAATCCTATCAGTGACACGAGGGCTAAATGTCAATTAGGCCTCTATATTCGGCGGCAATTAAAGAGGATATCCCTCCCGGGGTTAATTCGCACATGACTCGATTGCAGGGCGCATTTTTCCTTAGAAATCCAAGCGTCTTAAGCATCATCCCCCGTTCTATCTCAGCTCATCCCCCAACTTCTTCAACCTTCTTAGTAAGTTGCCAACCCTTCACACAGAAGTAGTCTATTGATTTTAAGCTCCTTTTCTTCTATGTGGAAGATCCTGCCACTCGCTGTTCCATGGCTGACATTTTTCCTTCCTCTTTAAAAGAGTCAATGTGTATGTATATGGATGTGTGAGTGTCTATGCCAATGTCTGGAGAGAGATGTCGGGTGGCTGTTGGGTGGTGTAGGACCTTTCTTCTCCCTCCTCAACGTCTTGGTGTGTGTCAGCCTCGTCGTAATCAAAAAACCTTTAAATGAGGTCGACGTGTCTCCGTCGACAGCTTCATCGGGCTCCGCCACCTGCATCTTTAATCCCACCTGCTGCGACGAAATTTATGAATTTTCATTTCCACATTCATTCCTCCTCCGTCGGAAAATAAATAAAAATAAAATGATACATTTCATTTTAGCATCAGCTCCCTCCTCCAATCTCCTCATCTCTAAGCGTTTCTTTTTCATTTTTACATAAAATTTAATTCATAAAATGGATCCTACATTTTCAATAAATAATAGAAAAAAAAGAGAAGGAATATAATCCAAATTTAAATTACGAACATATTAAAAAAAAAATGTTTCCAAATAATTTAGAACCCCGTATTTGACGGTTTTAAAAAGAATGGTTAAATGAGAGAATATTTTTTGAATAATGGAGAAATAAATGAGAAAAAAACATGCCGCATTCTCTCTCAATCCCTCTCTTTCTCTCTGTAGAGGGCGAATAAGAAAGGTTAGGCAGATTACTATAAATAATATCATGCTATTTATTAAGAGAATCCCTGAAGTGCCTGTCTCTTTACTTGGAGGTCAATGATACTCTAAAACTCTAAGTATATATTTTTCCTGACCAGTTTCTTTAAGCCTTATCCCTCTGGTATCCCCATTAATCGATCTTCTTTACCTAGAAGGAGCAAACTCTCATAACTTCTTTCAATTTCATTTGAGAAAATTAATAAAGTTAATAAAGAAAAATTATAAATGGGTTTGGTGATAATAAAAAAAAAATAAATTTAATAAATTTATTTAATATTTAAATAGAAACAATGATCTGTGTAGACCTGTAGACTAAAGATTCAAGGAATTTCTCACATTAATATGGCAAACCTACACTAAACTTGGCATTTTATACTCTAATACAGAGTTTCTTAAACTTTTTTCATTCGCGACCCCATTTATGATTGCGAGTTTCCTGGCGACCCCGTATAAATATAAAACTAAGATATATAAATATTTTTTATGATTTATTAACAATATACAGACATATAAATATAAAATTAATAAGTTGACCTGTGGCCAGGTCCGAACCGACCGACACTTTGAAGTAAATTAATTTCCAGCTACAGAAACAATGTCAAATAATTTTAATATATCTATTAATGTAATAAAAAACAGATATGAATATAAAATATAACATAAATATTTTTAATTTTATTTTATTTATAATATATATGTAAGACCAGGCTGTGACGTCATGAATGGCTGGATGACGTCATATAATTTTAAATTAAGAAAAAACTAATAAAGATGATTTTTCTCGAGGATAAAACCAATACAAAGTTCGTGGTGATATGTGAAAAATCTCCTCATGTGAAATATGGTGTGAAAATAACTCTTCCCTTCCTATCGTCGAACGCTAATACTACCACCAAAAGTTGATCAATTCATCATACTGATGCATTAAGTAAATATACCAAATTTCATCAAAATCGGTTGAGCTGTTCAAGCTGTACACATCTATACGGACGGACGGTCGGACGGACGGACAGACATCATGCTAAAAATACTTTTTTCTGTTAAGAAAATGCATGTTTCGTGGAGATATGTAAAAATCTCCACATGTGAAATTTGGTGTGAAAACAATACCTCCCTTACTATCGTCGGTCGGTAAAAATTGCAGTTTTACAAGTTTATTTACTACAGTTCACAAAATCGTGTATTTAAATATTTGACATTAAAATCTCTTGCGACCCCAGAATTTTGCTACGCGACCCCAAAGGGGGTTGCGACCCATAACATAAGAAGGCCTGCTCTAATATATAATTTTTCATCAATTAAATTATCTAAATTTTTTGAAATGTAATTGTTTTTATATTTCTTTTAATTTTGATTATGACAACTTGGAAAATCTTATAATAATATATTAAAATATAGAACAAGCGAAATTGTTTTTTGGCAAATAATGTATTCATATCAAATCCAATTTCAAAGTAAAATGTCATTTCTGAAAATGACATGTTAAAATCCACGCTAAGATCAATTTCAATTC
Source organism: Labia minor (assembly GCA_963082975.1). Taxonomy (NCBI): domain Eukaryota; kingdom Metazoa; phylum Arthropoda; class Insecta; order Dermaptera; family Spongiphoridae; genus Labia; species Labia minor. The sequence goes on along the minus strand of OY720349.1, from coordinate 48,514,541 downwards.
TTCTAAACTAAAACAATCGAGAAACGACAAAAAAAGAAACCAAATGCAACTATTAAGTATGCATTGGAGTCTTCAACGGAAGAAAATCAAGAAGATTTGGAAAAGGCCTTGTCGCTGGCAGTTTTGTTCACCCTCCATGCGATAACCCTTCTCCATCGTCTCCACAACCCCTTGAGGCTCAATGTTCGAAATCTCAATCTCTTGCAAGTAGAACGTTAATAAAATTAAGAGATGCATTTCGAATTCTAAATACGACTGGCAGTTGAGGCTCGTTTAACCGACAGCTTCATCCATTGGATTCTATTCCCGATAAGTAACTTTTTCTATCCAGTTTTAGATTTGATTAGAATAATTGATTGTGTTCTTTTTTTAATTTTCTTACGATTGGCATTTAAAGATAATAGCAGAAAAACTACGAACTATGAATCCTTTTTATTAGTAGATTTTTTTTGTTCTTTTTAACTCTGTTTTAAGAACTTTATTGAAATCCTTGATCTCAATTTTGTTTAAAATCATCTTCCTTATTTCTATTTTATTATTAGCAACAAAAAAAAATTGATAAAAAGAATATATAAAACAATAAATAATTAATTGATAATTTTGATGTTTCACATGATTTCATTAATTTTACACATAAATTAAAACAAAACTCTAACAATAAGATTAGATTCATAAGAGTATTAGTAGTTTTTAGTGTAGTTCTCCTTAATTATCGTATATTTTGGTATGCTGACATAATCTTTTTTTATTATATACAAAATGGCCAAGTTAAATCAGACTTTCAAAAAAAAGACAGAAATTCAAAAAAGTAAATTACTAAAATATTATAATTTTTATTTAAAAATAGTAAATAGAGAATATTATGAATAACAATTAGAGGGTAATTTTTCCCGGATTATTTTCGTTCCCGGCAATCCCGGGAAATTTTTAAAAATACTAAATTTGGGGTGGAAATTGTAAAAGTTTTACTAAAAAGTTAAATAAATGTTTTTGCAAAAAAATAAAATAAATTTAATTCAAAAATAAAAAGACATCTAGGAATGCTAGGAAGTATTACTATCAACGAACTTTTATTCATATTTATCACAAATAAATAATTCCAATTTATATGATCTTAATATATTGTGAGAATTAGATAAATAATGTAGAGCAAAAAATATTTAAAAATAGATATTTATTTAAATGAAATAAAATTATTTAATTTACAGAATGAAAATGTAATTATAATTATAATGATACGATCGAAGATAATTTCAAGTAACTCCCTTATATAAATAAAAAATTAAATAAATGATATAAAACTCCTTGAACATTTTTACTCAGTACAAGAATAAAAATAAAACAGTTGTAACATATTAACAATAATTGCATTCAAAACTAAACAGTTTTATGTTCCTCCTGTAAAATTTGTCAAAGTTTTCTGGTTTTACTATTCAGCCATTGATATAAAAGAAAAATTAAATATTTTTTTTTCATTTACATTTATATAACTTATATAAAATATTATTATTACAAAATCCTTGGAAAAATATGTCAATTTTCAATATTTTCTTTATTTTTTTTAATTTTTCTATTTTTTTTTTAAATTAAATTTATTTTTAATGATTGTGATAATAATTATAGACTCTAATTTCTTAGAATTAATAAAACTTATAGTCTCTTAATATTAAACTGAACTAAAAGTGGATTGTTAAATTATTATTATTCTCTAGAATGCATATAAGTTATTTTTTTTAGTTTTTTTTTTCTTTATTTAATTAGAAATTTTCATCATCAATCATGTTAACGGTCTCAGTTCTCGAATTTCTGATTATCAACTTAGCATGTCAGTCATATAAATTATAGATTTTTTTTTATACTTCGAAAATTCAGATTGGTTTGAAATTAGAAAAAATAAAAATGAAATTTTAGAAATCGTTATAATTAAAATTCATTTCCGTTATTTTTGTTTCTGAATCGAATATTTATTCTCTCTCTGTTTCTCCCCTACTTCTTACTTGCATAACTCGTCTCGGCTCCCAGTTCTCGCGCATTCTGAACATTTTTTTTCATTTTTAATTAAAGAAGAAAAAGCTAAATATGGCACTGATATTCAAATCGGCATTTTTCCACCCGCCTTTAAGGCAGCTGCCGCCTTAATCCCCACCTGCCTCCCGGTCAAATTTATGAATTTTTATATTTTCTTCACAGATCAAAAGTATAAATAAACTTACAAATAAAAAATGTAAAAAAATAATAATAATAACTTTACACACTCACGACACAAAATTAGAATATATGATTTGTTATATTATCCTGATACCAATTTTCTCAATGTATTTATTTATTTGGAGAGTGGCTCGCCTTGGGACACAGTACACCTCGGGGCAGCTTTATTTTTTACCCTTAATTTTAAATTAACTCCTGGTTCTTGCAGATTTAGAGAAAAGAAGGCACAATCCAATTGCCAGATGTGTTTTGACTCAATTGAAAAAGCAGGTTAGAATTTATTTTAGAATATATCTGGTAAATTTTGTATAAAATTTTGATAAGTTGTAAAGTGAATTTTTAAGGAAAATATTTTGAAATAAAAGGTTTTAAAATGAAATATAAATTATTTTCTTTAAAACTAACGCATAATAATTGTTCTAGTGCTAAGCCTAACAGTATTGCATTTTGACGTTTCAAAATGTTAGCATGGTTCACCTTGAAACAGGTTGAAACGGTCCACCTTGGGACACAAGACTTACCAAACTACTTTAACTTTTATTTTACAAAAATATATTATGATTACATTTTTTTTTTATTTAATTGAATTTGAATTATGTTATTAATCTTCTTCTTTAGGAACTTATTAGGCTTAACTGGTTTAAATTGGGAAAAGATTAGAAATAAAAATATTGGAAACAAAATTAGAAAATATTATTCCTAATAGTTTTATCATTTAACATCTATTAATTCAATATTTGAAATAATTTTCTTTACTTGAAAAAACAATTTCAAGTAAACTGTAAATCATTTATTTCTTTTCACTTTCACTGTCCCAAGCTGAACCACTAGGTTGTAGGTAAATATTTTACTTATATTTTTCTATAATGGATATGAAATTGAAAGTGATTTAATAAAGTCGACAAAGGTTGCACAAATATTGGGTAAAATTTTGATAATAATTCATCAAAATAAAAAAAAATTACAAAAACGATTGAAAAAAGTGTATCTTATTCTTCCCTAATATAATAATAAATTTAAATGAATTTCTTTTTATTTGAATGATAAATTAAATTAAAAATAATTAAATTAAATTGTTCAAATGATTTAATTCAAAGGACAGTTCAACTTTCATATGTATATTTAACAGAAAAGAAAAATTAAAATAAATAAACCTAAAGTATAATTCCTTGCTCTAATCCCTTCTCTCTCCCTTCCTCGTTTCTAAACCTTCCCTAAATACTTGTTTATAGATTTCTAATGATGCCGCGCAAATCAGCTCGAGACATCTCTATTTTTTATCCTTAGTAGTAATCGTATGATTAAAGATTACAATTTGTTAAAGAATAATTTATTCGGCGACACTGGTCCACGAGAGATTCAGGTAGTTGCCCAAAATCAGACGTAAATCTAAATTTATTTCGTTTTTATGTCATAGATCAATGGAGGTAAATTACATCGCTCACTATTTAATTAGACATTTATATTCAGAGAATCCTTTAAATTCTCCACCTCGAGTTGCCTTCTCATTAATTAGCATAATCATATGGATTAGGCAATATGAAAAGTTTTACATTTTATTTAGGAATAAAATCTTATCTATTATAATAGAAATGATTATAATATACCTTAAAGAGAAAAGCTTGGTCATAAAAAAAAAATAAAATAAAAATTTTTCACCTTTACTTAGAATATTAAAATTCACATATCAGTAAAAATAAAATTATGGAATTTTAGTAAACATTAATGAATAAGAGAAACGAATCAGAGATAAAAAGAGACAGAGAATTTTGGCAACATTTGGTGGGTCATAAATTGGGAACTTGTTAGAAAGCTGACTGGAAACTGGAATGTGATAAATTAGATATCAAATTCACACAGAAATGAATTGGAAAAAAAAAACAAAATAAAATAAAATAAAAATAAATCAATCTATTTTTGTTAGAATAAATTGAAATATGTTTTTATTAATTATTCAAAATTATCCAAGCAATAAAATATGATTTCATTTTAAATTTCTATCAAATTTTTTTTTTATTTTTCTCCTTCTGATTAAATATTCCTTATTTATTTATGTTTTGATGAAATTTCAAACACTACTTTAAAAAAAGTACCAACATATAAAAAAAATAAATATAAATATTATTTTATTACAAATCTTGGTAAGAACCTATCTATTGTAATTATTCCTGTGACTTTTATACCACCTAGAAAAGAACAGCGTCTATCAATTTGGCAACCAATGCCATCTCAACGAGATAAAGGTGTTCTATGATCAGGTCCTCTCAACCTTAATCTTGATTTTTTTGATCCGAGGCGCTACTTTTCATCAAGTAGATTCAGAATTTTTACAACGGAGGCTGGCTTCTTCCACCAGAAGAATTTATTCCTGTGACTTTTATACCACCTAGAAAAGAACAGCGTCTATCAATTTGGCAACCAATGCCATCTCAACGAGATAAAGGTGTTCTATGATCAGGTCCTCTCAACCTTAATCTTGATTTTTTTGATCCGAGGCGCTACTTTTCATCAAGTAGATTCAGAATTTTTACAACGGAGGCTGGCTTCTTCCACCAGAAGAATTTATTCCTGTGACTTTTATACCACCTAGAAAAGAACAGCGTCTATCAATTTGGCAACCAATGCCATCTCAACGAGATAAAGGTGTTCTATGATCAGGTCCTCTCAACCTTAATCTTGATTTTTTTGATCCGAGGCGCTACTTTTCATCAAGTAGATTCAGAATTTTTACAACGGAGGCTGGCTTCTTCCACCAGAAGAATTTATTCTTAGACAATGTTTAAATTTTAGGCCTGTTCACATCATTAGACTATAAATCTTATGAAAATATATTTTTTCGATAATAAAAGATTATTATAAATATAATAGAAAATAAATATATATATATATTTATATATAAATAATGATGGTTTCTGTTTCATTAATTTAGGCATTAGATATTTTTAAAGATATGAATTTCAGAATCAATTTTATCTGGCAAATTAAATCCGATCAGATTGAATGAAAAAACCAGAAAAGAAAATATCACAAAAAAATACCCACTAAATTTTAGAATATTTGAAAAATCTAAACAAAAGAGTGATTATTCATCAGATTATATATACAATTTGATTTTTTTCTTATAATTAATATCATTTTTTATTGAATTGCGGTTATTTTACAAAAATTCTTAGAAAATAAAAACACTCTTGGAAGTGATGCTTCTATGAAAAGGATCATTGATTTATTACTTGTTTAAATTAGTTATTGAATCAAATATTAATCAAGAGATCCAACATTTATTGATTAATTCATTTCTTTTTATTTCTTATAATTGGTAAATGGTGGTCTTCTTTATTAATACTATTTATTATTCTGTCTTTTTAACCCTTAATTATTATGTAAAATTTATTTTATAAATTACATTGTGATTAATCTTTAACGATTATGTAACAAGTCGTTTCGATTTCACTAACCTTCAAGTTTTCAGCATGATAGTATTTTAATTGCAACTTTAATATAATGCAAATGATTTCCTCCAAAGATGCATTCCATAAGGTTTGGAGAATTGTTGTTGTTTTTGTTAGAAATCACACTTACAAAAATAAACTTGAAAAAATGTTATGATTTTTATCAAATAATTATTTTTTCCTAATATTAATTAAATTTAATTGTTAAATAAATCAGTTTTATATAATAACAATAATAATATAACAAAATTAGTGTCAACAGAATATATTTATTATATTATACTCTAACCATTTGTCCTCTCATTATATAATAAATACATTTAAAAATTTATAATGACATTTTTTGTAATTTATGATTTATTTATTATTTTTATTATTTTTTTCCAGGTAAATAAGAAAATTCTGCTTCTCTTTCATTTTAACATTTACGCATTTTTTCACCAAAAACATTTTTTTGGTAAGTGTAATTTTATTTACAATTTTTTTTTTAATATTGATGAAAAGATATAAAAAATATAGGTTTATTTATTATTATTATTTATTATTTTTATTATTATTTTATTATTATTATATTATTATTTATTATTATCAAACTCAAATGAAACGTTTTATAATAAATTGCTTATCATAACTTATGAACATTATTATTGGTTTAATAGAATAAATATATAAATATTGTCAAATATTGATTCGTTTTACTATGATATATTTTTATTTAGGCATAAATCTATCAATAAATAAAACAAATGACAATGAACAATAAACCATAGTTTTATAATTATTATTAATCAAGATTAAATAAAGATATTACTCGTATGTGCATAGTCATATGTACTATTTTTAATGGTTCAAAAAGATTATTTAAATATTTAAGAATATTATTGATGAAAATTCCAATTTTGTCTCATCTTTAGAAAACCATTTACCTCAATGTCTATTACTATACTAGCTAGTAGTGCATTAGCCTTTTATCATTTGCATGTCAAAACATAAACTGGATATCAATTAGATTAAATTAAAATTTACAAATCAAAAAACATTTAAGATTTTTCAAACAAAGAAAAGCACAAGAGACTATTAAAGGTAATTTTTGAAAGTTTTTATAACAAATTACAAAAACATAACTAGATATCAATAATTCAGTAATAAAAGCTGGAGTGTCTCCACTCGACTATCTCACAATTTGAATTGGATTAAATATAACATGTATTATATTTAAATTAAATTTAATTAATTTTAAATTATAAATTAAAATTAATAAATAATATTTATTAAACCAGTGCATGTTTGGCTCTTTGTTGATGGCACCACGTACGTGTTGGCGTTTGATTTGCAATGTTAAATAAGTTGACCTGTGGCCAGGTCCGAACCGACCGACGGTTTGAAATAAATTAATTTCCAGCTACAGAAACAATTTCAAATAATTTTAATATATCTATTAATGTAATAAAAAACAGATATGGATATAACATAAATATTTTTAATTTTATTTTATTTATAATATATAGCTGAAGTAGCCGGCGTTGCCGGCGTTACCCGAGGCTGTGACGTCATGAAGGGCTGGGTGAAGTCATATAATTTTAAATTAAGAAAAACATAATGAAGATGATTTTTCCAAAGGATAAAACCAATACATTCGTGGTGATATCTAAAAAAATCTCCTTATGTGAAATTTGGTGCGAAAATAACCCTTCCCTTCTTATCGTCGATCGCTAATACTACCACTTCCGGTTTCCGGATTTGCACCAAAAGTTGATCAATTCATCCCACTGATGCATTAAGTAAATATACCAAATTTCATCAAAATCTGTTAAGCCGTTCAGGCTGTACACATCTATACGGACGGACAGACGGACAGACGGACGGACGGACAGACGGACGGACAGACATCATGCTAAAAATACTTTTTTCTGTTAAGAAAATGCATGATTCGTGGAGATATGTAAAAATCTCCACATGTGAAATTTGGTGTGAAAACAATACCTCCCTTACTATCGTCGGTCGGTAAAAATTAATTCTGGTACTTTCAGCAATTCAATCAAACTGAAATTCTATATATAGCAGTTTTATACAATTTTTAATCATGTGAAAAACTATCAAACATATTTCTTTATATTTACGGTGTCTTTACTGGATAAAAATCAAAACGTTGTAGGTAATGACCGTCTTTCGGTTGAGTTACATTTCTCAAAAGTTGATAGAAAACTACAAATTTTGAATATTTTGTTCATTGATTTCAATATTCTAGGCTAATATGAATATCCAGATTTAAGCTTCATCATTTGACATAATATTTAAATAAAATTTTTATCATATTAGACTTGATGGTTCATATTCCACTATAATAGATAATAAATTATATATATTTTCTAATATTTCTACCCATTATTTTTAATATTCTTTTTAATCTTACTAATTTCTATTCAATTATGAATTCCAAAATTCCTTGAACTGTCTGATATATATTCCTATTATCATATATTAACATACCATTGGGTTTATTTTCTCTCTCTCTCTCTCTCTTAAATGTTTTTTTAAAAAAATGTTTATGTTGTTTTTTTTATAATTTAGTCTTTTCATTAAGTTAAATGATATCTATATTAATCGATGGAGAGAAGATAAGTTTTTTATTAAAATATTTTTTTTCTAAAAAGACATTTTCCATTAATAATTCTGTTTATAATAGAACGATAGAACGACATTTTCTGTATTTGAAAATATTTTATTAATTAATGAATTTAATAAAAATGACAATAGTTAGTGAATTTTTTTATTTTTGTGAAAAACAATTCTGAAACGCTTGCGATATTAAATTATTATTTAAAACATGTATAAATTGCCTAACATAATTTCAACCCCGCCTTTTGGAATTTATAATACTGTTTTTAAGCATTCGTTATTATTTACTTGAATTAAGTCATTCCAATTAATCAATGAACAATTGAAAAATTAAAAAAAATATTTTTTTATACATAATGTTATTAAATTCTTAATCACTTATTTATTTTATACTAATGAGTTGTGACAACATTTTATTTATTTTATATCGAAAAATAGATACAAGTGCATAATATATTAAAAGTTTTTTTTTTTTTTTTTATTAAATTCCGTCACTTCTCTACTCACTACTTGTATAGAACAAGTATTATTATTATTAATAATAATAATAAAATAATTATTTTTAAAAAATTTAAAATACAAAAATAATTTTCAATGATGATTATTTATATTCTACTTGAAAACACAATTAGTTATAATTATATTAATTTTTTAAACAAACAATTCAAATTTTAAAAAAATATAAAATAAATAATTATGGATACTCTCAAAAATTTCGATTGAAAAGGAAAGTCTAATTTTCTATATTATTTAAATTCAGATAAAATTTTTATGAGAGGAAATCTGTGTATTGTTCCAATCTCTTTAAATATTAAAATTTTTTTTTATATTTTTGATCTTTTAGGAATGATGGTCATTTTACTATTTTAATACTATTTATTTTGGTTACATTTTTTTAAAAGACGAAATTTGTAGAATAAAATATTCTATAAATTTCCCTATATTTGTTATAGTTTAAAAAGTAGTACCGGGACCCCGAGCCTCGGCTCGGTACTTAAGTTAAAAAAAATGATTCATTATTATTGGGTTTGGCTGGTAATATTAATACCTGGGATACCGAGCTGTCGCTCGAAAAAATGTTTAGACATTATTATAGACATTTTCATTCTGTAAATTAAATAATTTTATTTCATTTAAATAAATATCTATTTTTAAATAATTTTTCTCTACATTATTTATCTAATTCTGACAATATATTAAGATCACACCGGGACCCCGAGCCTCGGCTAGGTAATTAAGTTAAAAAAAAATAATTCATTATTATATTGGGTTTGGCTGGTAATATTAATACTTGGGACACCGAGCTGATATACAATTCTTTAATTATTTATTACAATTATTAAATGTTGCATCATTGCATGGAACTTGGGGTCCTCAATAATACATAAATATGTATTATTAGATATGTTTCTAAGTGCATGAATATTTTTTTTTTATTGGAAGAATGATAAATATATATCGTAATTTATAATTATAAAATATTATTAAAATATATATTTTTAATTTTATTTCGAAATTAAATAAAAAATTTTAAAATATTTTAAATATAAAAAAAATATCTTTTAAAAAAAGGCGGGAGTCAAATTTCAATATGAGTGTCATTTGTCCATATATAAATTAAAAGATAAGATAAGTTAATTAAAATATATATATAAACAAAAGCAAAATTAAATAATAAAAATTTATAAAATTTTGAATTAATATTAAATTATTAGTTAATGACTAATAAGTAATTAATAAAATAAAAAAAATAAAATTTATTACAATATTACAATTATTAAATGTTGCATCATTTTAATTAATAAAATAAAATAAAAGAAATTAAATTTAATCAAAGAACAATGAATAAATAAATATAAAATAATAGATAAAAAAAAAAAAAAAAATTTTTCCGCCGGTTTCGATCCTGCTAAGTTGACTATTCAAAACAGTGCCTTTACCCATTAGACCAGTGTTTCTCAACCTTTTTGGACCAAACGCCCCCTTTGAAAGACCCGCTTCTTAATTCGCCCCCCCCCCCTATAAATTTTTATAGATAAAAATTGCATGATAATCCCTAATATAAGGTAGATAAACTAGGTGATACTTAGAGCCATATTGAAAAATCGAGTTTCAGAACCTGATTGCAAAATTATCTGAACTTTTTTTTAGAACCATATTGAAAAAAATTGAAAAAAAGAGGTAATGTTTAAAAAGCCTGTTCACAAAATCATCTTACCTTTTTTTAGAGTTGAAAATGATTTCGCCCCCCAAAAATAACTTATCTCCCCCCAAAATCGTATAGTCAAATAATCGCCCCCTTTAAGATGTCGATCGCCCCCCAGGGGGCGATATCGCCCAGGTTGAGAATCACTGCATTAGACTGATATATATTTAGTTAATTAACATGACATTTTTACTCTCTTTGCAAGAATTATGTTTTTTTGTTTTTGTTTTTGTTTTTTTTGAGAGTGATTAATAAATATATATATATATTTTATTAAAAATAAATATTTTTAATTTTATTTCAAAATTAAATAATGAATTTTAAAATATTTTAAATATATAAAAAAATGTTAATACAATTCATTTAAAAAAAAGCGGGAATCAACTAACCGTATTTTATTTTGTTAATAATTAATTAATTAAGATTAATAAATATATATATATATATATATATTATTAAAAATAAATATTTTTAATTTTATTTCGAAATTTATTTTATTTTAAAATATTTTAAATATAAAAAAAATATTAATTGAAGTAAAATTGATGACGTCACACCCATATATAATTTTCAATTAAGAAATTAATAATGAAGCTGTAAGTTTCAAGAGATGTGATCAATAAAACTCAATTTTTCTTTATAAATACTATATCTAGTGTGAATTTGAAAAAAATCGTTAGAGCGGTTTTTGAGAACCAATGGTTATAGATACATATATAGATATATAGATACAATTTTAGCTAGCATAATAAGATAAGATACAAATCCTAATAACTTCGGTGTTCTTCACACCAAGACGGGGGCTCTGTCGAAGTAATACATAATATTTGGTTGAAAGTTTATATACATATAAAAGGTATTCTTTCATTTTGTTTCAATCAGTATATTACATAAATCATAAAACATTCATTTGTTTTTGTGTTCTTATTTAAAATATATTTTAATTTAATCAATAAATTAATCATATATTATTATTGTATATGTCAGAGGTTCTTAAACTTATGTACTCCGCGAACCCCCACTTGAAAAAAAAATTTTTGACGGACCCCATCCCAACTTTAGGTACTTTACGTAATTTTATTAGTTAATTTCTGGCTTACGATCTCATAAGAACAAGGATATTTGATGAATATTTCTAACAGTGATTGGTGAATAACGATTTTTTTGCATATTGTAGAACACATTTTATTAGAAATTATAATATTGAAGAAAGAAAATTCAGCTTTGCGGACCCCCAGTAAAGGCTTCGCGGACCCCCAGGGGTCCGCGGACCACAGTTTAAGAACCTCTGGTATATGTTATATCTATCTATCTATCTTAGTGGCTCCACGGTACTTGAAAGTTCTTAGTCACAACACCACATTTCTACAAGTGTCCCTATCCGGAGCTATAACCATCTAAATTGAAAATCAAAAAAATCTTGAATAAATAATTATGAATACAAAAATTTGAGAAAAAAGCATGTCTATTTTAAAAGGTTTACATTTTGAATTATTTAATGAATATTGTTTCTTATAAGTATTTATGACAGTATTATAAAGATATGCTACAAACCAAAATTGGTCTTTGCTAAGTAAGACATCACTCCAGAAACAATTTTTTTTTTAATACCAAAACTGAAAACTCATTATTTTTGCCAAACAATATATTTTTCCTAAATTTACAAATAAATAAATCCTATAATAATTTAGAAATAAATTCAGTTCATTTGAAGTGATTTCTTTGATCAATGAGAATACATAAATATATAAGATTAAGAACATTTTAAAATTTTCAACGAAAACTTTATAAAAAATTATTAAAAAAATTTAGCAATTACATACCATTTTTGAAAACATAATGTTATTCTCAAAGATTTTTTCAAATTATTTATTATATAACTTTTTAAAATAATATTTCAGAAATAGATATATGTATTTAAGTAATTGTGTATTTGTTGAATAAAGTTACAATACATATAAATATACAAATTAAAAGGTATTCTTTATGTTCCAACTTACGTGACTCAGCTATCATATATATGCATGAACATACCTTTATAATTATATATGTAAGTAGGTATAAAAAAAAATTAATTAATTTTTTTTTTCATATTCTTTTTCTTTGTTTCTTTGAAATAGAATAGAAAAAAAATAATATTTTTATTAATAATTATTATATATAATTTAATTAAAATCTAGTTTGAACGTTGGCTTCTAATTATAAACTGGAGGGAAGTCAGGGGGTCCAGCCAAATAAATCCCTTAAATCCGCCTTTCCTCTCCTCTCTTTTTCTTTCATTCGGAATGATTAATTTTATTACAGTCCAGAGATGAATTATTAAATAGCCTCACTGTCGAGTCAAGTTTGCATAAATTTAAATATTACAGCATACTTCGCTCGCGTATGTCTGTCGTTTGCATCTGGACGAGTGAAGAAGCGGTGTAGCGGAGAAGGGGATGAAGATATTCATTTCCTCTCTCTTTTTTTTACTATATACACGCACACGTCTTTAACTCAAAAGAATTCCCGCGGTCAATTATTATATAAATCTCCAATACACCTGCCATAATGGGATTCATTCGCATTGCAATTAAATAATAAGAACTGTCTTCCATGGGGAAAAATACAAAATTATTTAATTAGAAACCAACTGTAAATTGTTTGCTTAAATTTTCTTAAAACAAACACTTCAGCTTAACCACTGGACCAATTGAATCACTAATGCATCTATAATATTTTTATTAATATCATTTCTCAACTTATAATACACTTATTTACATAAATATTACATTATATATCATTAGGAAGTGTTTTTGGTTAAAAAATCTCCCTATTGAATATTTCTTCCAATTTTATAAAATAAATTTGTAATTTTCTATTTATTCTTGTACTTATAGAAGATAACAGAAGTCTTTATTTATATAATATAAATAGTAATTAGCACTATAATAATATAATGAGTAAAAATAACTTTATTCAATCCTTATTAAAAATAAAACAAATTCTCGTTGCTTTTTACCGACCGACGATAGTAAGGGAGGTATTGTTTTCACACCAAATTTCACATGTGGAGATTTTTACATATCTCCACGAATCATGCATTTTCTAAACAGAAAAAAGTATTTTTAGCATGATGTCTGTCCGTCCGTCCGTCCGTATAGATGTGTACAGCCTGAACGGCTCAACCGATTTTGATGAAATTTGGTATATTTACTTAATGCATCAGTGGGATGAATTGATCAACTTTTGGTGCATATCCAGAAATCGGAAGTGGTAGTATTAGCGATCGACGATAGGAAGGGAAGGGTTATTTTCGCACCAAATTTCACATAAGGAGATTTTTTACATATCACCACGAATCATGTGCTTGCTCCGACTCAAGCGGATATTCGAGAAGAATATATGCAAGTTATTATAAGCATTAATAAAAAAATATTCATTATTATTGGAAATAATTTTTTTTCATAGTAACATTTTGGAGTCTGGAAAGAATAAATTGCATTTACATTAGTTCTTATGGGAAAACTTTATTCAGTTGGCGAGCCCAATTCCGGAATGAATTAAACTCGTAATCCGAGGTTCCAACTGTATTTCTCATAATATAATTTTTTTACCGTCCAACGATAGTAAGGGAAGTATTGTTTTCACACCAAATTTCACATGAGGAGATTTTTACATATCTCCACGAATCATCCATTTCTTAACAGAAAAAAGTATTTTTAGTATGATGTCTCTCCGTCCGTCTGTATAGATGTGTAGAGCTTGAACGGCTCAACGGATTTTGATGAAATTTGGTATATTTACTTAATGCATCAGTGGGATGAATTGATCAACTTTTGGTGCATATCCAGAAATCGGAAGTGGTAGTATTAGCGATCGACGATAGGAAGGAAAGGGTTATTTTCACACCAAAGGAGATTTTTTTATATATCACCACGAATCATGCACTTTGTATTGGTTTTATCCTCGAGAAAAATCATATTTATTAGTTTTTTCTTGATTTAAAATTATATGACGTCATCCAGCCATTCATGACGTCACAGCCTGGTCTTGCATATATATTATAAATAAAATAAAATTAAAAATGTTTATATTTATTATTTATGTATCCATATCTGTTTTTTATTACATTAATAGATATATTAAAATTATTTGAAATTGTTTCTGTAGCTGGAAATTAATTTATTTCAAAGAGTCGGTCGGTTCGGACCTGGCCACAGGTCAACTTATTTATATTTGAAGAATCTTTAAAAAAATAATTTTCTTATATCTGTCATATATATTCACAATTGATAGTTAATAATTTTAAATTTTTTTTTATTTCAATTGAGATCAATTCAATCATTTTTCTATAATGACATAATTAATAGATACTATATATTCTCATATATATTATATTTTCAATATTTCTAGGAAAAAACATAAAATGCAATTATTTAAAATATGTAAATTTTATAAAATAAAATTATGAGAAAAAAGAGTAAGTAAATAAATATATTTGGGGAATAATGTAGATTAAATTTTTATTTGTCTTTTTTATGGTTAATGAGTATGTATTATGATATTTTAAAATTAGACATTTGCCTCGCGACATTAAACCTTGATGCTATGGGAACTTTAAGCATAATTAATGTTTCAAATATTTTAAAATAGTATTATAGACATTTGAAATCTTGATTTTTTTGAAATTGTTTAATTTGTGTCAGAATCTAAATAATAACATCACTTCAAAATATGTTTATTCATGTTTCATTTTTTCTTCTGTGATTTAAAATATTTCAATGATAAAAGTAAAATCCTTCAAAAATAAATAAAAATTTAACTTATATTTAAGTTATTAACTGAAATGTAAAAATAATTTATTTTATTTTATGTTTTAATATAATATTTTAAAATTATTCAATTTTTATTTTAATTATGTATTATATATGGTATATACAAGCAGATCTCGTTTTTTTTAATTTTGAAAGTTCGTAATTTTTTGAATGAAACACATATTGGGCAAAAAATTATTTTATTTTTCAAAGTAGTCTCCTTTGAGCTCTATACACTTCGTCCACAGTTTCTCCAATTTTTTTATTCCTTCCAAAACATCAGATTTGTCGAGGACATCAAAAAAGATTTGTTTTGTGAGATAATTTTATCTTTGGAGTCAAATCTCTTTCCGCCGAGCCATTTCTTCAGGTTAGGAAACAGAAATAGTCACTCGCGGCTAAATCCGGAGAATAGGGCGGATGAGGGAGCAATTCATATCTCAATTCATGGATTTACATTGGAACTTCACTTTTTTCCATTTTATTCTCAAATCATAAGGTAGTCTGCTATTAATAGATGTCAAATAAAAACTAAAAAACCCATCTGGTTCAAATTTCAACATGAGTTCTAAAGGTTCAGCTGATAGGAGCATCGTAGCCATTTCATTTAATAGACGGGAAATTCAAAAAGTCACGGACTTATTGACATGCCCTCGTATCTTAAAAATTTGGCTTTTTTTAATTTTGAATACTTAAAAGAAGTATGATTCTACAATTGTATCCCAATTATAATATTAAAATTAAATCAAATGATTTGTTAATTAATAGATATGGTCAAAATTTGTTAGATTAACATTGGTTATAGTAATATTTAGGATCGAATTATCCCACTTATATCTTTGATCCATTCTAATTAATATCAATAGCCATTCAAGTAACAGGATTAGTATTGCAATGGTTGGAGATTTACTCTAAACAAATTGATTCCAAATTATTTCTGAGTTCCTGGTTCGAAACTTCACTTTAATTGTATTTAGTTTAATTTTGTAAAATTATAAGCTCTGGAATATTGGAGTTATATTTCCCATATTAAAATATAAAATTACTATGTTTTGTTATTTCAAATAAATAATCATTAAATTATTATAAAAAACAAAATGTAATTGAAATCCTTTATTATTTATAATTTTTATAAAATAATTGAATCTTGTTGTTTTATATAAATATGTATTATCTATAATTGTATTTTCTTTATTTTCATTATCAACTATTAGTTTTTGCTTGTTTTCTTTTTGAAAACGAAACATAACTTTTCTTGATAGTCTAAGTCTAAAACATCATATGGTTGTTCTTTAAATTATTAAACTTGATGCTTTGGCAAACACTTTTCAAGTGTGGTTTAGTTCAATTCTAACCATCACCCCTTCGCCATCTGCCATCTCCACGGATTCCGCAAGGTTAAAGCCAATGGCAGCCGGTAGAAAATAGCCAATAATCGATTGGAAAAGAAAATTGGTTCAAATAAAACCGCTGCCTTTTCTTTCATGTCTATCGTCTTAAGAAATCTTCATTATTCTGCCCCCACACTCCCATCCCTCTCTTTAAAACATTTGAAATCTATTTAAATAAAGTAATGAATTCGAAACTGATAAAAAAATTATCCTTTTGAAAACTATCATTTTGTCACATCTCGTTTACCGAACCAGTTATAGGTAGAATATACAACCATTATTATTATTTTCATCCTGATTATCAAATTTTAACATCTCCACCCTCCTCTCTCATTCTTTCCTCCAATGAATTAAATCATTTATTGGAACACATGCATTAAACATTACAAACTGAGATGATGATAGGGCTGAATGTGGCTGTTAGAGAAACCGCCGCCCGCTTTTGTTCTTTTTGAAATTGTTCAACAAACATGCAAACATTTCTTAGATACATATCAAAATAACATTGTTCTAAAACTATTTTGTGTATATATGTGATATATCAAAGGGAACGAGATTTTCGATGAGAAAAATAAACCTAAAATTAAAAAAAAAAAATTAAATATAAAGTAAAACAAAGAAATTGCAAATAATAATGAAAGGAAAAGTTGAATTATGTATTTCTAAACAATATGATAATACCACATTTTGGATATTTGTCCATACCAAAGCAGTAGAAAATGGGGGAAATATTAATGTGTTTCAAAATATTTTTATTTATTAACCAATCCACACTTTGAATCATAAATCTCTGCGACATTTAATGGTTTTTGAAAATCAATCATTATAAACTATATATACTCATATTATTTGGAATCAAAAAAATATAAAAAGATTAAAATTGTTTTTTATGTTATGATTATTTAGAGCTCTCTCAATAAATAATTTTCCCTAGAATTTTTATTTTTCAATTTAAATTTTAATTTAATTCAAGGGTATTGTAATATATAAGCATAAAAATAGCATTTTTATATATATATTATGATACGGAAATCTAGAAAGTTATTTTTGTAAGAGAATATTCTAGATGATTCTAAAATTATTGTTTCAAAAAACTCATAAGATTGCATGTACCTCTTCGTTGCCCAAGAGGGAGTGAGGGGTGGATAATTTTGAAAAGTTGATTGGAGGGGATGATTGGCTTCGACATGTTCGAGCCAGTCTTGATTAAGAATTGGAGAAGGAGACAACATATCCCTGAAAGGAGTGAACATTCCGGCCAACCCCCCTTTTTGAGAGATGCCGCAGCCCACGAGATGTTCTAGATAAATCCTCAGGACGACACTCAAGACTCAAGTCTCCAATGAATTCTCCATTTCTTCCCTACACAATATATACCAAAAGTGGTCGACCCTTGGTAATTAATAAAATTTGCAATTGCTAAA
Source organism: Labia minor (assembly GCA_963082975.1). NCBI lineage: Eukaryota > Metazoa > Arthropoda > Insecta > Dermaptera > Spongiphoridae > Labia > Labia minor. Next base: position 48,496,448 of record OY720349.1, on the reverse strand, counting down.
TATAAATTAAATTTCATTTAATTTATCTTTCTATTTTAACGGTACCATTCAATTTCTTCAATTTCATATTAATTTCATTATTATCTACTGCATCATATTAATTCTTCTATTTTTATTAAATATATATAATTTTTAGTTATAATTTAAATATGCATTTTTAATTTGAACCTATTCAATTTTATTATTTCCCTTATCAACCTTCGCGGATTCAATAACCCTTTATTATTCTAAATTTATCCAGAGTGCAACCAAATTAATTTAAACTTATTTTCAACCCATTTTTTTAATAAAACACCTTACCTAAGTCATCCAATATACGACAGTATCGTATATAAATTATTATTATTATTATGAAATCGAATGATAATGACAATGACAAGACTTTTTTGATTCCCTTATAAAAAAAAATTAGAGAGATTCTCCAGCTTGAATATATATATTCTATATAATATAATTTCTATATGAACATATAGAAAATATAATATTTTGAATGCTTTATCGTTTAAATTTATTTTTTTTTCTTAGAAATCCGAATGAAATCTTCTCGCCAAGAGAGTTGCTTTTCGGGAATTTCTCGCTTGGTGGCTTGTGATTTGGGTAACGCCACTGTGTAGAGAAAGAGAGGGGGGGTATGTTCGAATAGGATTCAAAAGCCTCCAGGCGTCTATCTAAAAGGTGCGTCTAATTTATTTAATCGGCCTCCGGTTTCGTTTCCTTTTCTGAGTCTCTGGTCCGAGACCTCCTTCCCTCAGGACTTCAATCCTGAAAAACAAACATCGATAATTACTTCATCCAGAACCAGTTCGACTGTTTTGTTCATAGTGACAACATACAAAAAAAAAAAAACAAAATAAAAATATTTTACAGCGGAACAACTTGGAAACGAATCATAAACTTCAACAACCGAGTTATATATAGTACATTATAGTAAAGTATATAATTTAATTCTCATAGGTAAAATTTTGAAAATAAAATAAAAGTTTTTTCGTTATAATTTCTATTTATAAACGACGCTTTGCATATTCTAATGGATTTATTTTTAAATAATTAAAATATTAAAAAATTTTATTCAAATAAATTGAATTTAGAAACTATTTTTTAATTTTTCCAATCTATATATGTATATGATATATTTTATATGTTATATATATATATATATATCAAAACTTCAATCATAACTTTCTTAAACATTCAATTCAATTATCTCAATTTCTTCATAATTATATTATTGTTGTAATATTAAAGAGAGGCTGGAATGAATTTTGTGTGTTTTGGAAAATGAGACAGTAACAACGGTAAATTTTAGATGTAAGTGTAATAATTAAAATAATTATTTCTCTCGTCTAATATATAAACACATTAAAGAGAAATAAAATTATATTATATAATAATAATCATCATAATCATGATAATGTTCAAGTTTGTCCCGGATTTCTTGTCTTTGATTTATCAAAGATTATTTTAATTCAAAAGTAGTAGTTTAGATTATTAAGAATAGTAAACTATTATTATTACTCTATTATTCTTTTTATAACTTTTCTCAAAATCAATTTGATTATATTGACTCAGTGCTTTAGAAAAAAAAACAATCATTCAGAAATTTTAAGTGTATTATATTATCATTTATATCACTCTCTTAGTTAAATTAAGGTAATAATTTCTTCCAGTCACGTCGAGGATGATATCCTTCCTGTTTCTTTTTTTTTTTCTTTATGAACACAATTTGCATCAAAAAACACTTAAAACGAATTCATCTAGTAAACTACTCATTAATTAGGCAAAATATCTTTCTTTTTTTTGTCTATTAAAAAATTTTTAGTTTTTCTATATTAAGAAATTTAATTTATTAATAATAAAAAAAAAGAAGTTAAATAAATTTTTATAAAAATTAATGACATCAAAATTTTATTTCAAGAAATATATACTTATATTTCTGCATTTAATCATAAAATTAATTTATCCGATAATATTTTTAACTGAAATGAACAAAATTATAATTATTTAATTTTATTTCGATTATTTAATTATATAATTTTCTTATTACTGCATTCTATTTATTAATAAAAATTTATTTTAATAAGCTTGGAAGATAATGTCTTCATTTGAAAATTTTTTTCAAGATCATGGAAATTTAAATTATTACAAGCACTAATTACTCTATCGATTAAAATTATATATCTAACGACTTAATATACATTCTTCTATCTGATAAAAAAAAAACCAACACCCGAGTATAATTACTTCATCTAGCTGAGCGACTCGGCAGCTGTGCGCTGGTGCAATGCACTTCGGCTCGGGCAGGTGGGAGATGGGGGGGGGGGACATTCAAAAGGGGGAGGTAGGGGAAGGGACATTAATGAAATTAAGTCGTCGTGTTCAGCGGCGGCTTCGTCCTTCCTAAGGGTGCGTTCACAAAGAAAGCTGGTTTCAAGTAACTTGTTTTCAGCGCTGGCTCCAAGCGCTTGAAAATTTTGTTGTGTGTACACAACAGACGCTTGCAAAGAAAGCTTTAGTCTTTTCTGAGCTCTCGTTGAGACAATGTCTTCCTCAAGTGATGAAGAGTTATTAGTCAGTACTGTCAGCAACATTGTAAGGGAAGTTGTAACAGCTATTTGGACAGTAATGCAGCCCCTCCACATGCGTGTGCCTTCAAAGAATCAGTTTGTGGAGATTGCTAATGATTCCTTCTCCCTATGGAATTTTCCAAATTGCATAGGATGTTTGGATGGTAAGCATGTAAGAATAAAATGCCCTAAGAAATCAGGATCCATGTTTTACAACTACAAACAATTCTTCTCAATAATATTGCAGGGATTAGTAGATGGACATTACCGGTTCATTGTAATTGACGTTGGAGGGTGTGGCAAACAAAATGATGGTAAAACCTTCGAAGCATCTGACTTATTTACACTGATGAGAACCAAAAGTCTCGACATTCCTAATTCAGAATATTTACCTGGTACCAATGTTAAAGCACCATATGTGTTTGTGGGTGATGATGCATATCCACTATTGGTTAACCTCATCAAACCATACAAAAAGAATGTACTAAGCTTTGATGAGGAAATGTTCAACAAAAGATTATCGAGAATGAGAAAGTCTGTTGAATGTGCGTTCGGTATCCTTTTTGCTAAATGGAGGCTACTATCAACAATCATTGAAACTGATGTTGCTGTAACTGAAGACATAATTAAATGCATTTGCCTGTTGCACAACATAATCATCGATTTGGAAGGGTACAGCACCATTTAACTGAGACCGTTGTGATGCCAGTTCCAGAAAGAAGAAAGAAAATAATTGTTAGACCAGTAAACGCAGGCTCAAGTGTGAGAGAATTGTTTAAGACATACTTCGCCAACAATCCATTAGTTTTCACTGGCTAAAAGTGCATCTCAGTAATCGTTATTCAAATTACACTTTGAATGTCAAGTACATGAAACACTACTATCGCTATGATGTACTATATGCAATAATAAATAAAATTTTTACAAAAATGTTTTGTTTATGATTCCCAAGTAATTTCTCTTTGTGTTTATAAATTTTCATTCACAGTTCATACGAATTATTAAAAAGTGCCAGATGGGAATTCATATTTTAACTCTTCATTTCAAAAAATATAAATGTTGTGTGATACAGAGTAAGCCTAAGCTGAAAAAATACATAGGGGTTTTCTATTAGTAGGTCACGTAACGACAGTTCTATCGTTGCTGTACACTAAAACAATTAAGGCACTAAACAATTTAGGGATTTCATGGTTGTTGGTCATTGAAGTAGAATTCATGGATAAATAGACTATGTAGATTCAAATTTAGGATTAATCAAACTAAATGTTTTGTCTGTACTGTAACATATAACATCAGTTGGACAAAAAGATTAAAAATATAAAATATAACATAAAATAAAACCGTGTACGAGCTTAATTTAAATTTAGAAAAATTTAGTATGAAATATTTAGAATAATTATTGCACAACAAGTTAACCTTATGCACTATTTCACATTTCATACAATTTATTTTATGTTATTCTTAAATGTTAACTCTTTCTTGTACAACGGATGATGTCTGTCCATAGTACAGACGAAACATTATGTTTAATTACACCCTAAATTTTAATCTACGTGGTTTATCCATTAAAAATTCTACTGTACTTAACTTTAAATATAAAGTCAATGCATCTTCTAATCATTCTGAGTACCTAATAATAATTGATAGTAAAATATTCTTCTTACCGTCAGTTTTCATTTCTAATGCTATCTCCTTCCACAACTTATCCACGTGAAGTCTATTTGCATGTAGTTTGAGGCGTTTGTCCCAAATAGCCCCTCTTCTAAAAACTTGAGAAATCAGTTCGTCAACATCCATCTGCACGGTTGTCCCACTGACTGGACTGGTTCGGTCAACAAGAGCCGGAAAACAAGTAGAAAACGTTCTTGCGTGCTTGTCAGAACTTGTAGCAAGCGCTTGCAAGTCGGGGCAAGCTTTGTCTGTGAACGCACACGTTTGATACAAGGTAGACTTTTCTCGCGCCGGTTGGAGCTTGCAAGCGCTTGTCAACAAGCGCTTGTAACAAGCTTTCTTTGTGAACGCACCCTAACGGCCTCCTGAGCATGAACATGTCCGGCTCGGCGAACATTTCCACAGGCCATATTTCTCCCAACTTATTCCTTTTCTCTTAGAAAAACAAAAACTTGCAGAATAATAATAGGGTAGATTTTTTCTATTTTGGACAAATTTCATTGAGAATATAAAGGAAACTGTTTTTAATTGTAAAATTCAATTCATTTGAAAATAAGAATCTCCCTTTTCATTTCAAATATAGAAGTGATTTAAAAGAGAAGGGGAAAACAATTTTATTTTATTTTTATTTTTTTAAATTCCGAAATTCTAGCTATTTTTAATTTTTTTTTTAATGCAATCTCATCCCATGAATTTTTATATTAATCCTTTGCAGATAAATTTTAAAAAAAAATTTTAAATAATCATTAATGTCATATTTTAATCACTCTATTAAAACTAAATGATTAAATTATTCTAAAAGTTTATTTTTATAATATATCATACTCACAATCATAATCTTTAAATTCTTCAATCTTGATAAAAACATTCTGGACATTAAGATATTATTATTAAAATTAATATATCTGTTTAGTATAATAACGATGAAGGTATATTCTCCAGTGTAGATTAGAAAGAACACTTAAAGTGCACTGGCCTGAATATTTAGGAAGTCAAGTCATTAATTCATTTTTTGTTTTTGTTTCTTTAAAAAAAATTCACTTGTATGTCATTAAAATGAATGATAATAATCTAGTACAAATTAAATAAAATTCCAAAGAAAAATTGTCCAAAGAAAATTAATTTTTATACTAAATTTGGGTGTGGGGAGGAGGAAGGAAATTATGTTTTTTTTTTATTTTATTTAGGTAAATATAAAAAAAAAAAATAATAAAATAAAATTAATAGTTATGTTCACTAGTTTCAGAATTCAGTAGATATTAATATAATTTTTAATTTCAAAATTCTTTATCTAATTGTATTATCTTATTTAAATTAACTACAATAATTTTTATTGTATTTTTACATATTTATTTGTAATTTCCTTAGAAAAAAAAACAGAAATAATTAAAAAATCTGTGTGTATATTAATTGATATTTATTTTATAGAATATATTTTGAATTTTGTAACTTTTGCATTTATACTAAAAAAATATATTTTTTTTTTATATATAAAAAATTCAATTCTTTCTTACTTAAAAATTAAAATTGTTTTTAGAATATTTTTATAATTTTTCTCTTTTTTGTATATTGGGATTTTCTAGATTATTTCATTTTCTTTTGTGAAATATTTTTACAATTATATTTTATGTAAATTTACAAATATATTCTCTCTTTTCTTGAGTTTTTAATATCCCTCGTTTATTAATAATATTCTTTCAAATGTTCTGTGAAAATTTTATAAATTATTTTCATATCTGATCAAGTCTGGGTTATTATTATTATTTGTTATTAAAGTTAGTTGCTTACTTTTGTGTCATGATTATTAAAGGGGAGGAATAGCGAAGGGAATTGAAAAGAGGTTGGTTGTGGTGAGAGAAAGAGAGAGGAAGAGGTGTCTTAAGCTCTCTCTCTCCCTCTCTCTCAGGTACACATCCTCGGCAACCTTGAGCCTCGGCCACCCAACGCGCCGATGCGTGAGCCGCGATGTGTGAGCAGCGCCCAGGGCGGCAGCGCGCAGCCTACCATCCTAATGGTTACGAACTCTCCACTGGACACCCGAATCCTCTTCATCAATCCTTGGACGCTCTCCCTCTACCTCTCTCCGCCTGACAACATATCTATATCAAGGACGAAACCCTTTTCATTTCTTCAGCGCCTTTCCTATCAGATTTAAATAATCCATTCGAAAAATTTTCACAATCATATTTTCATCTTATTTTGCTTTTTTTTTATTATATATTTTTCCTTATCAGTAAGAAAAGAGAAAGCCGCCGGGTAAAAAAAAAACAAACTACCAGGTAACCTTATTAATAAATTATCAAGAAAAAAAAAAATGCTGTTTATTTATTAGATATTGAATCAAAACTTTTTTATATTGATCTTCATCTTCTTTAAACTTAAAAATTCCTTTTTAGCCTTCTCTTTTTCTTTTTATCTCGCTTTGATTCATTTTTTTTTCTTTCTTTATTTTTTTTTCTATACATCTAAAAACTTCTTCTAACATATTAGAATGAAATTAAAATATTTACTTAATTGGATGAAAATGTCAAACAAACAAAAGTTTCAGGTTTTTTCCCTTTTCAAATTTTAATATTATAGTAGAGATTTTGTTTATTAGTTTTTTTTTTTTTATAAAGAGAGAAAAATTATTATAAATCATTTTTTTTGTCAATTTTAATTTACATTACTATTTATATATTTATATTTATATATCATTAATATATATGTCAAAATAAATTATTTATTTATTTAAATTAAAATATAGCTTACTTAAAAATTTTGCATAAACCTATCTTCATTATATAAAAAAAAAATGTATTTTAGACGACCTCTGATGTTTTCACTACTTCCGCCAGATCTTGTTTTTACTGATCCAATTACGATATAATTTAAACAAATCCAACATTGTTCTTTATTCATTATAATGTAAAATTATACTACAATACTATAACTACTATTAATAATATAAATAATAATATGAAAATAAATTATTAAGTTGTTTTATCTCTCTCTCTAATTTTCTATAATTTTCTATTATAATAAATAAATTGAAAAATTTATATTTGTATATGAACCTTAATAAAGAAATTTTAGTTTAATATTTTACCTTTGTTCTAAGATTTTCTCTTCAATTTTTAAAGAGTGGGAGAAAGAGAGAGAGGGAAAGATAAGTTTGAGCCGAGACGCAATTCAGAAGCGAGCCTGGTAAATTAATTCAGGTTTCGAGAATGAGTACCTGCTACCTTGACCCTTTGAAACATCTCCGCCTTTTCCATTTTAGCAGTCAAATCAGTCAAATTAGTCACCGAATTAATTAATTTGTTAATTATTTTGACCCTAGGAATTGTAGGAGATCTAACTTTCAGATCTTTGTCTGATGATCAAATTGAAAATACAGAAAAGGATATTTAGCCTTAATCCGTGAATAATTTACTTACTCTAAAATTATATTAATATTATAAACATAATTAAACGATTTTTGATCTATTGAATTCATTTTTATAATTCAAAAAAAATCAAATTTCATTAAAAATTGTATTTTTTATTAACTAAAATTTCAAGCCAATAGAACAAGTGAATGTTTCCATTAATACAACTCACATAAATACGTAAATGTACATATATATATATATATATATATATATATTGTATCTTTTAATAAATAAAATCAATATGCAAAATCTAAAAGTACAAAACGTGGAATTTGTAAATATACAGAAATTTAAATATTTAGATACTGTAATCAAGAATGATAAAGGGTGACTAAAGATTTATTTACGAAATAACAAATGTTAAATCAACAATACACCGAGAACACATGGTGGAGGGGAGGGGGAATGAAATAAACGAGAGAGGGCTGAGATGGGTTGATAGAGTGGTTTTGGGGCTCAAAAACTTAACTTTTGAATAGTACAAAATAGATAGAAAAAGACGAAAATCGCCAAATTTTTTCCTCTTAAAAACAAGAATTTTAAATATTTATAAAAAAGAATATTTTTTTTAATAAAACCTTTAATTACTATTATTATTAGTATTTTTTATTTATTTAAAAAAGAACGATAAAAATTGTATTTTCAAAATGTTTGGTTAGTTTTAAAAATCCGCTCTTTTGATTTTCAATTATAAATATTATCTATGAAATAATTAAATAAATAAAAGAATAGTTCTTTATTTTATTCATATTATTATTTTTATGTAATATTTTAGGTATATACATTCTTAAAAAAAATCTGAATTACTATTATAATTAGTTAAAAGAAAATAATAAGTATATTAACGAATTAAAAATCAATGATAATGATAAAAGTTTACTTCATTTTCTATCGTTTTACTGTATTATTTGTAATTTAATTTGATTTTTGAAATTTTGTTTAAATTTGATTTCTAATTTCATGAATATTTAATTATTTATATTCATTTATTGAAAAATTAAATTATATGCAAAAAATTAAATATAATAATTAAATAAACATATCAATTACGTATTCTTCGTTAAATTCCTTTAGGGAATTTCAAATATACATGAAAATTTGATTGAGAAAATTTTATCTTTCGAATAGAGGAAATCTAAGGAAATTCTCATGTTTTTTCTTTGTTTCTTTTTTTCTTTCTATTTATATTCCCCAGTATACAATGAAAAAACTCTTTTTATCCTGTATTTAACAGGGTCACCCTTCAATTATTTTGATCACCATTAAAAATAATAATAAAAAAACAACACTAAATGAATATGATGATAATAGACAAGAAATTGAAATCAAGTTTAAAGCAGAAAGAAGAAAAGAACTGATAGAAGGCGGAAATTAAAAAAAAAATACTACAAGAAAAACAATAACGATAAAGTTTTTTTTTTTCTTAAATTAATTAGTTTGAAAAAAATGACTCACTTGCCAGTTTTTAGATTCAGAAGGTTTCTTTCTTTCGTTTTAGACCACCCAATGTGGGGGAGGAGGTCTGTTAAATTTTATTTTTCAATAATATTACATTTTATTTCTGAAATTAATTAATTATTAAAGAAATTCTATTTAATCAAATATCTCTAGTGATACTTATTCAGTTTCTGATTAGTCTTCCCAAAATATAGCTACATTATTAATAGTCTCCCATTTGTTTCACATTTCCTTAAGAACTTTTGTATATATTATTTATATATTTATTTAAATTATAATTTATACAATGTAATATATCTAAATTAAGTGATTTGATCAAAATAATGATGTTAAATTAAATAAAATGGGTTCATGTCTTAAAACATGTATAATTTATTTTCTATACTTATAAAAATACATAGGTACTTCGAAAATTAATTAATATTTTTTACAATGAATCTGTTCAAAATTTAGCTTATAAATAAATAATACTTAAATGTATATTAAAAATTTTATTTAAAATTAATTAAGAGTAAAATGAATATTATAAAAATAATAGAAAAGAAAAATAGTAGAAAAATTTGAATTTGTATTCTCATTTGAAATATTCATTTTGATATATAATATAGATATATATAGATAAATATATAATATATATATATATATATATATATATTCATTGAAAAAAAAATAAAGTTTATTTTTAGAAATTTACTCATAATTCTCTTCTATCAACAAATTTTTTTTTTTCTTTGTTTTTAGGGAGAATTGATATTATATTTCTTTCTTAATATTTTTTTTTTAAAATAATTTTAAAAAATCATTTTAATTAGGTAGGTCCTAGGATATGATTATATGGAAGTTAGTTCTAAGATCAGCTCATTTAGGATGAGTTCGATTTTGTTTATACGGCGAATCGCTTCTGATGAGTAGCCTTCATCTACAAAATGCAGCCCCCTCTCCGCTTAATTGAACTTGCTCCGATGCCCCATCCATTCTGCCCTGTCTATCCGTCATTTGCTAGTTCAAATTTATTTAATGAACACCAATCCATCAACTTCCTCTGTTAAATAAATAGCTGACTTGATCAGGTGCATGCATCCAACATCTTAGCAAGATAAAAATAAATAAATAAAACTTTTTATAAAATCAATCAATTTTAATTAATAAAAAAAAAAAAAAAAAAAAAAAAATCATGATTATTCCAAACTCTTCTTCAATTTTAATTTCTGTCAGATGCAATCCATTTTATAAAGCTACAGATTGTTTAATAATTACAGAACCTGTAATAATGATAATCATGTCTAATCTCTACACTTTACTACATATATGGTATATTTCTGTAAGGGTGCGTCAATTTCAGGAACACACTGGAAGTGAAACTCTAATTATTCAGTTAAAAGTTAATAATTCATTTTATTAAACTGTCTGAAATGTTTACACATTTCAGATGAGAAGATTTTTATTTTAAATAAATTATTGGAGTTTTTTTTTATCTAGAATGAGAAAATAAATTTTTTTCTAGACATCAATGATCAAATCAAAAACACCTTTCCATTCCATTCATTAAGTAAAAATAATATCTCTGGTTTTTTGTCTCTGTGTTCAAATAATACTAAAACCCCAAATGACTGAATTTAAAATCCTATTAGCATCCCACGTGTGTGAGAGTTAAAGTTAGAACTAGTAATTTAAGTCGGAACAACCACAAAAATAGGCAATTCTCGTTTTTTTATTTACACTATAAAGAAATTCGAGCCATCGAACAAGGGTAACCTGAATTTATGTCTTGGAATTTTATTTCCAACCACTCGCCTTAGTGGACATTGAAACATCAAATTCAATATAAAATTTCATCAAAATTAATCAAGAGTGACGATCTCTTCGTTCTAATTTTAACTACGTTTGGAATTATTTTTTTCACTGTTGTACGAAGCTAAATGTCTCTCTTGTTGTTTACCTTACCCACGTTCATTCGTTTAAGCCTTCCACTCCGGATATAAATAATTACGTAAAAAAAACGAAAGATTTTTTTTTTTCTCTTTCCCTTTCTTTTACTCTCTTTAGATTTTATATATTTGATAAGCGCTCGGTTATTACAATATTTCCTTCTAGGCATTATGAAAATAAGATTTGTTCCTAAAAATCGTTAATGACACTGGGTCTTGTACTATGAACATTTATCACGACAGTGCTTTTCACAGGGCGGCTGTCGTCTTAACCGCTTCAGGGATTCATTGCCCTCTACAGGGGACACAGACTTGCCCAACCCTCTTTAGCCAAATGACTTAATTAAAAAACCTAGAGGGCCTAAAACGACCCAAAGAGACGAACAATTTTTTATGATAATTTTATTCCAAATATATATATATATATATATATATATATATACTAATTTATACTAATTTATTTAATTAGATTCATTTAAAGTTGAAATTAATTTGAATAGAAAGATTGTAAATCATCGATATTTTTCTATTATATTTAACAATCATATTTACAAATATATTAACAAGCTTTTAATCAATTGGTTGTTTTTTTTTACTACTTGAAAGTATACAATTACCACCGTTTGTGAAGAAATAAAAAAATCATTATTTTTAATATCTATGAATTGGTTATAATACTACCAATACTACCAATAAATATAATAAGTATTTCTTTTATCATTTGTTTAATTATTATAATATTTTAGAAATATTCAGTTAAATTTCAGAAATTTTTTTTATTCTATAGAAATACAACTTTGTTCAACATTTTTGGAACATGATTCGACCATAGTTAACACACTATGAGCGGGGCGGGTATTTGTACCCGTTGTGCGGGGACTGCCACTTATAAGCGAAGCGGGTATTTATACCCGTTGCCACTTATATAATATATATTTTCCCTTGTGTCACTCAAAATTACTTATTTTAAACGATAACTAATATATATCCCTCATATAAGTGGCAACGGGTATAAATACCCGCCCCGCTTATAAGTGGCAGTCCCCGCACAACGGGTACAAATACCCGCCCCGCTCATAGTGTGTTAATAAACAGATCTTAAAAAGTATTTTTTATTATTTATTTAGTTTATATATTTATTAAAATAAAATATAAAATAATTAATATATGTTATCTTATTTATTGTAATTAATTATCATCGGATATTTATGAATTCTAAATTTAAATGCAAAAAAATCAACCTATATAATCTAATTTTAACTTTATTTATTTCTGTTTTATTTCTTAGTTTAAGAACTCAATTTATTTTCTAATAAATTTATAATGAATTGAAATAGATCGGTTAGAGAATAGATCCTAAATTAAAGTTATAACGAATAGATGTTTTTTTTTTAATGATAAAAATAATATATTAAAAATATATGAGCCAATGAATCTCTACCATTTGTCAAACAAAACCACAAAAATTTCAATTATTGAATAGATTATGATTCTAAGAAAACATTGCCAGATTTTTTATATATTAATTTTCACTCAAGGTCCGTAAATATGTCAATAGAAAAAATAAATTTATTAATTTTAGAATGTTTTCTTTTATAAAATGTAATAAATATTTCTAAAATACCTTAAAAAATTTTAATAACATTTTCAAATTATGAATGTAAAATTGTGAATTTTATTTTGATTTTCTTATTTTCTTTTAGATAATCAAACAAATTAGCCTAGAAAATTTTTAATATTTTTTTATTAACATCATAATGAGAAAGTAATCAAAACTTTTTATTCATTTCATTTAAATCTCTACTTTTATTGCTTGCTTAATTTAATGAGATGAATTAATTTCTCAAATATTGCATATATCTAAAAGTTTCTTGCATTCATTTGCATAGATTATTTTTTTTTTTTTACAAACCCGGAGTTAAATAAATAAAGCCCATACTAAAAGAGAATATCATTTTAAGATTCTATAACTTTAAAGAACATCCACTCTTTTATTATCAATTTGAAAATAGCTCTCTTAGTTTAGTTCTTTTTTTCAAATATAAATTAAATAACTTAATAATATATATTATATAAAAGTATATATTTGTCGGTTTTATTATAATTGAGTGAGGCGTGGTCCAATACTTTGGGGGACAAGAATGTATTCAGAGCATTTGAAAATAGAATGCTTTGTAGAGTAGAAGTTTTGTCATTCTCATTCTAATCACAAATTTGAATATTTATATAAAAATGCTTAATGTTTTCGTTTTCTTCTTTGGTAATTCTTCTATTATTATTAGATTGTTTTCACCAAACCAAACTTTTCCTTTCCCTTTTATCAATTCACTCTCTTGGGGATAAACTGACTCTATTAGAGGGTTTGAACTTGGTTGTATTCATCTAATTCTTATCCTTAATTCTTCTTCCATTCTCAAGTTGTTTGGACGCCTTAGGGGTTCGACACCCTCTGAACAAAAGATCCAAGACAAGGGTTTTGCTGCACTTGTTTGGTCATTGTGCCCCATAAACCTTCAAACTAGTTGAAAATTTTCTGATTAAAGCATTCGGTGTGTTGTATTTAATGATCTTTTTCTTAAGCCCATAGATTATGCCCATTAGTGCTGACAGCGTTGTTTCTGAAGGATTTGTTGGTCTGACACCCTTCGGCCCCAGGCAAGCTACCCCACCCGTTTGCTATGATAATTTCACAATTTGAATAGACAACTGGTCCCGAGGCCGGAGAATGACACTTTGCATCTAATTATCCAGGCTTTATTATAGCCTATTATAAAGAGATTAAGACTAAGTGAAGTAAGGGGAAGAAGCCATCTTCAATTCATTTTCAAGCAGTTGCTATTCAAAATTTCTAAATTAAAGAATATTCGTAAGCCGTTGTACTAAAACAAAAGACAAAAATGATTTATCAATTTATTTCTATATAGTTTTTATTTTTATTTTCTAACATAAAGAAAATTAGCTTGAAATTTCTTAATACAATAAGAAATTTATCTTTAAACAATTGCAAGTAACGTTGTTCAAACAAATTAAAAATTAAAACCTGAGGGTGTAATTAACCTCGCATTCACTTCTTAACAAATAATGATCGTTTCATTTTTTTTAATATACCTATATATATAAAAATATATACTATAGCATACAATAATATATATATATATATATATATATATATATATATATATATATATAATGCTCTTACATATATATTATCGTGACCGTAACAAGAACATTTCTTCAAATATCTCTATCCTATCCCACATTTCTATCCAACTACTATTCTCTCTTAACTCAATCACACCCCCATTTATATTGCCTTTCCACCATTGCATTTAAGTAGAAGGATTTATTTATCAGTGAAATCTAAAGAACAAATTAAGTATCTAATAAGAATCGATTGCAAATTTTTTAAAATTATAACCTCATTACCTCGTTTAGTACTATTTTATTATAAAAAAAATTATATATTTTATTTAATTCAAATATTTTGATTTCTATAGAAAAATCTCTATTATATAATTTATAAATATTTGAAGAATACAATCAAATATGATTTTGTAGTTATGGAATTATGAACTTTAATAAAATAAATTGAATTGATGATTAATGACCTAAAATGTTCATTTGACATTAAATAATAATGAGCTAATATTTGTAAAATTTATTTAACTAAATTTCTAATCTAAAATATTATTTAATATTTAATGATAAAACAAATCATTGTTCTACATACATGTATAATCATATATATATAAAGAAAAAGTCAGTCTGACAGGTCGTACTTTTGTTCTAATTTAAATTATGATTAAAGATAGGAGACTGATAACTTTTGTTGAAACCCTGTATTATTTTTAGATTTAATCTGAATTTTTTTTGCTTTTATAAAAACTTCAAATTTAAAAATGTAACTGAAAATTACTAATAAAATTAGAAAGGTTAAAGGTAAGTTATTATTAACAACACTCGGTTTTTTGTTTCAAAATAAACTTTATGATCATTTCGACAGAAACAGTACTATAGTATAGTACAAACTTCTGATGATGACGTTACTGTCGATTGAATAAAAGTTTATTTTGAAACAAAAAAACCGATTGTTGTTTATAATAACTTCCCTTTGTAATTTTATTATTAATTTTCAGTTATATTTATAAAGTTAAATTATGAGATAAAAAGAACTTTCTAATTCATTGAAATATAAAAAATATCGAACTAAAAATTTTTAAATCCATAAAAAGATTTTATAATCAGATAAAAACTGTCAAAAGAAGTATAAATTTAAAGATTATATATATATATATATATATATATATATATATATTGCTATGTAATTTTTTTTTCTTAATTTAAAAAGACTTCATCAATAGAGATTAAAATAACTCCAAGTGTTAGGAATAGTTGCTTCATCTTTCTCTTAATACTGTCTGTCATTAATTAAATTGTTAACTGACAGGGTAGAATTCGTTGCGACATTTTCTTTGGAAATTCAATTTCGATAGATCAAAAAAAGAAAAAAAAAGAAAAGATCTATCCACATGGAACACAGAAAAAATGAGGGATGAAGGAGGTTCGGAATGAAATTCAAAACGCACTGAAGTTATCTGTTTGTTAATTTCTTAATTATACAGGCTTTCAAATAATTTAATTAATGACTTGAAAAATAGCATTGGCAAATAATTAAAATGATTAAAAAGCGATTTCGTTACAAATCGAGGGACGATTGTATTATCGAATTTTGTAATTAAACTAGAATCTATTACGATAATTTACTCCAAGTTGGAGGGATTCAATTAGATAAAATCATCTTTAAAATTATACGCCATTTGGGGCAAATGTTATTATCCCCGTTCATTATTTATTAGCGAATAAATTGGACAACGAGATCGTTTAGTTTAATTCAATCAGAATGGAACAAACGGGCGTTGGGATCCACCATTTGCATTCATCAATGTGACCTAAATTTTCCTCATTTTCCCTTTATACTATTAATACAGTATCTAAATAACTATCAACATGAAACATATAATATTATCAATATTTCATTTTTTAATTTAAAATTTAATAAATTTAAATATTTTCTTTTGAAAGACGATATCGGTTTATATGAAAACTATAGATACGAGGATGGTCTGAAAAGTTTCCGACCTGACCAAGAAAAACGATGTTTTTCAATTTTTTGTTTGTTTTATTTTTCAAAATTCAAGATAGCTGAGACCTGTACGATGTCAGCTGAACGTGTGCGAAATATTTTGCAAAACCATTTGAATATGGAAAGCTGTGTGCAATGTGGGAGCCGCATTTCCTAACGTTAGACCAAAAATTGCTTCGAAAAACCATTTCTAACGACAATTTGGCATTCTTGGTCAGGTCGGAATCTTTTCATCCCACCCTTGACCCTCGTAGAATAGAATGGTTTTCTGAAAATGTTTGTGAGCTGAGAAAGGAATTAAATGAAGTTGATATCAATTTTAAATGGTCGAAATAGGTATTTAGGTATGATTTCGGTTCAAAAACCTTTTTTTTTAAATATTTATCATCTTAGATTCTATAAATGGAGACTATTTTTGTTATACATAACGTGTAAAAAATACACATCAATGTATGAAATATACTTTATAGATTTTAATTTTTTTATTTTTATTATGAATGTATTTCTATTTTCATAATAAAATATATCCTATATAAGTATTTTTATATTCATAATATATCGTATACAAGTATTGCGTTTCAATAGGAATACATGTTTTAAGGTCTCTTGAGTCCAATAAATATAGTCCCGGAAAATGATGTGTGTTTGTGTGTATGTAAATAGCGTAGATCAAAAACAAAATTTGAATTTTAATAGAAAACAATTTAACAATTAATTTTTGTAGTCCTTTTGGAATTGCAACATTTCATAATTAAACTAATTTCTTTACCATTTTAAGATTCAAAAAAAAAAGATATTAGAATTTTTAAACTTGTGTATTTGTAATGCATGAAATAAATATACTTTATAGATTTTAATTTTTTTTTTATTTTGAATTATTTTTTCATACCTCTAAATTAATTCCAAATTATCTATAGCACAATGTTGAGATAAAAAAAAATGGAAATATTTGATAAATTCCAAACATAACTAACCGGCTCAATTGACAACTCAAGAATTATTGATTGGTTATATTTGTGATTGCCATTTTTTTTTTTTTTTTATAGTTTAGACTTTAGACTATGATTTATGAATCAGTTGAGGTTTACAAATGCAATTAAAATATCTTCTTTCGGTTCAATTGATTACCTGGAAACATTTTCCGGGAGTCGAGTTTAAAGGATTTAAATCCTCCACAGCTGCTGCCGGAATTTTTTCTCTTCTTCAGGGCGGCAAAGATCCAAGAGGGTTTTTTTTTATTCTATATTTTTGGCTGGGAGAGAAACGGGAAGCAGAAGGGTTACCAAGTTGTGGGATTTATAGCCTAGTCTGAAAATTAAATAAACTACCAACCCCCCTCCCCCCTCTCTTTTCCAAACTCTCTTTTGATTAATTATAATTTATTTTATTGAATAATTTTATTATCTTGATTATTATAATTGAACATGAATTATTATGAGATTAAATAATAAACTCAAACGCTGTAGATTTAAGAATTTAAGCCCTAAAATTCATTATAAACAGATTTTAAATACAACATAAATAATGATTTGCGTTTAAAAAAATATCCCCTCACCAATCCATTTCATTCAATTATTTTATTAAACCAATGATTTGCTGATTTAAAAAAAAAAATCCCACTGGAAAAGACAAAATCTCAAAACGATATTTTTATTGTAATCTTCAATTAATCAATTAGTTTAATATAAGGTGTTAAATGTTACCGATATTGATTTTTCTATATTATTTATTATTTATTTATTCATGGATTATTGTTAAATGCATTACCCAAAGTGTGAATTACAACATGGCAGAATAATTTGGTTGGGTCGCAAAAGGTGAAATCATTTTTAATACCTTTTGTCACCAATTATACCCATGAAATTGCATTATTTTGCAATTTTTTTTTTTAATGAAATATACAAACAAAACACATGATTTTTAATAGAAATACAATTTATTATGTAAATAAATGTTTATTTTTATAAAGCGAGTAGCGAAAAATTTTCAAACTTCGTACTGACCCGCGTTTCAAAATGTTTAGAAAATATTGCTATTTAATATGTATTTTAATAATAAAGCTATTCAATATTGAATTAAAATTTCGTTTTTATTAAAATGCTTTAACAGAAAATATTTGTAATTGCATATAAAATAGATCGCTATATAATTTATATATAAAATACTGTATTGTAATCATGTTAAATCAGATATGTATTTAGATTTTAATATTTACATTTTAAAGGTGCTAAAGATGGTAAATATATATATATATAAATATATTGGTATAGAGTTCCGTGAGTTAATTTATTGTTATTATTATCAGATTTATCCGAGATATAATCACGTTTATTGTAAGATTGTTTTCTTGATGTTTCAGCACCCATTTTGGCGTCATTTTCAAGAAGTAATTTAGACGTGAATATTTTCTGGATTCTGGGTTTTAGTCTGTGTGACCAAGAGTCGATTTCGGGATCAACCTCGGTCTGTTGTCAGGTGCAGACGTGTGTCAGTGTCAGTGATAGTGCCCAGAATTCTTCGGAGTTTCGCAGTCAAAGTCCGAAATCACCCAACCTGTCAACCCAAAATCCCGATATCAACTCTATTTTTTCCAGAAACTTTTTATTATTATGAGAAATTATTTCCGGGTCATTTTCACGCTTAATTGTGTGATTTGAGTCTCGACGTTTCCGCATCCAGAATCTCAAAAAATTCCCTCCTAAATAAACTCTCTTGAAAATGGCAACAAAATGGGCTCCGAAATTTCAAGTCTCCAATCTCACAATCAAACGTAAAAATAAAAAGTTTTTATTTTTTTTTTATTTAAAATAACTATTAAAAAATTAGAATAGTAATTTTTTAATTAATTGATTGAAAAAAATTAAACCTAAAAACGTTGAATTTAAAAATTATAAATAAGAATTATAATAATAATAAAAATAATCATCATTTTTATGCTTAAATTAAATGGAAGTTGTTTACTACTTGTTACTGTTTCACGCGTTTTGAGATATTTACAGAAATAATAAATAACTTTGTGTCCAAAGAGGAGCAGAACTCACTACATATAGGTATCAATCCACTACATATTCTACAATCTCCTTTCAACTTAACAATTGTAGAAATTGATATTTCAAAAATATAAATAATTATTAATATCGAATAAGTTTGTAAAAATATTTATGAATTAATTTTCTTTATTAAATAATTAAGTAGGTTATAAATATTATTCGTATCATGTTTCATGTGGCCTACCAAACATAGTTCAATGTACAAGTATATATATATATATATATGCATATAACTAATTTCGTTTTCCTTAAGTCTTCATTACGGATATTTGAAGCCATTAGGAGATCAAGAACATCCGTGTGAAACGCCCTGTAAACCTGTCAGGAATCCCAAAGGCCATATAAAAAGAGAACAATATATACTCACACATGTTTTTAACTATCTTTTAATTAGAAATTTTTCCTTTTTAACTATCCATCCGGATATTTCAGTATCTATTTCTACTCTGAAATCCAGCGATTATTTCACCCTCCTTAGATCCAATAAACTTGAGTTGGTGGCTTGTTCCTGTGGTAAGAGAAACACTCAATTTAATCTCTCTGCTCATCTTAAATCATCTGGGATGTTTATGTATTACAATTTATTGGAAAATAAATTTATGAAATTAAAATGAATAATTTTTTTTTTTTTTTTTATTAAAAATAATTTTTTTAATATATGTGTATAGAATATTATAAAGTTAGCCATTAGATACTGATTTCAAATAAAACTGAGGAGATCGTCTAATTCAAATAAATTAACTTTGATCTTAAGCTCATTAGTATTAATCATTTTTTCATATTTGAAATTATTTATTACTTTGTGATTTGATCATATCTATTAAAATTTTATTTATTAATGATATAATATAGTGACCCAGGAATTTTATAAATAAATCCTTCTTTTGGAAATAAATAATCTCTTATCGCCTTTAGGGTGTAACACACATATTCACCTGAGTATACCTTTCAATCTATCCTTCTCATCCCTTTATATAGAGAAACCATGTCTTTTAATCTACAACTCCTCCTTTCTAATCCTTTACATGGTATTTTCTAATTTTTTATAATGAGATGGCAAGATAAATATTAAATTTAAATAATAAAAAAATCCTGTACAAATAAAGAACTAAAAGATAGATTTAGTCCCAATGAATTGAAATTAATCTATTTTATATGATATTTAAGGTTTTTTTTAATAATAATTATTTATTAGCTATAATTAAAATTATAAATAATTATTATTATAAATAAATATGTATATACGAGATGAATGATTAATTTGAAAATTTTACTATGAGAATTGATAAGAGAGATGAAGAATGAAATTAAAATTTCCCAATTATTGTTAAATTATTTTATATTATGAGAAGTTATTAATTTATTTATTCCTACGTTGATAATAATCATTTACATTTAGTACCATAGAATAACAGTATTATTGAAGCAATATACATAGTTGATTTTATTCAAAGATCTATTTCAGATTATCTGTTATATAAATAAAACTGTATATTTTAAACGATAATATTTATATTTGAAAAGATAACCTATTGCCGGTTTTATATATAAAATGATCCATTTTTTTAATTTGTCAAGGTATTTTATAATAAAATACAAATTAATTAAAAAAAATATTTTTGAAAATTTTAACTATAAAAAAAGTATACTTCCTCCTCTTATATCTTATAGTCCCCTGGAATAATAATAATATATAAAATAAAATAAATAATAATAAATAAATGATATAAAAAACTAATCGAATCCAGAGGAGAACGGAAGGATAAATGGTTTGTTTTCATTGGCTATTAATTCGTCAATTACTATCGTAAAAAAAAGTCAGCAGCCACCACCCAAGGAAATTTCTTTTTATTACTTATAGTTCTTATCTCACAAACTATCCATTGTTTGATTTTTATAGGTGTTCTTTTCTTTTTCCATGCTCTTTACGAGCATTTTTTTTTTTATTTTTAATTTTATTTTTATTTATCTAAATATTTTATATTATATATTCTGAACATAGATCATTTTTGTTTCTAGAACACTATTAGACATATATTCGATTCCCCTTTAATACAAACAAATAAAAAAAAACCGACAAAACAACAAAACGCGGTCTTTTTTCGTATTTTATTTCGCCAATTGTTTAAATGCTTTTACTTTTAATATAAATGCTTTAATAGAATAGAGAAAGTGAGCCAACATTTAAGACAAAAGTTCGTTTGCCTCGGCTTTTTCGAATTTTATTCTATTCAAACTGTGCTGTCAGTTTATTTAAGTTAATTCCATTGCTTCATTCTATGCGATTCTACCCCCGGCCACACATTTTTCTCACTCCCGAATCTCTATGTTGTATTTATGCAAAATATAATAAAACAAAAAAACAAAACAAAAATAAAACACAAAAATACACTCTAGTCAGTATATTATAAAGATATATAATGTAGTTTTATTGATGTTAAAATGCCGGAAGATGGAATTTTAAAATTTCTCTTTATTTTGTTTTTTATTTTACTCTTTTCTCTTTATTTTTTAAAAATTTTTAAATTTGATTCACAAAATGAGGATTTCGTCCTCTCTCAGAAAAAATCTACTTCATGACAGAATTATAAATTAATTTATCATTTATTTTATTCATAATTTAAAATAAAAAAAAATTTAAATAAAAAATTTTTTAGATTCTATTTTCTATTTGTTGTATCGAAACATAATAGCATGTAACATTAATATTTAATGTAGTATTTATTTAAAAAAATATTAATCTTATTTCAGATGGTTTTTATATTATGGTTCTGGCTATATATACGAGGTAGGGTCAAAAAGTTCGCGGAATGGTCGCTTATAGTAAAGTATTTCTTAGCTGAAAGGGAAATTTTTGTTTGTGAGGTTGGCATAACTGGTAGTGAATGTGCTTTTGAGGTTAGCAGGCAGTTGTAGTTGGTTCCGTGCGTTCGGTGTTTAATATTGTAGATCGTAGTTTCTTTCTTTCGTCGGATTGTGCAATGTCGTCATTAGAGCAGCGTGGCAATATTAAATTCTGTGTGTTGCTGGAGAAACCACCCTCGGAGACTCTTGAGATGCTAAAAAAAGCATACGGAAATTCTGCGATGAAGAAAACAGCAGTTTACGAGTGGCATAAGCGTTGTCGCGACGGTCGCACAAAGTCAGAGGTGATTGAAAATGCGACGGAGCGGCTGAAGGAACTTTCAAAAAAACGGCTTTCAAGAGTGTTTCCAACAATTATATGAACGGTGGAATAAATGTGTAGATGCAGGAGGAGAGTATTTTGAAGGGAAATAATGTAAAAATGTTATAAATATTTTTAATAAGTTTTTAATATCCAATTCCGCGAACTTTTTGACCCTACCTCGTATATATATATATATCTTAAAATAAAATTATGATAATATAAATTAACAATTTTCATATTTTCTTTATGATCTTTTTGAAGTCTAAATTCTACTTTATAAATAAATAAAGCTAATTTGTTTTTGTTTTTTTGTGTGTTTCAGGTAAATATCTTTCGACTGGCATCCCCTCCTCCAGAATAGCTGAGTCAGGTTTCGAAAAAGAAATAAAACAATTTGTAAGTTCACTCTATAATTTAAACATAGGTAACATTATCATGTTAGTGATTTAGTTAATAATAATGACGAGCACGATTCAATGTTTCTATGTTAACAAGCAAATTATTTTCCACTTAAAAAAGATCATCTCTGGTTAGCTATAAATGTGATAATTTCAATGTTTTCCGACTGATATATAATAATATATATCATACATATATTAAAACGAATATAAAAAAAAGGATATAAAAAAATAGTTATATTGAAAGCAATTGTTAAATAAAAATTATAAATAAATTTGTTGTTAATGAAATGTATATTCAAAGAATGTTATGAACAATTGTGAGGGACCCAATTTAAATTTTAATTATAATGCAATTTTTTGAATAATTGTTAATTAACATGCATTTGTTCTGTCAATTGTCAATGTTAACTACCTTTATTTTTCATTTAATACATCCTATTCTAAAAAAAATTATTTATTAAATTTTGAAATATAATAAATATAATAATATCCAATTTTTCTAATAAATTTAACTAAAATTATTGTAATTAGCATATATTTTTTAAAATCTTTGGTTAAAGAACAGTTCACCTGTGAGTTATACAACCGTAGAAAAATACATATATTTGTAGTTTTTTTATTTAGAAAAAAAAGTTTCTCATTAATCGGCCGGGTTAGCTCATGAGATTATTCATATTCATCATTTTCAGATCCTTATATTTGATGAAAACAATAACAAACAATTCAAAACAAATTGGCAATTAAATAGAATAAATAATTCAAACTAAATTGCTAAAATATAAATAACTTAAATAGAATAAATAATTAAATTATCATGTAAATATTATAAAAAAATTAAATATATATTTTTTTCATTAAAATTAAAAAAAGGGGCACAAACCCTATTTATATGTATATTACTTCATATATATAAATAGGTGATGAGTAAAAGTTAGTTCAATGGAATGGATAAAAATATAGCAAAAGTCAAAAAATATTCTTTATTATTAAAAAAAAAAAAAGATAAATGAATTCAAGGATTGGAGTTTTATAGATATTGAATCTACTAGAATATTGGCACTTGCGTTTTAATCCGAGAAATATACATCAATATATATATATATATGTATATATATATATATAAAGTCATTTTTCTCGTGTCTGAAACGACGACCACTTGTTGAACGTAGCCAGCAAAATGTAAGAATAATTTATCCACGCATTGATCCAGATTCATACTTGAGACCTCGTGTACGGAATTCATAACAAAAAGGAAAAAAAAAATAAAATAAAATAATTGCTATGAAATATTTTTATACATAATTTATATGTATTCAAAATAATACAATATCTTAAAATAAATATATTGTAAAAAAAAAGAAAAAAAAACACTTTGCAAGAAGAAATATTCATTTAAATACAAGATAAATATGATATTGTGACAAACACCTCATCCCCTTCAAGTTCATTTATCAGTCTTTCAGTACAAAATCGATAGAAGAAAGATATATTATTGAGAAATAAGGATATCATCATTATTCATAATTCAACGCGCTGAATAAAAAAATAAATTCAAGTATCAAAAGAGTAATTTTCGCCCTGTAAATCAAAATATAAAATGTATATTTTATAAACATAATATTATATATATATATATATATATATACATGTATATATACATAAAATTATATTCTATACCTTAGAATGTGTTCTTTCATGTTTTTTAATAGAAAAATCAAATTTAATTTGATTTCTTTTACATTTATTTTCTATTCAATCAACAAGAAATAAAATAAATATTAGCATTGTCTTTTAATCATTATTTTTTTTTACAAAAATTTAAAAGTACTGCATTTTATAAAAATTTATTGAGGGTAGAATTTGAAAATGTACAAAAATTTAAATATGTACTTAAATTCTGTAATTACAAAGAATAATATTATTGGATAAGAATTTAAATCGAGGTCGCAATCGTGTAACGCCTGTTATCATACAGTAAAGAGGCTTATCTCATCTAAACTTTTATCAAAATGGATGAAAATTGAAATATTTAAAACAATTATTTTGCATGTTGTATTATATGGGTGGTTGATGTTCTTGGGAGATGAAAGTAGATTTAGAGAATTTGATATTAGGATTGTTAGCAGCATTTAAGGACTAAATAACGATGAGGTCACCGGGGTATGGCGGAGATGGCATAACGAGGAATTGAATCTCCAGATATAGTTAAGGTTATTAAGGTTATAAAATAGAGAAGGCTGGGATGGGAAGGGGTAATGGCTAGAATGGTAGATTAAAGATCGGCGAAAAATATTGGGAAACGTCTGGTGGGATTGGGAAGATCAAGGACGCGGTGAGTGGACAATGTAGGGACGAGGATAGATGGGACAGGATTGGAGTTAGATGGTTATATCTCAGGATTGGGATACTTGGAGAAATGGGGTTGCTTTCGAGATCCGTAGATGCACACAGATAGTACAATAATACACTAGTAATATATAATTAATTTACTGATTAAATTAAAATATTTTTTTAAATTAGAACACAAACAGAAATGATAATATAATGTAATATACTGATTGAAACAAAATGGATGAAAACCTTTTACATACAGACTTCCAACGTAATACTATGTATTACTTCAGGGGAACAGGGGGCGGATCAGCTAGTAATATACAAGTAGGAGCTGGCTGGATGACGTCATATAATTTTAAATTAAGAAAAAACTAATGAGGATGATTTTTCTCGAAGGTAAAACCAATACAAAGTGCATGATTCGTGGAGATATGTAAAAAATCTCCTCATGTGAAATTTGGTGTGAAAATAACCCTTCCCTTCCTATCGTCGATCGCTAATACTACAACTTTCGGTTTCCGGATATACACTAAAAGTTGATGAATTCATCATATTGATGCATTAAGTAAATATACCAAATTTTATCAAAATTCGTTGAGCCGTTCATGATTTTTTACTTATCTCCACGAATCATGCACTTTCTATTGGTTTTATCCTCGGAAAATCATTTTTTTCTTAATTCAAAATTATATGACGTCACAGCCAGCTCCTACTTATATATTTTAAATAAAATTAAATTAAAAATATTTATGTTATATCCATATCTATTTTTTATTGCATTAATAGATACATTTACATTATTTGAAATTGTTTCTGTAGCTGGAAATTAATTTATTTCAAACCGTCGGTCGGTTCCGCGCCTGGCCACAGGTCAACTTATTTTAAATAATAGATTCAATAATTTATCTTATTAGTTTTATTTTTTATCAATATCAATATCAATTAATTATTTTAGTTTAGAAACAAACAAAAGGAATTATTATTTTTATTATTTATTTAACACCAATATTCACTTTGGTAAAAGAATTTGTATCTTTCATTTTAATCAATCAGAATTTATATATCATTAAAACTTATTTTTTTTCTATTTTCAATATTATATCAATCAAATATTTATTTAAATATATGATTATATTAAAAGACAAAACAGAATATAAAAAAAATAATCATTAGATTGGACCAAATATTTTTCCCAAATGGTTTCACAATCCTATCGAATGGGAAAATCAAATATTTAAACCCAAAATCCTTTCTTTCAAGAAGATATAAACTCTGAGATTTTTTCGACACTTTTCGAATATTATTATTATTATTATTATTAATTCATTTATTTCTTTTTAAATTTTAAATTAATGAGGAAAACAAGCTTGAGGAGTCTAATTATTTTTTTTTATATTATTTCTTCCATTCTAATGTTAACTAATTTTCTTATTTTAATTTTAATTACTTTTAAGCCCTTTCTTTCTTATTTTGTTTATTTGCTAATACAATGCATGCCATTGTTCTATTGGATATAAAATCTATCTCTTTAGAACTCACTATAAGCTTAAATTTTCCACTCCCTCTCACTCTGTCTCTCCATTCCATTTGGACATAATTAATAAAATTTCAATACTGAATTAATGACATGACAAAAGTGTTGAATAAATTGCAGAGGGGCTGGTGTCGTTCAACTCCTCCATCTACTGATAGAATTATTTGAATTTCAACCATTCTATATGATTAGTTGATGATTATTATTTAAACTGAAAGGGAATTGTCCAGTGAGGAGGTAGGGACATGGGACGACGCGGAGAGGTAAAGGAGGGGGGATGGCCATGGCTATAATTAATAATCTCATTATACAAACAGGGGAGCACGTTTTACTAAGTGAATTGTTTACAAGTGCTGAATATGTTCGTTTATTATTTATCAGGAGTATAGTATATATTTAATATAAATAAAATAATAATAATAATAATATAATTACGATTATTAAAATTACTTATTTATATCAATTTAGAATAAATTTATTTTCTTAGAGAATATATCAACTAAAAACATTCCTTCATTTAAGTGATAAAACTTTATATTTTATTAAAAATTATAATATAAAATCTTTATTTATTTTTTTTTATAGTAATTACTTTTGTGTGGTTTTTTAAAAAAAAATGTGTTTCATTTAAAAGTATTATATATATTATCGTTATTACTGATATATGATAAAAAAATAATTTTTTTATTTTGAATTTAATTAAAGAAATTGGATTTTAATCCCAGCTGTGTTTCTTTTCAATTTGCCAAGTTGAATTGATCGATATGAAAATGAAATCCCACCCGATAGGCTTTCTCTTTTGTGGCTAATTGAAGATTGCTGAAGGGTTTCTTCAGTCCCTTGATTGGTTTTACGAGATCTTCCATTCCCGTGTGCGCCCGTTGTTCCCAGCCATTGTCCCATTGCTCAATTCTCTACCCTTATCTTCTCTCTCTCTCTCTCATTTTCTTTCAAGGATCATATCTCCCAGAGATATTAGATTTTAATTAAAATGCGCGATTGTGGTTTTCTCTGATCGCTAAGTCCTCGGATTATCCCTGTGCAATTAGCTGTAGATCGGCTTATGAACGGCAACATCTTTTGTGATTATACTACTTAGTTGAGCTATAGTTTATGGTCCAACACCACCAATCTTT
Organism: Labia minor; assembly: GCA_963082975.1. Classification (NCBI taxonomy): domain Eukaryota; kingdom Metazoa; phylum Arthropoda; class Insecta; order Dermaptera; family Spongiphoridae; genus Labia; species Labia minor. Next base: position 48,468,647 of record OY720349.1, on the reverse strand, counting down.
TGGTTTAAATTAGAGATATTATGGATAAATTATGGATATTTTATTATTCATCAAGATTTAATTATTATATTAAGTAGGATAAACTAAAAGCAACACACTTTGCAAATTATTATTTTTTTGAAAGGCGTATTTATAACAAAAATTGTAACAGAGATGGAATACATTTGTCATATTTCATCTACAAAGACAACAACACAATCTTAAGCTTTATTCGATGTATTTATAAGATATTATATATCAATATGTTGTTTGTTGTATGCAATTATCTCCCTTCAGGGATATTTTCTTTATACTTTCATGGGGATATAAGCACCTGAAACCCTCAGGGCTTTCTTTTCAAATACTCTGAGATGCTTAAGAATGAAGTATGTAGATGAGGGGAGGCAGAAGGAATTATATTAATCTCGCTTAAAAGAAAATCGTACATTAAATAAAATATTTTTTCATTATAGATAATTTAAAGAAGAGACTTATGTAACTACACCTTCTAGAAATATATATATATATAAATCTGATTGTGGGGCACAATATTCAGCGTGCTCAAGTACTTATAGCTACTAATTTTCATATCGATCGGTTTTACGGTATAGAAGTTAATGTCCTTCAGCGCAATATTTTTGATTTACAACGAATTTGATAACATATAAACTTTCCCCTGAAACAATACGTACGAGGGTGTCTGAAAAGTTTCCGACCTGACCATAAAAACGATGTTTTTAAATTTTTTTTTTTGCTATATTTTTCAACTTATAATCTCCAACATCACTGATACATTTCTCATAACGGTGTTCTAATTAATTTAATTAATTAATAAATTATTTAATTAATTAATTAAATTTGATTTAATTTAATTTAAGTCTCATCAACAGTTATGAATCGAAGCAAAAATTCGTTTGGATTACGCCTACAGCGCCAAATTGTCGTTAGAAATGGTTTTTCGAAGCAATTTTTGGTCTAATCTTAGGAAATGCGGCACCCACGTTGCACACAGCTTGTTTTGCAAAATATTTCGCACACGTTCAGCTAACATCGTACAGGTCTCAGCTATCTTGAATTTTGAAAAATAAAACAAAAAAAAAAAAATTGAAAAACATCGTATATGTGCAAAATCTCATAGCAATCAGTATAACGAAGACAGTCTCACAGACAAACAACATCAATTTTTATAATTATAGCATTAGATAATATAATATATTATTGTAATACAAACACAATTTATTAATATGAACTAAAAATAAAATAAATAATTTCAAGAATAATAACCAATGTTATCATTTAATTTATATCTATTAATCTTGTATTATAAATGAAATATATTATATATCTCTTTAATTGCGTTATGGGATACCATTGAATAAAGCAATTGATAATAATTAATTGATTATTCAATTTCACAAACTATTATACAAGCTTAGAATTACATTTTATTTAGATTATTTTCTTAATTTATTAAAAGTATTATAAATATTTCAAAACTGCATATTTACATTTCTTAAATAATAGTATTTAACTAAAGTTCAATTGAATTTCATAAATATTTAATCTAATACAATCTTCGATGCAATGATCTTATTAAATATAAAAACATTGAATAATATATTTATTTATTTTTTTAAAAATAAAAGATATAAAAATTTTCATTTCAACAGAGAGAGCCTTTTTTCACTGATCTTCCACTTAAAGCGAACCAACTGGCTTCCTTATCACTCCACAAGGAGTTTCAATTGGATCGAGAGAATAATTCATGATACTCTAGTTTTTTTTTTTGCCTTCTATTTGATAACAAAAAAAGCAATTCGTTAAGATAAAGAATTGGCAGAGTTTGTTTTTTTATAAGTGACCATTGAAGAAGTTGGATTTACATATATATTCTTATATATACTTATATATAGTAAAAATCTTTTATTCATCTTTCCTGGAATATTTCTTAATTTTTTTCAGACGAACTGTAATTTTATTTTTTATTATTATGATCTGAAATTTCCATAACCATTAAATAAAATCTTTGTTCATTTTACTTACGTTTAAAGTGATACCATTGAAGAATAGAAAAGGATTAGTAGGTGGAAATTACTTTATTAGTATATAATATTCAAGGTAACTAAATTCTAACTTGTTTGAACTTGCTATTTATAAATGGTGTTTCTTTTAGAGGTATAGAACTTTAAATTGCAATAAAACAACGATGAATTATTCGATTGACATGAATTTTATTTATACGAAAGATAATCTTGTGGCATTACATTTTATATATGATGTAGTCCAATCAGGACGTCCGATTTTCGATAACTTTTTCCAACATTTGTGGTCGTAATAGCACGGCGAATGTTGTCTTCCAAATGTGTTATCCGCATAGACCAATGACTTTACATAACCCCACAGAAAGTAGTCTAGCGGTGTTAAATCACAAGATCTTGGAGGCCAATTCACAGGTCCAAAACGTGAAATTAGGCGGTCACCAAACGTGTCTTTCAATAAATCGATTGGGGCACGAGCTGTGTGACATGTTGCGCCGTCTTGTTGGAACCACAGCTCCTGGACATCATGGTTGTTCAATTCAGGAATGATAAAGTTAGTAATCATGGCTCTATATCGATTACTATTGACTATTCGGGTCTTCCTCAATGCTACGCTCTACAGTAGCAATAGCTTCTTCTGCACGCACCGTACGGCATCTCTGGGGATGCGAGTTATCAATAAGAGTAAACGTGGTGCGAAAACGTTCCATGGTTAATCGAATTAACTGCTCTGATGGACGATTTTGTCGACGATAAAATGGTCGTAGTGCACGATACGTATTCCGCACAGAACCATTATTTTCGAAATAAAATTGCACTATTTGCAAGCGTTGTTCAGGCGTGAGTCTATTCATGATGAATTGCCAAACCAAACTGAGAATAAATCACTTGACAGCTGTTAAATCGGTGGTCAACTTCAACAGTAATGCCAACTTAAATTTCTATACCTCGAAAAAAAAACCCTTTATCAAACTTTTATTTATTCCAATAATATAAAATTAGTAAATTGAATAAAAATATCAATAAAAATGAATATAATTAATAGATTTGAATTTTTGTGTATAAAATTGGAAACTTGGTTTTGCATTGTTTCTTTTTTTTTTTTTTATTTTATTGGAACCTTTTTATTCTATTTTCTTTCATGCTACTTCTTCGCCCCATCCCTTTCCATCCAGTAAAAGAATTCTGTTCGGCATAAGCTTCAATCCCAGTCGCGATTTCTATTCGAACAAATTCACTTTGCATATATAAATTTGGCTGTTTGGCTCATCGTATCCCTAAAGTGGCGCCATTTCCCTTCAACTTGCTCTCTTGCTTTAGCTTTATCATTCCCCGAGGCGGCTTTTCTCCACCTTGAATTTCCTGAAGTCCTTATGGTATATAAACATCATTTCCTATTCTTAAATATACACCCATTCGAAAAAGGCTGCCATGATATTTTCTATTGCTTGTAATTTTCACACCGTTAAATATTTTATAACTCCAGAAAAATCTATTCTAATTCAAGTTATATATAATAAATAAAATAAATACATATAAAATAAAAATAAATTAATTTTAATTTATAATTCAAAACAAATAATTTGATCTTTGATTTTTCTAAATTTATTTCTAAATATCTTTTGGATGTTGATTAAAATATTGAAATTATAATATATTGACATTTCTCTCTGATTTTTTGTCCGTCCTACGCAAGGACAACCTTTTTCTTCTATTTTCTTTCATGCTACTTCTTCGCCCCAACCCCCAACGCCTAACAAGTAGTTATATCAATTAGGTGTTCTATGATCAGTAGAACGGGTCCTATCAACCTTTACCTTGATTTTCTTGATCGGAGGCGCTACTTTTTATCAAGTATCTTCCCAATGTTGATCCCGGAGGCTGGGTTTTGACTCCGCCCCAAACCCGGGACCACGAGAATGTGAGGCAGCGACGCTATCTCCCACCCTATAGCGCCTTCATTGATATTTTTCTATTGACTTAAATTGTTTTCTAAAATTTTAAGAGGATAAATGTAAATGAGAGTTGACTGGCGTAAATATACGTATAATAAAAATTTAAAAAAGATTTAGTACAACCATTAAATTTTCATACTTATTTTAAAAAGATTTATTAATTATAATAGTTTTTGTAAATTAATTCGTCAATTATATTTTAAATTGTTTTCGTTCTAAATTTTCAACATATTGATAATTTTCTTTCCCTTACAATTCAGTTTATATTTTTCTTTACTATAGAAATAAATATATATATATAGGTAATTATCACCTTTAAAAATCAACAAGTATTGCAATGCTCGTATGAAAGATTTAAATGAAGATATCCCCTTCTCTTAATAATCATCCCCTTTAAACTTTTTTTTTATCACAACTTCCTAAATAAAAGAAATCTTGTATTAATTAAAAGCTTTTCATTTTACATATAGTTGCATTCAAAGTCACGACATGTCTTATATTTTAACATTATATGTGTATATATATGGTTAGAGAAAATATAATTATATATATAATGTTTAAATGTATTTATTTATAAATTATCTAACTGATGAATTATAAAGATTAAATAGCAAAAATTTGAAAAGAACCCTTACTTTAATAGGCTTATATATATGAAACATTGTTTTTGCAAAGCTTATCTTCATATAACACTGCTATACACTCTTACCTCTCCTTCATCTATAATCACTTTCTTATATAGATATGACATAAAGGTCACATCTACTCATAGAACATGGAACTTTAAATATATATATATATCAAGTCAGTAGTAAAAAAAGGGCTATTCGTGGTTTTACAACCACCACCCCTTGTATTGATAAAAGACAAAACTGGAAAAGAATTCAAAAAGCACGTGCCAAGGGGCTCTGTTCTTTGCTCTCCACTCATTCTATTCGCATCCACTCTACCTTTGCGTTTTTCGTTTTTTTTTTTTTTTTTTTTTTTTTGTTCACTTTGCTTTATTCACTCACGAGTATCAATCAAAATAGATAAAAGCGAAAAATTTATTTTTCAGACCTTCATCATATTTCCCTTCTTTCCTGAAGTTCCAAAAATCATATACAAAATGGTGGATATCGTGACAAATAATAATTAAGATCACATGATAACATTCGGTAAATATATAAAAGATTGAGATGGGAATAAATGCAAACCCATGATAAAATTAAGAGCAATTGAAATACACCAATCTTTGGGAATCGGCACTTACGTCTTATCCTCTCCCCACCTACCTATTTTCCTTTTAATTACTATCTCATAAGAGATAGTATTGCGATCACGAAAATTTTCGATGTTGAGATTTTGATATTTTTATACGTTTTGAAGGTTCCTGAATCATTTTCACTAAGGTTGAGAAAAATGTCTCTCTGTGTGTGTATGTGTGTGTGTGTGTAGACAAGATTACGCAAAAACGGTTTGAGCTAGAATGATGAAATTTGGTACATGGACATTATTCAAAATTCATAGTTTTCTATCAACTTTTGAGAAATGTAGCTCAACCGGAAGAGGGTCATTACCTACAACGTTTTGATTTTTTTTCCTCTAAAGTGACCGTAAAAATAAAGATATATGTTTGATAATTTGTCACATGATTAATAATTCTATAAAACTGCTATATATAGAATTTCAGCTTGATTGAATCGCTGAAAGTACCAGAATTAATTTTTTTAACACTGCAAATCTCACGCGCCAACACGTGCCATGGTGCCATCAATAAAAAGCCAAACATGCGCTGGTTTAATATTTATTATTTATAATTTATAATTAATTAAATTTAATTTAAATATAATATATTATGTTATTTAATCCAATTCTCAAATTGCGAGATAGTCGAGTGGAGACACTCCAGCTTATTTTTTATGTATTTTTAAAACTTAATTATTTGTTTATTGTTATAATATTAATAATATTTATCTATTATTAGAAAGACTTAAATTATAATTACAAATCGATAATATATTTTAATATATAATATGTACACTTATTCAAATTGAAAATAAATGAAATGAATGAAATACAAAATTAAGTGATTTCAATTTCAAATTTATACAATTCATTACAAAACTTTAAAAAAAAAAATAATTAAACAGAAATGTACAAAATCCTTTATTCAGTGAGAAATTGTTTCTCAAGCTCATTTGAACTTATTGAATAATTTGCTTCGCACTCTAGAATGAAATTATCTCGTCCTCAATTTCATACATTTTATTCTAACTCGTTCCGACCTATTTAAAATCATAAGATAAAAAGCGTTGAGTCGAAGTCACCCAACTACCCAAACATCCCTTTACTTGACATTCACTTAAATTATAAAATGAATCGTAAATGAAATATATGGACATTACAAAAAAAAAAAAATCATTTGATTTAAAATTGATGTATATTTTAAGATGAAATAAAAATGAAAAGAGATGTTAGAATATGATAAGAAATTGCAAAAGTGATGTTCCTTTTTGCTGTTATTTGATTATTAAAGAAACGGAGATAAAATGAAAGAGAGAAATAGAGAGACAGCAATATAAATAAAAGAAGTAAATATTTTTTTTTCACATTTTCAAAATTAAACTTAAAAACTTCTATGTGCATATAAGTAAATATATTTTTAAAGTTTTTATTACAATTATTATGGTTTTTTAATCTATTTTTATTAAATTAAATTATAGATTAGGTTAATTTATTTATCCTTTATATCTACTATTGATTTTTGGAGTATGTATGCATTTAAGACACAATCATAAATACATTAAAACTTGAATCAGTAGGTATATATTAGAAAATTAGCTGGAGTGTCTCCACTCGACTATCTCGCAATTTGAATTGGATTAAATAACATAATATATTATATTTAAATTAAATTTAATTAATTATAAATTATAAATAATAAATATTAAACCAGCGCATGTTTGGCTTTTTGTTGATGGCACCACGTCACGTATTGGCGCGTGAGATTTGCAGTGTTAAAAAATTAATTCTGGTAATTTCAGCGAATCAATCAAGCTGAAATTCTATATATAGCAGTTTTATACAATTATTAATCATATGAAAAATTATCAAACATATATCTTTATTTTTACGGTCACTTAAGAGGAAAAAAAATCAAAGTAAGTAATGACCCTCTTCCGGTTGAGCTACATTTCTCAAAAGTTGATAGAAAACTACGAATTTTGAATAATGCTCATGCACCAAATTTCATCATTCTAGCTCATAGGTTCTTAAACTTATGTACTCCACGGACCCCCACTTGAAAAAATTTTTTTTGACGGACCCCCATCACAACTTTAGGTACTTTACGTCATTTTATTAATTAATTTCTGGCTTACGATCTCATAAGGACAAGGATATATGATGAATATTTCTAACAGTGATTGGTGAATAACGATTTTTTTGCATATTGTAGAACACATTTTATTAGAAATTATAATATTGAAGAAAGAAAATACAAACATTGTCATAGCAACAAATCTCACAAATTATAATGGGTACTTACATTAAATTCATATAAATATTTTATAATTTTTTTCAGAAAATATTAAATAAGAAATATTTTAAAAAATAACTGCATCTATCTCACTAAATATAACTTACATATTTAATGAGATGTATGCAGTTGTTTTCTTGAAACAAGAATCTCAATATCTGGCTTAATATTGGAAACTTTTAATCTAAGATCCGGCTCTACATTTAATTTGTTTCTATATTTAGACTTAATATAAAATAGTACCGAAAAAGCTTGTTCGCATAAATATGTTGTGCAGAATGGAATCAAGTGTTGAAGTGCTTTATTTGCAAGCGCAGGATAATCTGACCTGAGAAGTAACCAAAAGTTGCTCAATTCAGTTTTGTTAAATTTTAGTTTATAAGTTGTATCACATGATAATTCCACGAGAATATCTTGTTCAGGTGCAGATAAATGTTTAGTATTTGTAATTTCCATATTAAATGGATCTCTGATCCAGTTATTGCAAGGATCAGGAGTAGAAAAATACTTCCTGAAGTTGCTTTTCAAAGTAATTAAATGTTCAACAAATAATTGACGCGTTTGATTAAGCAATTTTTCACTGGAGCTTTCTATGAAATCATTGAGAGTTGGAAAAGACTCATATACACCGTTCTGGATGCGTTTCGACCACAAGTCGATTTTTTTAATCATTGCTTCTATTTTATCTTCAACTTTAAATATATTTACAACAGTACCTTGCAGGCTCAAATTAAGTTCGTTCAATAATGTAAAAATATCAGTCAAGTAAGCCACCTTAGCTAACCAGATAAAATCATTGAAACATTCGGTCAGTTCAAAATGCGCATCTATTAAAAACAATCGTATTTCATCTCGAAGCTCAAAAAGGCGAATGAGTACTTTCCCGCGGGACAACCAACGTACATCTGTATGTAATAATAAATGTGTATGTTGACTACCCATTTCCTCACACAAAATTTTAAAAACTCTGGAATTAAGTGGACGAGCCTTAATGAAATTGACAATTTTAACTACTTCGTCTAATGTTCTTTTCAAATCTGGTGACATATTTTTGGCTGCTAATGATTCTCTGTGAATGCAGCAATGATTCCAAACAACCTGAGGCGCAACATTTTTAATAAGAGCAATCAATCCAGTTCTTGTACCTGACATTGCACGAGCACCATCAGTGCAAATTCCAACACATTTTGGCCACTCTATTTCATTTTCGGTTATAAAATTATTCAAACTGTTAAATATGTCATTAGCTGTCGTTCGTGAAGGTAGTGAATCACAAAACAATACATCTTCTTGTATTTGATTTTCAAACTCATATCTAATGAAAGCTAACAAATTGGCATTATTAGTGACATCAGTACTTTCATCCAATTGTAATGAGTAATAGTGACTTTTGCGCACTCTCGATATTAATTCTTCTTTTATATTACATGACATGTCTTCAATCCTATTCTTAACCGTATCATTTGATAATGAAATCAAATTTATATCGTTTGCTGCTTTAGTTCCTAACATTATATTTGTAATTACTTTTGTAGCAGGAAGAATTAATTGCTCTGCTATATTATGCGGCTTTCCTGCTTTAGCAATAAGTAGAGCTACTTCATATGATGCCATTACTGCTTTCTTACTCATACCACCAGATCCCGTCTTTACCATCAATTTCTGACTTGAATTAAGTTCTTCTTTTTTCATTTTAAAAAATTCGATAGACTTACTAACATGCTCGCTGTGCTTTGTTTGTAAATGACGTCTGAGATTAGCAGGTTTCATACTTTCATTGGATAAACTTTCCTGACATAGAACGCAGACTGGTCTTTCCACATCATTGTTGCAAATATAAGTAAATCCAAATGATAAATAATCATCCGAATATTTTCTAGTTTTGCGTTTCTTGGTAGAGTTTGCTGTTGATGCCTCATCATCTGATTCTTTCCGTTTCTGTGTTGAACCAGTTTGTAGCCAACGATCCATTTTATGGAGTAATTTATTAACATTGAACTACAATAATATAAATATAATATAAATATAATATAAATATAACGAATTATTATTTACTAGCTATGTTTTAATATGATTTTAAATGAATGTTTTAATATCATTTTAAATGAATGTTTTAAATCATTTTAATAAATGTTTTAAATCATTTTAAATAAATGATTTAATATCATTTTAAATGAATATTAATTTATATAATAAATATATTTCGTAATTTGATTCTAAAATATTATTAATTTCGTAATTTGATTCTAAAATATTATTAATTTCGTAATTTGATTCTAAAATATTATTAAAATAAATATTTTTTATTCATAAAACTAACTTATACTTACTCTCAAAAACAGCCTTTCTGGGAAATTGCAAAATGTGTTTAGTGTTTTTATAAAATAATGATCATGCAAATTACACTAAAAATTAAAAAAAATTATTAGCTATAATAAACTATTATTAGCTATAATTTAATTATAATTAATTAAATTAATAAAAATAATTTAAAGATACAACTCGTTGAGAAATGAACTTATAATTAACATTAATAAAAATAATTTAAAGATACAACTCGTTGAGAAATGAACTTATAATTAACATTTGCTTTAAAACTGTTTAAAACCCCAGAGTGGACGCTGACAATTTGGGTTTTTCCGGGTAAGACTGTCCCCTCCCCTGGTTTTCCCCAATAACAAAGTGAAAGAAAATTCCCTTATATGCCTCCCCTTCCGAGCCCCTAAGAGGGGTTATTTTAAAGGAACAATCGAAAAATGATTTTAAATGAATGAATGGATGAAAATTCAAATTTTATATATAGTTTTTTATATATGTTTATTTATTCACAAAAAATTAATTGACATAATTATCAATTTAATAAAATAAAATAGTATTATTAATAGTATTAAATTATAGCCGTAATTCTCTAGGAGGATATAGTTAAACAATGAACTTTAAATATTTATATATGTATATATTTTTACGATGATTTTTTTCCGAGGACCGCGGACCCCCAGTAAAGGCTTCGCGGACCCCCAGGGGTCCGCGGACCACAGTTTAAGAACCACTGTTCTAGCTCAAACCGTTTTTGCGTAAACTTGGTTACATACATATGTACATACACACATTTTTCTCAACCTTAGTGAAAATGTATCAGGAACCTTGAAAACGTAAAAAAACATCAAAATCTCAACATTCAAAATTTTCGTGATATCAATACTATCTCTTACGAGATAGTAAAAAAACATGTTTATTTTATTTTCATTTAATATAGATACTTAAGTATTTTAACAAAGATTTAAATAATAAAGGAGATGAAAAGTCTTATATAGACAACACTAAGATGGCTGGTGAAATCTATATAAAATTTGACTAAACCAAATAAGCTTTTTAAATTCTATTATATTTTAAATAAATCTATAAATATCAAATTATCAATATTTTATTTGATATTATATTTATCTATCAAAATCAAATATTTATATTTGTTTCATTGATATTTAATAAATAGCAACCACTCTCTTTTTCTATTTCTATATTTTTATAAGATTAATACAATATTTTCAATATATCGGTTTTATTTTATATATATAGGTCTATTTTATTTATTTAATGTAAATATTACAAAAAGGTTTTTTTAATAATGAATGGATTGATTGACTTTACTTTTTGGAAGGGTTGAGTTGTGTTATCCTGCAATCTATCTTGAGAGAATGAGAGAGGACTAAAATCCCTGATCCTGGGACAAAGGATAGGAGAAAAAATCGAGAGCCCTGCTCCTAATTAGAGATGGAGGTTTTTTTTTTGGGTTCTACCACTTGTCACATCTTCCTAATGATCAGCTCTATGGCTTAATTCCGGATTTAATTAAATGACTTGCGGGATCAGACCAATCTTTCAAGAAAGATTTGTCTTTTGCGTTGGTGGAGAGAGAATTAAAAGAAAAAAAAAACGGAAATACTTTCTGTTAAACAAAGGAACAAAAGCATTATGTATTTTCATCTGATTGGAAACCCAACGGGGAATTATTAATTTTAATATATGTTTTGAACACAGATACAAAAAAAAAAAAAAAAATAAAATATGAAATTAAATGCTGAATATCCTAGTATATCATGAAATTTCAACTGGCAAATAAAAAAAATCCTAAAATTTTTCTTTTATTATGTAATCGAAAAGAATTAGGCTATTTCATTAAATTTTATGTATTTATCATTGTTAAAATGTAATAAAAAAGGGAGTAGTCTCCAGTGAAATGTTAAAGATTGCATGTATGGATATGAAATGAGTTTCGGGCGATGAGATGTTGGGTAAAGGAAGAGGGAAAGGAAAAAATAACATGAAAATGATTTCGACTGATTTGAACGCTACTTCGTGAAGATACTAAAGAATATTTAAATTATAATAAATAAATGGAGATGTTAAATTTTAGAACATCTGCTCAATAGTTTTAACAAATTTTGAATATTAAAGAGAATAGGCCGATTCAATTCACGCTTACAAAATATCACTGTAATCATTAGGAAAATTATCATTCAGGAAAATTAAAAGAAATATACAAAAAATGTTCACTATGTAGGTAGTATATTAAATATTTTTTATTACAATTGAATCTTTTATTGTTTTAAAATATACAATAAACGTTTGTCTTAAAAATATTTGTAAATTATCAATTACAATTACAAAATTAAAAACCTTGATTTGAAATTCAATATTATTTTCTTTTATAGAGCTCTTATAGGAGAGTACACCGTTTATAATTACATCTGGTATTTTGGTAGGCAAATTGCTAGAGAGAGAGAGAGAGATAACGACAATGGGACGTTGCTGAGATAAGGAGAGGCAATGAATTTTCTCAAAACTTTGGACTAATTATAAAATTTATAATACAAGTAAATAACAGTTTTGTGGAACTGCCTTAAAACTTGAAAAAGGCCATATGTTTTCTAAAACTAATCAGTTTTCACAGTGATACTCTACAAAATTAGTAATCCTACTGGTTACTTACCTACCAGAGACGTCAGCGTGTTCTCTCCTATAATAATTATAATAAATCGACTAACAATAAGTACAAAGTAATGATTTCAGAATTTTGATTGATTTATTTATTTTAAATATCGTTAATTGTAAATTGTATCAACAGGAATTACATGACCTCTCTGCATCTCCAGATATAGGGTTATAAAATCGAGTAGGCTGCGATTGGCAGGGCACGTGGCTAGAATGGGAGAGGAAGGCATGGCGAAAAATATATTGGTGGGGATGCCGATTGGGAAACGTCCGCTTGGAAGACCAAGGTCGATGTGGGTGGGCAATGTAGAAAAGGACGTGAAAGAGATGGAAGAGGGTGGGGATTGGATGGTTGTGGCTCAGGATAGGGACACTTTGAGAAATGTGGTTATTGCGGCCAAGAACTTTTAAGTTCCGTAGAGCCTCAGAGATAGATAGATAAATTGAATCAACTATTTATTTATAATAATGTACTATTTATTAACTATTAATCATTGAAGCGAAAATTTTTTATATATTATATAATAAAATACAATTGAATCAAAGTGTTTGTTTTATCCATATGGAAGATTTGTGCATAAAGGGTAGGTAGAGGGAAGGGAAAAGGTACGTTGGGGATAAAATCTTCGAATTATTCGAGTTGTCACTCGTTTCTCTACACTAGCTTGGATAAGAAATGATTTATCGGCTCGATACACCTTCCACTTAAATTGACAGTTCTTAAAACGAACCGAACAACCTTTTTCCATTTTTTTTTCGCCTTCTTTTTACGAGATTGTATAACAAAGTGATTTCAAATACACACGTACAATTTTATCAGAATTGAAATAAACATATGACATCATAATAAAATAAATAATAAAAAAGAATTTATTTTTTGTGAATTAATTAAGTAATTGTATTTGATTTCAAAATTTCTACTATCTATCTATATCTATATCTATATATATATATAAAAGTGAAATGTGGGTATGTTTGTACACAGCTGTTGATAGGTCGAGGGATCCAAGAGGTGGAGGTAAAGTTTCTAAGGAAACAAACAATCAACAAAGCTCAGGGCCAGTCACTCAAGTGCTGCGGAATTCATTTGCAATCCCAATGTTTTTCCCACGGCCAATTATATGTTACATGTTCGAGAGTAGGTACAAAACATTTGTTTATTTAAGCTCCAAGTAGAAAAACAGAGAACGTTTAGTAAAGCATACGTATGACTCAATAGATCCGGATAAATTTTTTTAGATCTTCAAATTTGTCTTCAAGGTAGTAAAGAAAGAGTAAGATGCGGAAATCAATTGTCAGAAACTTTCGAAATTCTGAATGGGATACACTATCACAAATTTTATTGAATTTAGCATTTGAGTATGTGATTAGTGATTACACATTGGAAAAATTGGAAAAAATCACTCGAAATGCAATTAAACAAAAATATTGAAAAGTTAGGCTAAGCAGACGTCTTAAATATTATAAGAGATTCGGCAATCGCAATTAAAGATACCATGAAAAAATTAATTGAGGCAGGAAATAAGATGTGGATTGAAATTAATAGGGATAAAACAAAATATTTAGTAAGAGAGAAAAACATTATTAACACACAAAGTCTTAACATACAAAATGTAACATTTGAAAATGTAGAAAAATTTAAATACTTAAATTCTGTAATTACAAAGGATAATATTATTGGATAAGAATTTAAATCGAGGTCGCAATCGTGTAACGCCTGTTATCATACTGGAAAGAGGCTTATCTCATCAAAACTTTTATCAAAATGAATGAAAATTGAAATATTTAAAACAATTATTTTGCCTGTTGTATTATATGGATGGTCGATGTTCTTGTGAGACAAAAGTAAATTTAGAGAATTTGTTATTAGGATTGTTCGCAGCATTTAAGGACCAAAGAAAGATGAGGTCACCGGGATATGGCGGAGATGGCATAACGAGGAATTGCATCTCCAGATATAGTTAAGGTTATTAAGATTATAAAATAGAGAAGGCTGGGATGGGAAGGGGTCATGGCTAGAAGGGTAGATTAAATATCGGCGAAATATATTGGGAAACGCCTGGTGGGATTGGGAAGATCAAGGACGCGGTGAGTGAACAATGTAGGGACGTGGGCGGATGAGACAGGGTAAGAGTTATATGGTTATAGCTCAGGATTGGGATACTTGGAGAAATGGGGAGGCACATAGATAGTAAAATATTACAATAGTAATATATAATTAATTTACTAATTAAATTAAAATATTTTTTAAATAAGAACACAAACAGAAATGATAATAATGTAATATACTGATTGAAACAAAATGGATGAAAACCTTTTACATACAGACTTTCAACGAAATACTATGTATTACTTCGGGGGTACAGGGGGGCGGAGCCCCCGTCTAGGTGAGAAAAGCGCCGAAGGCGCTCTGATCAGCTAGTATATAGATATGATTTTAAAAATGTGTAAAATTTCATTAAATTTGAAAATTATTCAGTCATATGAGTAAGATTACCAAACGGTTTTTATAAATAAATATAAGCTGATATTTTCACTCTCTTTACAGTTAATGAATCATTTTTTCATCGGTTGATATTTAAATTAAAAACAACTACAACAAAATCTAGAAGTGTTTGTAGACATGTAGAATAAATGAGGGGTGATATATTTTACCACATATGAAGATTACCACCCTTAATGAAAATATTCGAAATTATTAAACATAGACTTTAACCATTATTTTAATAAAACAAGATTTACGAATTTACAAAGTAACATATATGTAAATATGGATAGATTTGGATATATTCAGTGGCGTACCTAAGGGGGGGGCGGTGGGTGCGTTCCGCACCGGGCGGCACTTATCTTGGGGCGGCAATTTTTATATTTAGTTATAGTTGTAAAAAGCAACTTATTCATTTGATATTTATTTTTTTCTTTCTTGAATAATAAATGATTATTATGATTATTATAAGTTTACTATTTGATTTATATTAATTATGATCAATTATATGATTTCGAATATTATTTCTCGGTGTATATAAATGCATTTTAGTGTAAATTTTGAATTCTAATTCCAAGAACAGAGGATAATAATTTTATTTTATTGTATTCATTAAAATTCGTTGAATTCGTAAACGCAAAATCTTGCATAGAACAAGAAATTAGAAATAATATAAATTTTGAGAGCATTATACATGATTTTTCTAGTATGATATCTAGAAGAGTAAATATTATATAAATATGTTTACGAGTGCATACAAATATGTGTAAAAATTTTACTCTGTGTATTAATTAATATTGATTAAATAACTTAATAATTTATTTAATTTATAAAAACCACTATTTGATTGACTTATAATAGAAAGGGCGGCAAACTGGAGATCGCCCCGGGCGGCAAAAGTTCTAGGTACGCCACTGGATATATTTATTGTATTTACGTATGATATCTTGAAAAAATTTAATTAGATTTTCAATTAGGAGAAAATTTGACAGATAAATTATGATAATTTTGAATAATATGTCTAATTTCGACACCACACAAAGTTGAATAAGCGGGAGTGTCCTCCCCTAGACTTTCCCGCATATAAATAGGTATAAAGAGTTGTGAATGAATATTTAGAATGTGTAAACTTGGTATTGATAAAGAGCCAGTTCGTATTAGTTTATTGGTGTCAAATTTGATATTTGGTAACATTTATATATATATATATATATATAGAATAAAGTGCTACTTCCGGTTAACTGATATTTTAAATGTAAAAAAAAACAGATATGGATATAATATAAATATTTTTAATTTTATTTTATTTATAATATATAAGGGCTGGCTGTGACGTCATGAAGTGCTGGGTGACGTCATATAATTTTAAATTAAGAAAAAACTAATGAAGATGATTTTTCTCGAGGATAAAACCAATACAAAGTGCATAACACGTGGAGATATGTCCTCACGTGAAATTTGATATGAAAATAACCCTTCACTTCCTCTCTTCGATCGGCAATACTAGCACTTCCGGTTTCCGGATTTGCACCAAAAGTTGATCAATTCATCCTACTGATGCATTAAGTAAATATACAAAATTTCATCAAAATCCGTTGAGCCGTTCAGGCTGTACACATCTATACGGACGGACAGACGGACGGACGGACGGACAGACATCATGCTAAAAATACTTTTTTCTGTTAAGAAAATGCATGATTCGTGGAGATATGTACCTAAAAATATCCATAGGTGAAATTTGGTGTGAAAACAATACCTCCCTTACTATCGTCGGTCGGTAAAAAAGAAACGCTACTTGTATAGGTAAAATGTCACTTCCGGTAGTCAGATCATGATGAAATTTGGTATCTCAATTTTTTTCATATTTTTAAATCTATATACAAAATATGAAGCAAATATCTCGAAGCAAACTGGTACTTTACTTGAAAGGTAAACGCAACCAGTGTAGGTAAAGTACCACTTCCGGTTAACCGATTTTGACGAAATTTTGATAGAAATCTACAAACTGTGAATAATATCGGTGTACCAAATTTCGAAGTCCTAGCTTGATTAGTTTTTGAGTAAATTTGCTTACAGACATTACATACATACATACATACATACATACATACTGTCGTATATAAAATATAAGGGGGTTGGTATTTTATAAGAAAATTTGGGTCTTAAAATTAGTTTAATTAATTGGTAGCACTCTGGATTGAATTTTGTATAATTAAAAGGGTTATTGAATCCGCGTAGGTTGATATGGGAAATATTAAAATTGAATAGGTTCAATATGAAAAATGCTTTTTATGAAATTACAACTAAAAATTATTTATTTACTAAGAATAGACTAAATTATTTGATACAATTGATAATAAGAAATTAATTAGACATTGAATAAATTGGATGGTACCGTAAATATTAATAGGAGTATAAATTTAATAGAATTGAGTTCATCGAATAATTGCAATTATTTATATAGATAATAGTCGACTACTTAGCTGTGTTATGCAAATTAATTATGAGTTCGGGGAACACTGTGACTTCAAGTAAGATGATTCTTGGATATTTTCATCAAGGTATCATGTCGTTTTATCTGGGCAGGCAACAGCAGGTTTCAGCTCCATGCGATGATCCTTGTATTTATTCTCACTTATTCCGATAAAGTCGCTTCCCTGGCTCTCCATCCAAGAATCCAAAAAATGTCTCAACATGTAAAAATGGTCATTCTCCCCTCCTATGCCACTTGGCAAAATTGTCCACCCTTTACTCCCTCTGGGGAACGAAAAGGATCTCTGGGTTTTTTTCCCTGGGTGTTTCTTCAAAACAATAAATTTTAGAAAGCTATCCTTTATACACTTTGCCATGTGTTCACACGAATAACTTTCTAAAATTCTGTATCTCAATACATCCAATATACAAGCATAAAAAGGGCATCTTTATACTTATATATTACAATACATACATACATACATACATACATACATACATACATACATACATACACACACACAGACATAATTCGAAAAATGGTATTTTCGGACTCAGGGAGGTCTAAAACGTCAAGATCTATCGAAATCTCGAAGTCGAAATTTTTGACGATTCCAATACTTCCCTTATACGAAGTATGCGGGAAAGTAAAAAAGAAGATTATCTAGTGAATAGATTTCAAGGAAAAATAAAAGAAAATAAATAAATAAAAACAACTCGAATTGTAGCAAATAAGTTTAAAAAAAAGATCTCTTTTCCCTCGGAAGTGATATAAATTGTCCAAAGAGGTGCGTTCTGCCATTTACTCTACCATCCTATTTTGCTCGTTCTCTCTCCTTGATAGACGAAACCGAAAAGAGAGATAGAGATAAGCTTTGACACAGTTGGGCAAAAAAAAAGTTGTTTGGAAAGGAGATGTCAGGATATTTGGTTGCGAAAAAATCTTTGTTTATTTTAGTTTAAGAAAAAATATGAGATGATAAAATTTTGTCTTTCCCGATCTCAGGAATAATTGTTAATAATGGGAGTAAAAGAACAATAAATGGCGTGAAATCAATTATTGTTAGATGACTCGATTGACATTTAAAAGGATGTTAGTTATCCGGTCGATGTTTGTTTTAAGGGTGCCAGAACCAAAAAGATTAACACTATGACGTTACATTTTTTTTTCTTTTTTTTTTTATCTAAATTTATATACATATATTAATAGAAAAAAAAATTAATAATTATTTTTAGCGTTTGTGGAAAATGTTTTAATCTCAGATACATCCTCTCGATCCCCTCCCCTTCATTTCAAAATAAAACATGTTTGCAAAATTATATTTAAATATCAATTTATTCAGACTTTAATTTTTATATATTTCAAGAGTCAATTAATAAAGTCTTGAAATAAGATAGAATCTCTAAAGTCTTAAATATAATTGACATAAAAAAATTTATTAATTTTTTTGTATTGACTTTTGGGATTCATGCCCATTTTTGCAAACCTTCGCGTTTATTAAAATTAATTATTTAATCTTAAATCTAAGTGAAGTTAGCAAGGTTTGATCTCAAGTTCGATGGACCAGTATTATAACCAGAAATTAATTAAAGTAAAATAAAAATCGACTTTCAATTTAATCATAATTAAGGGATTATTTTTGATAACTAAAAATATTTTGAAAAATGTTAAAATTTTAACTTATTGTTAGTAATTTTTTTCATTATAATATATATTTGAGTTTGATTTATTATTTTGATTTTGGTGTTAGAATAAATATTGATTATATAGCTACTTCCTCTGATTATAGTATATTATGGATAGGTAAATAATATTTAAATATATTCTTAAATCAAATGAAATATTTATTAATTTTTTAAATAATTTATAATTTATGTTTTTTATGCTTTAATATTCTCATCTTTTTATAATAATTATTTTTTTTTTTTTCAAAAATAATTAATCAAGATTCTTGAATCTTTTTTCAAAAGGATAAATTACAACGAAATACCTTAATATATGGTATTTATTTTACTAGATCTATATATATATAAAACTTTTGAATTTCTCCATTAATATTCTTTCATTGAATATTAAATAAACACGATTTTTATTTAACGAGCATGTTATGAAATGTTTTTTTCAATTGTAGAAACAAACATCAGAGATGGCTTTAAATTTTTGTATAAAAAAAAAGTTTGGTCAAATATTTATTTTGCTTTGACAAGAAAAACAAATTTATATAAATAATTACATTTTGTATTATTTGTTTTCAATAATGGTTACTTGGCCACAAATGTCGAATTTAATATTTATTATAAATATCTTTATTTTAAATATTGATTTTAACCATTATTTATTAAATTGAAAAAATGTAAGATTTTTTTTAAAATTGTTCAGAGAATATTTTTATTTATCTATTTTGTACTTATTTATTATCAATTATTATGGTTGTATAAACTGGTTAAATGGACGTAATTGCCATAATAAGATATTTTAATTATTTTTTTTTATTACCACAATTAACTTTTATTTTCTTAAATTATTTAAATTTTAAATTTTATAAATTGATCAGATTTGAACTCTCAAGTTTCTGAGCTCATTTCTATACCATATGGTCCAAATTAAAGACTAAAATTGAAGTAAAAATAAATTAATAAATATAAAACAAAAAAAAAAATATATATATATAAAAATTATATAAACAATTTTTTCATATAAATTTAATCTTAAATTAAAAATTTTGTCAGCTATCGTTTAGAGCTCAGTCCAGCTAATTATTTCTTTTGCACGTCTCTATAATTATTATTAGATTTCAAAATGAGAGCAAAAGATTCCGAGGTTCTCTCGGTTGCACATGCCCATGCATACAAAATTAGTAATAAATGGATCAAGTTAACAAAAAAAAAAAAAAAAAAAAAAAAAAATGGCGGCGTGAGCCCACCTGACGGCCCGTATGTTGGATTTTAATTGGCCGTCGAATCGGTTTTTTTTTATGAATTCATTAATATACTTGATTTCAATTGAAAAGACATCAGTCTGCTACGATATATAAAAAATGTGATATCTAATCTCCATAAGAATTGGAGATGATAAAAAAAAATTTCCAACGATTTTCAAAAATGTCAATCACACAATTGAACTAGAATTAATTCCTTCTCATAAGATGCCTTTTTTTAGCAAAGAGAGGGCAAGCATATACCATACAATAAGGCGCTTTGCTTTCTATCAGACCTATCTATCTTAAGAATCAAAAAATGGTGAAATATTCATCAGAGATGCCTTCCTTCAAGATGATAGAAATCAAACAAGTATTTTTAAAAATTAAATAATATTTAATAATGATGATTAATTTGAAAAATTAATTTTCCAATCAAGACAAAGACACAATAAAAGTGCGTTAATATAATATAACAAATAAATATTAAAACAAACATACGGTTGACTTCATTTTCTTTTTACCGACCGACGATAGTAAGGGAGGTATTGTTTTCACACCAAATTTCACATGCGGAGATTTTTACATATCTCCACGAATCATGCATTTTCTTAACAGAAAAAAGTATTTTTAGCATGATGTCTGTCCGTCCATCCGTCCGTCTGTCCGTCCGTATAGATGTGTACAGCCTGAACGGCTCAACCGATTTTGATGAAATTTGGTATATTTACTTAATGCATCAGTGGGATGAATTGATCAACTTTTGGTGCAAATCCGGAAACCGGAAGTGGTAGTATTAGCGATCGACGATAGGAAGGGTAGGGTTATTTTCACACAAAATTTCACATGAGGAGATTTTTTTATATATCACCACGAATCATACACTTTGTATTGGTTTTATTCTCTGGAAAATCATATTTATTAGTTTTTTCTTGATTTAAAATTATATGACGTCATCCAGCCATTCATGACGTCACAGCCTGGTCTTGCATATATATTATAAATAATATAAAATTAAAAATGTTTATATTTATTATTTATGTATCCATATCTGTTTTTTATTACATTAATAGATATATTAAAATTATTTGAAATTGTTTTTGTAGTTGGAAATTAATTTACTTCAAACCGTCGGTCGGTTCGGACCTGGCCACAGGTCAACTTATTTATTTTAATTTTTAATGAACCAAACAAGTACATGTGCAATTTCTTTTAATTCCAATAAAAATAAGATAATTAACTTCGTTTAAAAAATAATCCTGAGTATAATTTTTCCTTCCGACATTATATAGGTTTTATTTATTTATGTAATTTTAAATTATTTACTTTTTTTAATTTATAAATTTTTGTTTTGGTTAAATGGTTGGTAAAAGAATATTTATTTGTTTTATAATAATTACAACTAATTTTGTGAAATTATAGATCTATCTATTATATATTATTTTATAATTATATAATATTAACCTTTTTTTTAAACCTACAAAAAGTATTTTATTTTATTTTAGAATTTACTAATAAATTGAAATTAAATTTTAATTACAAAATAAAAAGAAAAACAAAACAAAAGAATACATTATCATTTTAACGTTTTCATTTGCTCTAACTTTTCCTGAAATTACAATTAATTCATTGAAATTAAAGTTTGTACTTTGGGTTAGATTAACATTAACATCAACCACAAAACAATTTCATATTCTAAACCGGCCATATATCGTTTAAATTTTAAATCACTAATTTTTTTTTTTTTTTTTTTTTGAAACATATTTAATATTAACTGAAATTCATGTAGAGCAGTGCCAAAATTGTATGGATCATTATTCTCAACTCTTTGGGGTAAATATTCTGTTTTAAGAATGCACTGGGGTTCTATTAACATGGACATTGGATTAGTTTGAAAGGGATGGGGCTATGGAATTCCCAGGATTACATCAACCCTTCTCTATTTGAACACAAGTAGTTCATGTTTTGAGTACAAATGCATTCGAGATATTCGTTAGAATTACACAAGACCCCTTAAACATATAACGACAAGAGAGAGTGAGTGAGAGGGAGAGAGGGAGAATCACCATTTTAACAAATCGATTATTTCTAATTGATTAAGTCAATCTATATTAAACAATAATAAACATAGTAATAATGTCATATAAGTATCTTAAAATTGAACATACAAAAATAATATAAATAAAAAATAAGTTGACCTGTGGCCAGGTCCGAACCGACCGACGGATTGAAGTAAATTAATTAGCAGCTACAGAAACAATTTCAAATAATTTTAATATATCTATTAATGTAATAAAAAACAGATATGGATACATAAATAATAAATATAAACATTTTTAATTTTATTTTATTTATAATATATATGCAAGACTAGGCTGTGACGTCATGAATGGCTGGATGACGTCATATAATTTTAAATCAAGAAAAAACTAATAAATATGATTTTCCCGAGGATAAAACCAATACAAAGTGCATAATTCGTGATGATATATAAAAAAATCTCCTCATGTGAAATTTGGTGTGAAAATAACCCTTCCCTTCCTATCGTCGATCGCTAATACTACCACTTCCGGTTTCCGGATTTGCACCAAAAGTTGATCAATTCATCCCACTGATGCATTAAGTAAATATACCAAATTTCATCAAAATCGGTTGAGCCGTACAGGCTGTACACATCTATACGGACGGACGGACAGACATCATGCTAAAAATACTTTTTTCTGTTAAGAAAATGCATGATTCGTGGAGATATGTAAAGATCTCCACATGTGAAATTTGGTGTGAAAACAATACCTCCCTTACTATCGTCGGTCGGTAATAGTAGTTTGAGAATTAAAATATTTTTTAATAACAAATTCCGAAAAGTGACATTTTCCACATTATTGGTAATAATAATCTTATACTATTATATAAAGTAAATTATATGTTGTCATTTAGTATATGATATGGTGATGAGAAATTCTGATATGGAAAGTATATTATTTTCAAATATATTCTCTATTATTCTTTTCATCTATTATTTATATATATGAATTAAATATCAAATTATTCTTTAATTTTTAAATATTTTTCGTTTTGACAGATTCATAAAATATCAATTTTATTAAACTTTTAAGAGACCAAATATAAGATTTAATAAGAAAATAGGGGGTTCATCTGTCATCATAAATGAGTAGATATATTTCTGAGAAATATATGATTAAAAAAATCAAAAATGAGACATTTATTACTTCAATCATTTCTAAATAAATCCATTCATGTATTAGAAAAATGATCTATATTCTCAATTGGGTTAAATCACTTCTTTTATTTCGTCAATAAACGATAAATTAATTTCCAATGTTGATTTTGGAGAAGATATAAAAAAAAATTTAATTAAAGAAGAAATTTAATATTTATAATACAATCGAAATATACATTTGTTGTTTATTTCAAGATTTCTTTGAAAAGAGGACGAAAAGCGTGTTCTAATGAAAAGATAGCAAGGATATCTTTTTTTTTATTGATTGAAAAAACAAATCTCTCGAATCTATTAAATTTTAATTTACCTGTTAATCAATACTTTAAAAAATTGTGAGATTGAGATGTGTAAGAGGAAGAATAAGATTTGATGTTGAGAGGAGTGGGGGAGGGGGAGGGAGAAGTTTGGGGATTTCAAAATAGAAGATCCAGTTGATAAATCATCAGGTCTGACATCGCTGTCTTTGAGCTTTATTTATAATAATGATCGATAGCGTATACAATCAATATCGATTAGTTAATAATCCGACAGAAATTGAGACTTAATTAATGACAAAACATGGATAATCATTTTGGAAAAAGCACGAAAATCATTTTGATATTAATTAGTCTGACGATTTTGATTTTTAATCCATATGCTATTTTTCAACGCATTCGATTATATAATATGTAAAGATTTATTTTAGTTATATTTATCATTTGGCTAAAACTTAACTGAAACGGTTGATTGCAGTGATTATAAATAATATAAACCCGTCCCACCCTTGTCAGACGAAGCCAATTTTTTCGGTTATGTGCAACTCTCACTTAAAATTTGAAAATCAATTAAACAAAATAAATAGAAAATGAATTACTTTAAATATTTTATTAAATTAAGGATAGACAATTTTTATTAAGTGGGGGAATCTAATATTTGCTTAATTCTCAACATCTCTCCACCATACAACAAACGAAGATATGGGTATAATAATAATAATAATAATAATAATAATAAATCATATTATTAGGGAATATTAGATATTATTTTATTATAAATTTTTATAACATTAGATCATAGATTTATAATGTATGTGGAATCATATCAGTTTGGCAGATCTTTAATTCTGTTGATGTTTTAAGTTGATATTTAATTTAATTGGGCTCTATTTTGACCTTCTAATCAAAGGAGGATGGGATGTAAAGGCCAAAAAAAAAAAATTAATAAATTATAAATGAAATGCAAATGAAAATGCCCCACAACTTTTTTCTCCTTTCAACAGATCTAGCTTCCCTCCTACTTTCACTGGCCCCCATGTCCCCATCCATGGGGGATTGATTGAGTGAGAAATTCAATTTGTGTCAACAAGGCCCGGCTGTAAAATACAAAGGATCTTCATTAAACACCAACTCGGATTTTTTTTTCCACTTTTTAATTAAATTGCCTGGGTGCCAAGAAAATTAGTGGAACCCTTCCCAGAGAAATTAAGATTAAAAAAAATAATAATATTTTAAAAAATAATGTATTAAATTTTACTTATAATAAATTAAAAGATATTGAGTTTATACATATGTTGTCTTTATATAAACACTTTAAATTATATTTATAAATTTTTAGATTAGAATTGAGAAAAAAAAAACCTGTAAAAATTTTAATTTTCTTTTTATTATTTTTAATTGATCTTCCTATGTAAAAAATTGATGTAAAAGATAATACTAAAATAAAATAATAAAATATTATTGGAAGAGTCCAAAAATCGTTTCATTATCTTCTCTTCGTTTTATAATCTAATGTTGTAAGTTATGCCAGGCATCTGTGACTGTATAAGGATAGGATTATTGTGTAGGGTTTAAAAATATCAAAAATTGATTTCTCTTAGGGTAAAAAAATAATCACTCAGTCATCGGTCCATTTTAATTTATTCATCGGATGTTTTTATTCTCACTGACTGATTAAAATTTCAATACGTGTTGTATATGAAATACGTGTTTTAACAACCTAAATTAGATTTTGAAGTGCAATCTATGGCATTTACAAGTGTCCATTTATGGTTACATTTATTTAAATATTATATCAAAAGCATAATAGATTAGTATTTCGATTAATCGAGATTACGTTTAATTCTACCATAGCAGCTACAAAAACATAGACAAAATGTTCTATACATTTAAGCTTTATTTATATGAAATCAATGGTCAATTTTAGTTAAAAAAGAACAAATTATTTCTAAATTAATATTATAATGATATAAAAATTATTCGCCTATTAATATAATGATCTATCTTTATTTATAATTTTTTTAAAGTTAAAATTTAATTAAATAACGATTAGAAAAAATTTTGGAAATTTATTTTCTGTTTATTCATTTTTTCTATTTTTTTGTTTGTTTTGTTTTATTTATTTTTAACATGATATAAAATTATATCTTTTAAATAAAAAAATATTTAGTTGCATATATGGCAGGGGTTTCCGTATTACAAATATGTAAATAATTTTTTATGAGTAATAAATTAGATTTTATTTTTTAATTCAAAAAACAAAAAACAAAAAAACAATAACTAATTTATATATAATATACCCCATAATAAGAAAACTTATTATTTTTATTAAGTAACATTCTACTCTACTTATCATCAGAGAATTTTTTCTAAAAATGAATGTTTAATCAAATTAACTTAATTCCTTTTAATATTGTTATTTACTATATATATTTTATTGATTTTTATTTTTATTAATCTTGTTATAAATATGTATACATACTATAACTATGAATTTAATATTTTCTCTCTTCTGTTGATTTTTCCCATTCCAGTTTCTCTAATATAAACTTTTGCTTCTATCATAACTTTGACTAATTAAACCTGCCAATAGAAATCATATACTCTATAAATTGACTCCCGATTACAATTTAGGGAATATCAAAGATGATCTTGCGATTTATACGATAATATTTTGCATCACTAATCCTTATACTGAGATATATTTAGATGTTTAATAAGCCTGATTAACAGAGTTAGACTTTCCCTATATTATCCATTTCCACCCTCGTGAAATGTAATTTACTAGATAATCCCAATCGTTAACTTTATTTCATTAAAAATATTATATTCATCCCGGCTTTCATTTTCATTTATTTTTTTTAAAATTCATCTAGTTATTTTAATATTAATAAAATATTGTCAAGTTAAATTTGTAATTATTGTAGTTGACCTTTGACCACTGCGTGCTTTAACCTCATAAAATAACATAATAATTTTTAATAAAAAAAAGTTTATATAATACCTACGTTATTAAATGAAAAGATTGAAATATTAGGTACTAGTAGTTATATACATATATAAATATATATATATATATTATGGATTATATGAATGATAATTTTTCATTTAATGAAAAGATAGAAACTGTCAAATTTACTTTTTATTATAGAATAATTATCTAATATTATAAAATATATTATAATATTATAGAATATTATAGAATATTATAGAATATATTATAGAATAATTATTTAACAACAATCCCTAATTTTTTTTTATTCCATATTTGTATATTTTTATTTTAATGATACAAAATGTAATGCGCTATTTTTTAAAGTAATTACTAAATTCCGAAAGTTTGAAAATAAATTATTTATTGTGAATATAAATATTTATTATCCATTTAAGATACGGCTTAGGGTATTTACCGATTATATAGAAAAAGAGAGTATACCTAGTTTTATTGATTTTTTTTTTCATTTAAACTCAGGTGTGTTTAAAATATTTCTCCCTTTATAGGGGATTATACGATGCCCTTTCGTTAATTTGTTGTATTTAAAACACCGGCACCTCGTACTATTTTTGAATGCATTTCTCTTTTGGTTCATTGAGCAAATTGAACTATAGGATAAGCCAAACTTAATCAAGGGGTTAAAGGGGGTTGAGTGAACTTGTCCAAAGGTGGGGGCGTAGATGAGGGTAATCCATTACGTAAACAAGCCAAAAGGGGTGGGAAGGCTTGGCCTGAGGGTTAATGAAGCAACATGCATCGAGCACGGGCGGTTATGCAGATCACTTGGAGTAAATCAGCTTCAGTCAACCAACACGGGAGAGTGCAGCTACGACCGATGCACACCGATTAACAAACCTTTATTCTCTTACAACTCCTACCTCTTATCTTTTATAATTTGTTTTTATTCAAAAATTATATTAGAAGATTTAATTAGAATTAATATTTACTAACATAAAATAGAATAACGGAATTTTGTAAATTAAACCACATATTGATATTTGTTATTGTAAATTTATTCAAAAAATACAAACATATACACAACGTTTCGAGAAGTTGGTGACTTAGGTCTTATATTAAGGATCATTGGTCACTTGTCACTGGACACTTGAACAGTGCAATCGCTTGATAACGATTGCAGAAGTAGCAATCGAAACGTTGTGTATATGTTTGTATTTTTTGAATAAATTTACAATAACAAATATCAATATGTGGTTTAATTTACAAAATTCCGTTATAAATAAAAACAACCAAAGCTTTAATAATTTTTTTTTTTTTTTTTTTTATATATTAGTTCAGAAAATATACAATCTGCCCATTTTAATATAGGCAATAAGTAATTTTTATAAAAAATGAAATACAAACAATACATACATATCATTGGCAATACAATATCATGCCAAGCAACATATTTGCACTTGACACACACATATTAGTTTTAAATATTATACACTAAACACACACACTCATCCCGAACATTTCATAAACACGCACTTCACTTTGTCACACATGAATGTCAAAATTTTCTATTAACGAGATCCAATATATCATATCTTTTTAATCTCTTGATTGTATCATCCCTAACTAGTAATTTTTTAACTAACACATTTGGATGGTTTTCCATTTTTTTAATATACTTTTCACTTAGGATGTTTATTTCATCATTTAAGTTTTTAATTTCTAAGTCCCTTTGTATGAATCTAATTGGAACATACCACGGGGCTCTTACAAGATTTTTAAGTGTTTTGTTTTGAAAACTTTCAATTTTTTTTATGTTAGTTTTTGAGGCTGATCCCCAGAGTTGGATCCCATACATCAGTTTTGGTTTGATTATGGATTTGTATAGAAGAACTTTGCTTTCTAATCCTAGGCTAGAATGTCTCCCTAAAAGCCAATATAGTTTTCTATACTCTTCCCTTGAGTGGACAATTCTAGCTGAAATATGTTTTTTCCAAGTCAAGCGCCTATCAGGATGGATTCCTAGGTATTTTGCCTCATCTTTTTGCGGAATGATAGATTTATTCATGTATATTGGTGGGCATGTTTGCCTATTTAAGGTGTAGGTGACAAATATAGATTTGTCACCTACACCTACGCTTTAATAATTTAATAAAATAGAATATTTTTCTTAAAGAGAAATATAAAATTATTATTAAATTACTTTCCAAATTAAAGAAATAAAATATATAGATTCTAGATAAATACGAGTACATATTTCTAACTGGTATAATTATATTAATAAATTTCATTATAAATTAGAAACAAAGATATTTTTGTTAATAGAAGATACATCTTTTCATTCAATTAATGCTAATATTTATATTAAATATATAATAATTAGAATAATTTTAATTCATTTCAAATGATAATATTCAAATTTTATTTTAAAATTGAATGAAATATAGACATAAATATAAACTTTTCCTAATGTTGATTATAGGATTATTTCACTTTTCCAACATTAAATTGAAATAGGACAGAGAGAGGGTACAGAGATGCTTTTTGTTTATACATTCTAATGAAATCATAGAGACCAAGTGGGATGGAGAGGGGATGGGAGGGGGGATTGAGTAGAAGTGGGATTAGACAGCTGCGTTGGCACTTTGCTATTCATAAGCAGAGAAGCATAATAGTGCTATCAGATTGCAAGTACCGGCTGAGTGATTTGCACTACCCATGAACGAAACAGACAAAGAGAGAGAGAGAGAAGTGCCGACATGGCAAAGAAAGGAGAGAAAATTATCAAGCGGCATATGCAATTCATAACACCATTATTTTTTATCTTTAAATGTGAGAATTAATAGAAATCTTTAAACAAAAACAAGTATTGAGTCAATAAACAATTTGAAAATAAGATCTTTGTACAAGAAACTTGTCAGAAATGAATTGAAAATGACTGTTTTAACTTACTCTTATCAGGTCTCTTTTGGGTATTAGGTATAATAAAGATATATATTAATTATATATATATATATAATTAATTGTCCTTTAAGTTAAAATAAGTAGACCTGTGGCCAGGTCTGAACCGACCGACGGTTTGAAGTAAATTAATTTCCAGCTACAGAAACAATTTCAAATAATTTTAATATATCTATTAATGTAATAAAAAACAGATATGGATATAACATAAATATTTTTAATTTTATTTTATTTATAATATATATGTAAGACCAGGCTGGGACGTCATGAATGGCTGGATGACGTCATATAATTTTAAATTAAGAAAAAACTAGTAAAGATGATTTTACTCCCTTACTATCGTCGGTTGGTAAAAAAATATAAATTACATAGTGTTTTTTCAATAAAATTCAAGTCACTCATTCTAATCTCAGTGACATTTAATTATATATATGGATGTAATATATAATTCAGCAAACTTAATGTTTCCTAAAGTATGTATTATATATAGGACAATTCACTTTTTATATTGTTTTTATTAGCATTATAGTGAGAAAAGTTTGCCTGTTAGTGGAGTTGTTTTATGTGGATCTTTTTTTTTTTTTTTTTTTATTTTGAAAAAAAATCATGCAAGTTTTTTTTTCAATTCTTTATTTATAAAATCCCAAATGATAATTGTTTATTTATTCTATGTAGTATTGATCGTTCTACATTAACATTACTTATTCTTTTTTTTTCTTTGTTTGTTTCAGGTAGGAGTGCCCTTTTTACTACATCACCCATCCAATGAGAAGACCAACGGGGATGAGTGAGCAAATGGTTCCCATCCAATTGGGGTGCCTTTAAAATTTAATCGTTATTTAAATATTCTATTAAATTCTCGTTGCCGGTGATTATAACTTTTCGTGTTCCTCCTCCTATTTATGTCTTTTCTATATTATCCTGGTAGCTGAGATTAGTCGGCTCGTTATTAAAATGAACCACCATGTGGGGGGGAGACTGGCACAAGAGATAGCAGGGGTGGGAGTTAAGATGATTATTCGCCATAGTTAGAGATCAACGCATCCATTCGAATGGCGAATTTTCGTGTTATTGCCACATATTCGATTACATTGCGGGCACAAAATGAGCTCCCGGGCCAATTTCCATTCACGGATTTAATTAGTTTAGCGATAAATTGGGTTTTTTTTTTAGACCTCCGCCCCCCTCTGCTTGTTACTTCATCCCTCCTTGCTACTCTCGCACTTAGACACTCAATGCATCAATTAGCGGGCAAATGGAAAGAAAGATCATCGCAATCAGATCCGCTTTCTCGTTGAAAACAAACAGACGAGCACCAGTCTGACTTTAATTAACATTTTCAAATTTGGAGGAACTTCTATCTCTTTCTTTCTTATTTAAAATTGCATCTTAGATTTTTTTTTTATTTCCACACACATAAAACTTTAATGTTTTATAATAAATTTTTTTACTCTGAACATGCTCTCTGTTTTTATGCAGCCAAACACTATTTTTTTATAGATTTCTTATTTTATTTTATGATCTGAGGTTGTTTTATTTTTTAAATTCTTTGTGTAAGAAAATTTTGTATTCATCTTCTTTATTATGTCACAAACAAAATAAGAAAAAAGATAACATTTTAATATGATTTTATAATAAAAGAGAAATGAATCTGGTTTAAATTTGGCAAACAATACCTCAGGTAATTAATGATATTCACAAATAAATAATTAAATATAAATTATAATTTTAAAGTTAAATTAAATTTATATTTAATAAAAGAAAATATTTTATCCAGGATAAATAGGTATTAAAACATTTTATTATTAATTATGTTACAATATTTTTATTTAATTTTTTTATTATTTATTTAATGTATTTAAGGAAAAAACAATCACAAATATTCTCTCTTATCAAATTCTCAGATGGCTAAATTTGAGCAATTTCATGAATTTTCCATCCCTCCTCACTCCCAATCCTCCTCCTTTCTATCTATTCTCTGGATAATGATCTTCAACTTAGTTCCCTGAGATGGTTGGAATTAATTTGGGTAATTTAAACAGGAAGCTCTATTTAGTAACAAGACAAGTCTCTCGTTTAGTTGCCTATTAAGACATAAAATTTGTTTTACGATGGTAGTTTATCTTTATTTTTTACTCTTTTCCATCATATAAGGAATTATTTATTTCTATAAAACAATATAAAATACATTTTATAGGCTTAGTTTTCAAAGCTCGATTAAAAGTCTAATTAGATGGTGGATAGGAAAAGTCACTTTGACTGGAGAGGCTCGTCTCCAAGATCCTAAGGGAGTGATAAACCGCGAAAACGCCTCGGTACTAAAACCGGCTCATGTTTATTTTGTTGTCAACTTGTTTGGGCCGAACAATCCCAATACGCCCTTTCTGCCCTAGTTATAACCGAGAAGGTTTATGGCACTTGTGGTATACGGTGAGACTGTCTTTATTCGCAACAGAGAGCTGAAGATTAAGGGTGGGGGAGGGTGTTCATGTTCCTGCACTGACAACTCAAATCAACTTGATCATCTATCTGTTCTCATTTTGAATTCATGTTCTTTCTTCCTGTTTAACACATCCACCCTGACTCCGTCTGTTTCTCTCGCGTTTTCTTTTTCATCAATTTTATCTCTTATTTTCTTAAAAAAAAATTCTTATTTGCGTATTACATTTTTTTTACATATATAAATTAGAATTTTCATAATAATTATGTTTTAGATAAGCATTTAAGTTTTATTTAAACCAGCTATTTTCAAAGGGGTCTATGTGGACCCCCTGGGGGTCTATGGCACTTCATGGGGGGTCTATGATCATCAAGGGGTCTATTGGGGGTCTATGGATGTCTCTTTAGTAAAAAATAAATTAAAAGGGGAGATTTAAGAATACAATTTAGTAATTTTAGACCAAACATAAAAGAAATCGCACAAAAACGTCAAGTCCATCCATCACACTAATATTATAATTTTGTAAAATATTAATGTTTTTTTTTTATTATGTGTTAAATTTAATCATTAAAAATATAGATATAATTATTGATATTTCAGTTTCTTTCTTCTATACAATTTCCCCTCATTTTCCTATTACTAGCTATTAGTAGCTTTTGCACACACAGGAGGTCTATGAAATAAATAAAATTCCTACAGGGGGTCTATGGAAGAAAAAGTTTGAGAACCTTAAACTATGAAATTATAAATCATCTAAAAATATAAAAAATACGGTAATTCAATTAATATAAATTAAATAAAAAAATTAACATGATGTCTAAATTATTTCCCTGTAATTAATATTAATATAAAAATATATTATTCAACTTCATGGTACATTTTTAACATTTTTATTTTATTAATTTTATTGAAATAATTTATTTAGTTATTATTTATATTTTAAGAAATGCATTCTTTTTGAAATATGAATTTACATAAAGCATACAATGTAAGAGGGGTGGGGGAGAACTGAGGGCGTTAGGAGAGAATGAGAGTTGGATAGAGATGGCTCTGAATTAAAATGGTTGGAAGAAATGATTACTATAGCAAAGAACTTTCGAGTTCCGAAGTACCACAGAAATCGATAGATAAGTTTCTATGGTCATAAGGTCAACTATGGTCAAAGCGAAATGTTATTAGAATATTTATAAGTATGTTAAATATATACTCATTAATCTTTCTTTTAGATTTCTTTACATTTCATTATTAGCTTTTAATATCCTTATTGAAATAAAATGGGGAACTACAATATTCCATTCAAATTTTTTTACAATAGAGATCATATGTCTAAGTTTTTGGAGCCCCGAAGATCATCTCACCAGTTAAATTATAAAACTAAAAATTTTTTAATGTTTTTAGAAATTCAAAAAAAAAATTTAAATGGCACCCATGTTTTTTCCGAATAAGTATAACCCTGGATAAGGGATTTATAATGTTAAGTGATAGAGGAAATGAGAAGAGATGAGATTTCACTAAAATTGTTTTTCATTTTGTATGTTTCTTTACTTCACACTTTGCTTTAATTCCCAGATTAACGATTTGGACGTGGTGAAACTTTTGACTCATTTTTATTTTGTCGCATGTTTTATTTTTTACTTTCTTTTAATTTGCAAAGAGAGTTTAATCCCCCCTCTTATAGAAATGATCATTAAATTTATTATTTTATTTTTGAACTATGTACAGGGTGGACCAAAAGTCCGGTAACATTTGAATCGAGCACTGCTTCGAATTGCGGGGGATAGGGGGGAGCGGTCTAGTGTTTTAAATGTGTCCAGGACATCTTTAAATCGTATTCTTCACAAGGATTTACATTTACACCCGTATGAAATTCAAATTGTACAGCAATTAAGGCCAAAATTATGAGCAAAAAGTCATATCCAAAAGAGGTGACGTTAATTGGCCACCCCGCAGCCCGGATTTGTCACCAATGGACTTTTTCCTTTGGGGATACCTCAAAAGTAAAGTTTTTAATAACAACCCTCAGTCTATAGAAGAATTAAAATAAAATATACTCGAGGAAATTCAGAACATTTCTCCAAACACTTGTCGGGCGGTGATGGAAAATTCCCGCACTAGGACACGGGGGTGCCAAACTAAACAAGGGGCACATTTGGACGACGTTATTTTTAAAAAATAAAACCCTGATTTTTGTACTTTTCTAATAAATAAACATATTTTCTCTCATATCTCTTTTTGTATTTTTTATAACCATTTGAAATGTTACCGGACTTTTGGTCCACCCTGTATTTAACTATTTAAAAACAACAAAATCTAACAAAATAAATAAATCAGTATTCCTTTCACAACAGGATTATAATTTATACCAGTAAATTAAAATAGAAAAGAAACAACATTCATGAATCCAAATTCATCCAACCTTTTACTATCCGTATTTATCAGTTCAGAAATTTGAATCGATATCAGCAGGGATATTCAAAGTAAACTAAAAAATCTTTTATCCCCCTCAAATTAAAGTAAATTCGCATGTGTGTTTGGCCTACTAAATGAATGGCCGAACGTGAATCATCGTATGAACCTCGCGACCCCTTTTGAGGTGGACAAGTTCTAAAATTCAAAACCCTTGTCTGTGTTTGTGTGTTTGTCTAAAATACTGGTCAAGTGCAAATGCCGTAAACCTTGGTCGTCTGACCTTCAGCCTCTCCAAGACACCTGGGTATTCAAACTACTTCAAACCAATTAATCTCAAACAAAATGTTTTATTTTCAGGCATATATCAAATAGTAAATTAGAACATGAAGGAATATATATTTTTTTTTAATAAATACCTATAATAATTTGTATTCTCTAACAAGTTTTCAAACTTGGCTTAAGGTCAGATAATTGCCAAAACAAATAGCACAGCAATCAATTTAAAAAAATATTTCTTTTAATATTTTATCAAGCAATTTTTTTTTTACTTTTTTTTAATCATTCAGAAGAGAAATGATCAATTTAAAAGAACTCGTACAATTTAATAAATTTTTTTTCCCACTCGTTTGTAACACTTGCATTTTTTCAAACTGAACTTGCTTATGCTTACTTTCTAACGTTTTTTTTTTAAAATTATTTTTGAACGCGCCCAGTAAAAGTTTTACGACTCCATTAAATTTATTAGTTGATTTGGCTCTGTCGGATTTTGTCATTAAAAAATTTAGTATCATTCACATTCGATCCCAATATTAGAGTTTCTTCATTTATTTAATATAATAATTTTATTAATATAATAATTATCAACTTTAAAAGTGTTGTGAAAAATAAGAAATTTTGAGCAGTTACTATTTTAAATAAGTTTACATTTCAGATGACTTATATAGTGGCATATTAATAATCTTAAAAATAATTTATACTTGTACTTATGATATAATATTTGAATATTTAATATAAGTTTCCAATTATTTTATACATCAAACTTTGAACATTCCTTTTCCCTAATCTGATTTTATTTTTTAGATTTTTAAAATTTAAAATTTGATTAATTAAATTTTATTTATTAATTATTCATTTAAAATAAAAGAAAATAAAAGTGAATTTGATTCAATCAATCATATGATTATTTCTTTATTATCAGAATACTTTTTTTACATTTGCACCAAATTGTTTTATCTTTTTTTTTCAATATACTGAAAAAATATAAATTTATAAATTATAATATATATATATAATATAAATTTAAATTTACACATTCTATTTTATTTAATTTAATTATTTTATGATATATATTTCCTGTCATAGATAAGTATTAAAAAAAATGTTTGAGAGTGAACTTTTGATTTGCATCAGTGACTAAAATCGACTTGTGAATTCATTGTCTATATAATATAATTTAAAATTTATGATATTTTTCCTCTGATGAGTGTTTAGGGAGAGAGAGAATTTAAATTTCCGCTGAAAAAAAAACTGCAACTGATTATAATTTCCCTCTTTTTTAACGAAACTGACTGGACCTAACTAATCCCAGCTTATTAACTAATCATCAAAATTTAAATAAATATATAATTTCTAAATTCGATATATATATATATATAATGTATATATTAAATTTGTTTGGCTTGGCTTTTTTATAAGATATCCCTCAGGAGATTATTAAATGAAAAAAACAAATTGCCCATAACATTACGAAAAAAAAATGTATATGAATTGTTTATTTATTTATTTTTTGTGATCTGTAGAGACTATAATTCATTCTCTCTTTGTTTCATTTATGAAACGTAAAAATGCAACTTTTCAAAATGAAAGTTCATGATAACCTTTCGCCTCAATCCATCAATAAATATTGATTCCAATTTTTCTCATGTTAAAAGCAAACATCATTTTTCATTCCTTTTTCCGACAAATTGCAAATATTTAATTTTAAATAAAATACAAAGGAAAATTAGTTTGAATTTTTATTTTTTATAAATAGATTTATTAAATTCCAACACCTCGTTTTATTAAAAAAAAAATGAATATCATAATATATATATATATATATATATATATATATAACCAATTTCAATAGGTTTATAACTAAATGTTTTTCAATATTTCATTCAAACTTAGTATATTTTCATTTTTATTCTTTAAAATGCCAATAAATTCAATACTCCAACAAGAAGTAAATAAAAATGTATTAATATCAAGGGGCCCTATAGAAATGCTAGTACGTATACAAAACATTCTTATTATATAGGCAATAAACTGTCAATAAAAGAGTTACCTATATCTATTTATATATATATATATATATATATATATACTCAAGTAAAATAAAAATAATATATTATTTTAATATTCAAATAATTATAATCATTTAAATTTGCCAAATACTTAATCCCTTTGGATGTAAGGCGGAATTGTGACAAGAAACGAGTAGAAAATGAATGGAAAACAGCTGTGTCGCGTTGATGTTTTTTTATACAAAAGGAATTGAAAAGATTTACAACCTCTTTAAGTGCTGACGGATTAATGACATTTATGGAGTACATAAATAAAACGTTGGACAAATGAGGAGCAATTATTATTATATAAAAGATATAATAGGGTCTCTCTTCTTTAGGCGGCCAATGATCTCGTAACAATTTAGTACTTAATATATACTACATGGGATGAAAAGTCCCGGGATTTTTCAATAGGTGGCGCCACTAGAAAATGAACATGACTCATCTGTCACTAGTTTATGTATGAAGTATCTTGACATTTCGTCCATTCGTTTACAAGCTACAGTCGTTTGAGTGACGCTACTTTCGCCTTCATAAGAAAAATGAAAAAACAGGAATATCGCGTCTTGATAAACTGTTGTTCTCGAAGGAACAGATATGGGATAACATTCCTGCAACCACTGCAATGATTGTTCACAAGTTTTTTCCATTAAAAAACAATGTTTAATCAAGACGCGATATTCCTGTTTTTCCATTTTTCTTACGAAGGCCAAAGTAGCTTGTAAACGAATGGACGAAATGTCATGATATTTCATCTATAAACTAGTGACAGATGAGCCTCTCGAAATGAGTCATGTTCATTTTCTAGTGACGTCACCTATTGAACAATCCCGGGACTTTTCAGCCCTTGTAGTATAATACATATAGTACATATATTTAATTTATTATTATGTAACAAACACACAGCTATTTTACAAAGCTGATTAACTGATTTTCTATTAATATGAACTGAGAAAAGATATTTAAATTTATAATACTAATAATAATAATAATTCCATATAAATATATTTGAAAATAGAAAAAGATTTGACGATTAAAATTCTGCTTTTTTTCTTGGTTAATTAATTTATAAAAATAATAATTAAAGATACGTCCTTCTTCTCTTTAAACAGAACAATTTATTAATTATATTCATTAATTATATTAGAAGCTTAAAAATTGATTTGCTTTTGTATAATATATATTAATATATTTAATATAATTGATTATTCAACTTTATAAAATAGAATATCAGAATCTTTATTTATTAATTATTTCTTTATTTATATGAATATTTCATAATAGTTAATAATAATTAAATTTCCAATTAAACTTTTCGAAGAATAAACCATAATTTGATCATACAATTCCTCTAAATCATTCTAGATCCATATATCGTTAATAATTGCTTTTGTGGATATGAAGAGATGTATTAGGTAATTGGTGATAGTCTTTTGATGATTATTGGAACTCGATTTCGACGAGATCCAATTTCAAAGCCAGTTATGACAAATGTCCACTGGTCAATTACCATTTTATAGTTCTGACGATTATTATTTCTGGCTCTTATTGGGAAGGTTCAATCACAATAAATGTTTATTAACCTTAATCAATGGATGGAGAGTGAGAAATCCTATGCAAATCCACGAATAAATAAATATCCTAAATTCTTATTACAAGAATCTAATTCGATTTATTTGTTCAGTAAAGATTGTACAATATATATATATATATATAAATATTTAAAAAATAATTAATAAAACCAGATAAATAAAAACAATAAATTTAGAAATATATTATTATTCTAATTGTAAGTATTTGTTATTTAAATAAAATCAAATCGAACTAATGAATCATTTCAACAAATATCATATTCTCGTTAGTTCTTTTTGTTTAGTGAATTTAATGGCAAATCAATATAACATTTCATGTTTGCATCTAGGAAAACATAGATTTAATGAATTATTAATAACTGAGTGAACCACATTGAAAAAAAATTATTTACAGCCACTTTTAACAATAAAAAAAAACCCTCAATTATTATTATAAATTCATCTGAAATTAAAATTATTATTATTATTATTATTCATTTCGATTAACAAAAAATAAATAAATACACATTGTTTCAATAGAATTATTTAAATTTTTATACTCCTACTGATATTCAAATATTATTTCACAATTATAACTTAATAATATAATAATTTACTAGATTATATTATTACAAACAAGAATTTAAAAGGATAGCTAATTTGATGAGAAAATGGATAATGAGAACTAATAGATATATTAATATATTCTAAGAAATATAATTAAGTAAATATACCTACTTATAATATTATACTTACTTAAAGTTAAAATTATTGGATATGAATTAAAATATAACTTTAAAATTTATTCTAATTTCTCTAATTTTTATAACTAATATTAATTCATAATAAAATATTTTTCATAGACATGGTCTATGGGATTTGATTTTGTGAGAGGAGACCTAAATCGAATTTATAATATTGTTAAATGTCCCACATTTTCAATTATTTTCAGTTGAAATACACGGTTTAAAATTCTATTAGGGAGAAAAAATTATTTCCCTATAATTTCTTCAATATCACTTTTATATGCTAAGAAATTGAATGGGACTTAAGACCCTATATTCTGTCCCTTCTCTATGATCGCCATTGTAACTTAGCAATTAAATAAATATTTAATGCTTATTTATTTATTTAAATTATAGAAAATAAATTATTAATAGTAAACTTTACTCTTTTTTTGTTAACGACATTCATAAAACGAGCGAACATCCCCTACCTCGCCTGTTTTTAATCCCTATTTAATATTGGGCATAGTTGCTGTCCTGCTTTTGAAATCTTTTGAACAATGTCACCGTTAAGCCATCAGCCATCACTCGTTGATGTTCAATTGTATCTTGTCAAGCAAATTTAATTAACATCGTTTCAATCTCGATGGAATATTGAATTCCTATAAAATGTGTCCCATCGTCGTCGTTAAGCCATCCAATCCTTCAGGCCTACTGAGTGGTAATAAAAAAATCATTCTCCAGTGCCCTTTGCACAAATAATTTAATTTATGATTAATTAGCTGCTAAATATTATTTTCTAGAAGCTTATCACTTTTGTTGATTAAAAAATAAAATAAAAAAAAAAAAATTAAAAAATAAAAAATAAAACTAAATAAGTTATTATAAATAAATAGATATACAAAATCTTATCTATAAAAAATTAATATACATTTCTATTTTTATCAATTTAGGGCTGACATTTTAACATTTTAATAAAAAAATTTAGGTAAACTATTTTTTTTTACTTATAAAATAATGATTTGTTTCAGTTATACCTAAAAAAGGATTAGTTTCATTTGTTTATTAGTACAAAAGTTTCATTTTCTAGATAACAAATAGTTTTAATTATTTTTTAATTGAATTATTAAAGCTTTGGTGGTTGTTTTTATTTATAACGAAATTTTGTAAATTAAACCACATATTGATATTTGTTATTGTAAATTTATTCAAAAAATACAAACATATACACAACGTTTCGATTGCTATTTCTGCAATCGTTATCAAGCGACTGCACTGTTCGAGTGTCCAGTGACAAGTGACGAATGATCCTTAATATAAGACCTAAGTTACCAACCAGACTTGATAACGTTTGCAGAAGTAGCAATCGAAACGTTGTGTATATGATTGTATTTTTTGAATAAATTTACAATAACAAATATCAATATGTGGTTTAATTTACAAAATTTCGTTATTTTTTAATTATAAATAGAAAGAAATTTATTTAATTTATTCTCATTCATAATCCTTACAGTATTTTCCATCCCTTATATAGTAATATTATTACGAATGAATAAATATTCAAGTCCTTTATTCCTATGATAAATCAAAAAAAAAAAACAATAATTCACATAAATGTGTGTATATGTAAAGCCTATCACATCAGCTATCATCTAAAACAATAAACAATATTATAATGAAATAATACTATACTAACATCACAAAACATATCCTATTTGCATTTAAAATAAAACTATTATCCCTATAATATATATAATATATATATATTATATTAGATTCTTCTCAAAATTATAAATTGATATTCAATAGATGTCAATCGCATTGTTTCAAGAATATTCATTAAAAATTCCATGGGATCGTTTCTCATTCTAAATAGCCAAGCGGATTTAATTAATTGGAATTTTTTTTTTCGTTTTATTTCCATTTTTATTTTAATTCTCTCTTTCTGTGACGATTAAAAAAAAATACTGAGAAGTTGAGTTGGATTCAAATGTTTACTCATTTAAACATAATTAGACTAGAATATAACCTGACTTTAGTAAAAATTCCTCTGAAAATAAATGAATCGGCTGTTTGCGTACGAATAATGAGATAATACAATCACTTTTTGGCTAGTTAATTAATGCCCATATCGACAATGAATGTGAATTATTAAAAGCTTCCAGTCATTTGAATATTCCTTTTTTTTTTCTGAAAATTCTTGCTAATATCGGACAGCTGGTGCACTCGCTGTAAGGGCTAAGCAAACAATTCCAAATTGTAGTTTGTTTGTAGCGCATGTTAAGGGCGACCCTTGTATGTCTAAGGCCCCGTGTGAAAATAACCAAGTACTCCACTTGCTAATGGTAATGTCTAATCGGCTGTCGCTTAATAACCGGCATCATGTTTCTTTAATTAGTCTCCAACTTTATATTTTTCATGTTTATTTAATGAAAACTTTGTAAAAGGGAACAAATTTGCAAAAGTTTAAAGAGTGCCGGCGAGAGTTGGGGAAAGAAAACGAAAGAGAAAGAGAGAGAGAGAGAGATAAAGAGAGTGCAAGCGGTAGGTCGAAATAAATTGGCAATGATAATTTGCCGATCATCTAATTAAAAGGATTATTCTCTACGCTAAAGCTGTTTAGAAGATCATCAGGAAACTTTTACCCTTTCATGTTCATTAAAATATTAAAAAAAGAGTGAGTTGAAAAATAAAAGAACGAATCTTTATTTACTCCAAAGGTGATTTGAATCAATTTTCCTAATGAATTATTATTTTTCTATAATCTTATTTTTTAATTAATGATAATAATAATAATAATAATAATAATTTTTATTTTTATTTTATTATTCTCCGGTTTAATATTTCAATGGTTTTTTAATCATATTCTTAAAATAAAAACTTATTCTATTAAAATATACATATTTGTGGGAATAGTTTTCATAAGATTTCAAAAATGAATACTGTTAACAAGCTAAAGAATTTCATTATAAACTCGTAAAGAACCCTTCAGTTAATTTGAAATTTTTCGCTAAATTATATGTATATAAAAGAATGAGACAAGAGGGAAGCTGATCTCTTATTTCAAATAAAAAATAAAAATAATAATAAACAAAAAAATTTTTTTTTATGAATCTGTAAACCACTCTATTCGCTTTTTTTTATTTATAGGTAGTTAAATCACCACAGGCACCAAAGAGGCCTGAGAACCTATAAATCCTGGACCACCTGTGCTATTGGCCATGGAATTGAGTTGTTCTTTTTGGGTGGAAAAACTGCCGAATCCCTCTCCAGATAGCGATTCCAAACTGTTTATTTCAGTAGCAAAGGGAAGAGGGTTTTGGGGAGATAATATAATTTATACATATACATCCCTATATATATATATATATATTATAGTATATGTATGAGTATGAGAGATTTAAGGATGTAGATTCTTTAAACCATTACAATTTTTTATAAAAAATATTTGCTATAGTAAAAAATAATCATTGAATAAGAATACTCATATATAACAATAAATGCCTATAGTATTAATCATCGAATGAAATTTGATCATTTTATTTATGAAAAAAATATTTCCATTTCATTAATTTTTTTTTTTAAAGAGTAATACGATATACGAGGGGTGTACAAAGAATTCTCGGTATAGGTATGAAGGAAAATGCAGAAACTTCTAACTAAAATTTATTTTTCAATGTAGTCCCCCATAACCTCAATACACTTGTTTGCTCTAAAAAATATTTTTCCTTCTTGTCCTCAAAATGTGCATTAATTGCCACCTTCAGCTTTTCATCGTCAGAAAAACGTTTTCCACGAAGATCTTTTTTTTAGGTTGGGGAACAAGAAGTAATCACTGGGGCAAGGCCTGGGCAGTAAGGTGTATGCTTTATTTCTTCAAACCATTTTTCTCAACATTGTCGCATCAGTCATTCTGGTCTTCTTACACCAACGATAATTAGATTAGTACTAATGATAAATAAATGAATTTTTCAGGGAATGTCGTTACCAACTGAAATAATTTAAATCCCTTCGTCACTGCTAAATTACCCCGTTACCGAGAATACTTTGAACACCCCTCATATATTAATATATATATATATATATATATATACCGGTAAAATAAGATTTATTCAGGAGTAATAATTTCTTTATATAATGAAAAACTAAGCAGGAAACTTTTTAGATCTATTTTAATCCATTCCCAGATGGTAAAATAAAATATTTCAGAAATAACTCGAAATGTTCAGATTTTATGCTGCCTGTCTATAGTGAAAATAAAAAAAAAACATGAAAAATAAAAGTAATAAAAAAAGGGGGTTGTCTTTAGAAACATTTTGAACATGTTTTTATACCAAATTAATATATATAGTTTGGTGGTGAAATTTTTGACAGAAGTTTCCTCCCCAGTCGTTTCATCTGTCATTTTCCCAGCTCGAAAGCAAACAGTGGACCCTTGCCCCATCCCCCCACTATTCCCCAACTACCATCCCTCCCACCGGCACAGTCACATGCGAGATTAAGACGGCGGGTAGTAGGGTGACTC
This sequence comes from Labia minor, assembly GCA_963082975.1. NCBI lineage: Eukaryota > Metazoa > Arthropoda > Insecta > Dermaptera > Spongiphoridae > Labia > Labia minor. The sequence goes on along the minus strand of OY720349.1, from coordinate 48,424,884 downwards.
CAGGGGCAAACACATTTCATCCTGGGCGGGGAGGCCAAATCCCGGAGGACAGACAGGACCACAATGGCCTAGCAAACTAATAAGAACGGACATGCCCTTGATGTTACAAAGCTTCCATTCCGAATGCATATGTCCCCAGGGCCTAAGGGCCGTAATGAGGCCGGGGACAGGGCGCATTTCGAAGGTGAGAGACTGAAGACTCACTCGATCCTCAGCCCCGTGTTGTTAATATTAATTTGCTGAAGGAAAGTACTACATTCCACCATGGAATTAATAAATAATCAAACTCACAAATACAAGGAAGCTGATAGTATTAGCGAAATTTATTTATAACCGAGTTTTAATTTTAATTAAAATCTTAATACAATAGAGAAATGTTCTTTTGTTTTCCTACATTTATTTTGTTTCAATAATATATATAGTGGGTGTATGTATAGGGGTGTGTAATGAATTTGTATGAACTTTTTAGTTTATTGTCGAACATATGAAGTTCATTTTTTACATGATATTTTAAGCATTTTTAAATCATACATCGTGATTTATTTAATTCACGATAACCTCGAATCATATAATAAATCCAATATTTAATTAATAAACATTGGAAGAAAAAAAAATCTATTCATATTAATCAAATTTATTTTAATTATTTTATAGGTTTTTATTAATTATAGATTTTCTTTGTTAACAAAATTACTAAATCAATCTAGAGAATTTATAATATATTTTTTTTTCATTTATCATTTCTAAACCAATATTTTTATATATAAGCATATTTTAACTTGCATTAATAAATTTAAATAAATTATAAGAAAAAAATAAATATATTATATACTTTTATAATAAATTAATACAGTTAATATATAAGTTAGTATAGGTATAATCAATATAATTAGAAAATATATTTTTAAATAACCAGAATTCTAGTTTATTTAAAAAATAATTATTTGGGAATATTTTCTGATACAGAATATGAAATTACAGTTTGTCTTTATTAGAGAAATGTCAACTGTAAAGAAATAATTCATCGAGGGTGCCATTCTCATATTATTCTATTTATGAATTTATGTACTTTGTATGACATTTATACCATCTATTACAATATTTGAATATTATTCGTCATTGTATTCCATTTGGAAATAAATTTTCTATTTTTTTTTTCATTTTAATATCTTACTTTGAAAATTATTAATATTTTTTTTATTAATTTTCTTGGTTCTCATCTAATAACAAATATTTATTCATTTATTTTTTTTTTTGCAACTAATAAATTAACCAGTTGATATATATCGAAGAAGGATAACAGCTCCTTAGAGGCGTTAACTGTCGCATTTCCCGTGGGTTTTTCTTTGCCCGTTTTCTATCTCTTCGTGTCTTTACGTGCTTTCATAGACACTGACTATCACTGGTGTTGGCAATTGCCTGGGAAATTTCCCTGAGAGCCCTATAGGGAACAAATTAACTTTTATTCATCCTGTAAAAGGTAGGTTCAACCATTGGATTTATTCATTAACTCTCACCATTTAACGTTTTATTTGATCCTTTAGTATGAACAATAAAATAGTTTTACCTATAAATATAAAATTATTTATTTAAACGTTATTTTTTGAATATCGTCGGATTTATTCATAAATCTATTTTGCTTTAGAATATTATAACTTTTTAATTAAACAAAACATTTGAATTTGATTTGTTTTTCATTAAAAAATACTTAAATAACATTAAAAAAATTACTTTTGTTCATTCTACGATAGGACAACGCCTATGAAGTCGGTTAACCAATACAAACCAATACAAAGTGCTTGATTCGTGGTGATATATAAAAAAATCTCCTCATGTGAAATTTGGAGTGAAAATAACCCTTCCCTTCCTATCGTCGATCGCTAATACTACCACTTCCGGTTTCCGGATATACACCAAAAGTTGATCAATTCATCCCACTGATGCATTAAGTAAATATACCAAATTTCATCAAAATCGGTTGAGCCGTTCAGGCTGTACACATCTATACGGACGGACGGACGGACGGACAGACATCATGCTAAAAATACTTTTTTCTGTTTAGAAAATGCATGATTCGTGGAGATATGTAAAAATCTCCACATGTGAAATTTGGTGTGAAAACAATACCTCCCTTACTATCGTCGGTCGGTAAAAAAAAGAAATGTTAGACGTCTTAGTTGTTACTCCGAATAATAATTTTCACTTGTTTTTTACTTATCAAATAATGTGTTGTAACTCTGTGGTATATAACCGAATAATTTAATTTTCTTTTAAAAAAATATTTATTCTCTTAAATTTTGAATATATATTTTTTTAATTTATTATAATTTATTGATCAAAAAGATTTCCATGTGTTTATTTCTCATGATATTTCTCGAAGAAAAAACAAAAGAATTGATTGTTTTTTTCTATTTTTTTTTATTACTGAGTCTATTTAACTTATACTATATGCTTTTATGTTTATGAGTTGATATGCAATTTCTTGTTCACTTATGGTTTTTTTGTTTTATTTATACTTTCTTTTCCTCAAGTCGAAAACAAAATTGCAAAGTATTTTGTCCTTTTAAAAGAACTTTTTACCCACAAAAAAAGCCAATATCTGTAAAATAATTCAAAAAGCTTGCGAGTGTCATCCAATGCCTGAGGGGTTGTGGGTGTGTAGGTGTGATATGCTATACCCAAACTGCACCTCAGTGTTTTAAAAGAGAATAGAGAAAGAAAAGAAAGAAGAGGAATGGTGGAGAAAAAGAGCGATATTTAGATCCTAGTTGGGAATTCACAAAACATGTCTCCATGTCACTTGATTTAATTTTTTTTTTTTTTTTGCGTTCCCAAGAGGCTCTCAGAGGCGGAGCATCTCGATTCAAATCAAGGAAACTTGGCTGAGCAGATCCTGGAAATGTTGATTTCCAAGTCGAACAGCCATCCCATTAGCATGTAGCTTTTAACTCTCACTTAACTCAAATATAGCATAATATGTACATTTATACTAATATAACCGACTAGCATAATTGTCTATTCAATTAACTAATATACATAAATTATTTCATATTATATACAACCTCCTCAATTCATTTTAATTAACTTGATATAATTATTTAAATTCACACTTTTATGTATATATATATATACATTTATAAATTATACTATTAAAATAAATGTTATAAGTTATTTATAACTTTAAGTAGTTCAAAAAGTAGGTTTTTATCTTTGGATTTTTATACATTTATATTTAATATAATATTTTCTATTCATTTTTTATTATTCCAAATATTCACCAGTTTTGACTAAATTTAATTTAGTTACGAGGGCAGGTCATTAAGAACGTGACTTTTTAAATGAAAATGATTTTGGACAAAAAATTATTTTATTTTTCAACGTAGTCTTCTTTGAGCTCTATACATTGCGTCCAACGTTTCTCTAATTTTTTTTATTTCTTCCAAAAAATAAGATTTGTCGAGATTTGTTTGTGAGATGATTTCATCGTTGGAGTTAAATCTCTTTCCGTCGAGCCATTTCTTCAGGTTTGGAAACAAGAAATAGTCACTCGGGGCTAATTCCGGAGAATAGGGCGGATGAGGGAGTAATTTGTACTAATTCATGGATATTCATGGAAATTCACTTTTTTAATTTTCTAGAAGTCTGCTATTAATGAATGTCAAACAACAACTAAAAGACCCAGCTGTGTCGACAGGAGTCAGCTGATAGTTGCCTGCTAACAGGAGCAGTATTGCCATTTAATTTAAGAGACGGGAAATTCAAAAAGTCACAGACTTATTGACCTGTCCTCTTATAAATAGTTACGCTAGGCGTTTTGTACAATATGTTTGTCAAACATCGACGATCATAAAATGACCCCTCCAAATATCTAATTGATAACTCCAAAACTAATCAAAAAAATAAATTAAAATATTTTAATACATATAAAATATGAATTATTATTATAAGAAGGAATGGGATGGGCTTTAATAATCTTTATCACCTAAGGTAGCGACCCATGTTCAAAATATAATCCTTTTAATATTTATATCTCCCGTTTTCATTGAATTTAGCCGAGCTTTTAAATCTATTTGTGGAAGTAGAATTATATAAATATGTAATGTTTTGCTTTATGTTTATTTAAAAGATAAATAAATTATAAAAGAATTCAATGATAAAAAAATTTGAAGTGTTAATTATTTTTATTTTGCTATCATCAATAAATTATTTTATTTAAATAGATTCTTTAAATTATTTGTGAAATATGCCTATGGTTTAGATTTGCGGGTAATTAAAGCTAAATACATAATTGAAATGGAGATGTGGAATGAGTAGGCTTCTATTAATAATACTAAAGGCAACTCTTCGGAAAGCGAAACAAATTCAATGAGTTATTAATTTAACACTGAAACTCAAAGGGACGCCTTCTCTCTCTCTCTCTCTCGCTCACTCTACTTTATTAGTAAAATGGGTGGCTGAGCTTGAATATCCGATGAATATTAAATTAAGTTTAAATATACATAATTTCACTGTCTAAAAATATCATTGATTTTATCAAACTAATAACATGATTTTTCTTAATTTAATAAACATATTTTTTTTTCTTTTCTAATTCACCAAGAAGTCCATTAAATGAACACTTCCATGCAATTTATATCCATATGCATGCATATATATCTTTTTCCATTCCCTAGTTTTATAGCATAGAGTCTGTCAGAGTTCGCTTTCGTTTTAATTAATAAACTAAAAAATTATATTTTTATTGTTTATGAACCAGTTAAAAATATTTCCATCAGATAATATTAAGTCTTAATAAAACAAAGACAAAAAATTAACTGACTAGTATACAACAATCTGAAATGGAATTTAGTGATAAAGCCTTTTAACATTTTAGTAAAATGTATGATAACTAGATAGCACTTTCGATTTTTAAAATTTTAATATGTTCACTTTTATTAAACCACTTGTTTTATTAACACACTATGAGCGGGGCGGGTATTTGTACCCGTTGCGGGGACTGCCACTTATAAGCGGGGCGGGTATTTATACCCGTTGCCACTTATATGAGGGATATTTATTAGTTATCGTTTAAAATAAGTAATTTTAAGTGACACAAGGGAAAATATATATTATATAAGTGGCAACGGGTACAAATACCCGCCCCGCTCATAGTGTGTTAATTAATAGAAAAAAAAATTCGTATTTTTTATTCAAATAATTTTAAAATTTTGCTAATAATGGAGGTATAGTCAATAATCAAATCAACCCTCCTACCCCACCATTTTTTTCATATTCAAAAGTATAATTAATATAATCATTTTTCAATTTAAAAATAAATTTATTTAATTTTTATTTTAATTTCAAAATGAAATTAAAAAAAATGATTAAAGAAAATAAGATTTAAATTATAAAATTAATCTTTTATTTTCTAAATGACAATTTAATTTTTTTCCATTAATTAGTATTTTAAATGCTTCCTTTCCTTTCATTCTTTACAATAACAAGGATCTCTCTCTAATATTTATTTTAATCCTTTCCATAGATGAATTCGTTTATACTGTGATAAAATGAAAATGATGAAATTTCACCAAAATATAAAAGAAAAATTGAAAAATTAATTTTTTTTTAGTGGGCTTAGTTACTAAGATTGAGATTTAGTTTCATCTCATTTCCTTTAAATTATTTCCCTAAGCTCTCTCTCTCTCTCTCCCTACTCCCCACCCCCTTCTTCTTTTCAAAGCTCAGTAAAATCCCTTCCTATTCTCTCTTGCTCGGCATATACTTAGTATGCCTTATTGTTTAATTTTTAAATATTAATTTCATAATGCATTCTCCTTTAAAACATTTCTTTCTAAATGTAATATGTATCTTATACGTTTATATATCTACAGCCTTTTGTGTTCAGCAATGTAAAGCTCAAGTACATGAAGAGTCGGACTAACTTGTGAATGCTAAAAGACACCAATTCTCTCTCTCTCTTTCTTTCTCCCACCCCCACGCACAGACACATCTAAACACAAACTCACTCACACTTTATTTTCCAACCTCAAATGAAAAGGATGGATTTAAAACATGTCGAATAATACTTGTACTTGAAAACTTGGCTGGTACTTTGCATCACAATGCTAAGAGGATTCCTCCCTTAAGTAGAGAATTGTACTGTGGCTATAATTTATTTTGTATATCCTTTATCCTTGCATATCATTCTAATTAAGATAATTGCAAAATTATTATTTCACACTTTCTTATAAGTTAACTTGACTATAAAAGAAGAAGATATCAATTGTAAAATCAACGATAAGCAACTGAATTTTAATTTATAATAAATTTAAATCCTAAATAACACAAATAATTTATAATTCCTTTTATGAATATTTATTTATTTATAGGCTTTCTATATTTTTACCGACCGACGATAGTAAGGGAGGTATTGTTTTCACACCAAATTTCACATGTGGAGATTTTTACATATCTCCACGAATCATGCATTTTCTTAACAGAAAAAAGTATTTTTAGCATGATGTCTGTCCGTCTGTCCGCCCGTCCGTCCCTATAGATGTGTACAGCTTGAAGGGCTCAATGGATTTTGATAAAATTTACTTAATGCATCAGTATGATGAATTGATAAACTTTTCGTGTATATCCGGAAACCGAGAGTGGTAGTATTATCGATCGACGATAGGAAGGGAAGGGTTATTTTTATACCAAATTTCACATGAGGAGATTTTTTACATACCACCACGAATCATGCACTTTGTATTGTTTTTTTCCTCGGGAAATATCATCTTTAGTTTTTTCTTAATTTAAAATTATATGACGTCAACCAGCCGTTCATGACGTCACAGCCAGCGCCTCCTTATATATTATAAATAAAATAAAATTAAAAATATTTATGTTATATCCATATCTGTTTTTTATTGCATTAATAAATACATTTAAATTATATGAAATTGTTTCTGAAGCTGAAAATTAATTTATTTCAAACCGTAGGTCTGTCCTGTGCCTGACCACAAGTCAACTTATTTTTTTTAATTTTATTTTATTTATTTATTTAAGGTTTCCTAATTACAATTTTACATTTTAATTAAAAAAATAAAATTTATTTTTTATTTTTTTTTATTTATTTATTTATAAATATTAATTAATAATAATTCAATGCAAATAATCATTCCTACATTAATAATTAAATAAAACTAAGTTTTTTATTATATTTTTTCCGAATTTTATAAAGAATTCCATAAATTTTTTTCAGTATCCAACCCCATTATTATCTTATTCAAATTCTATAGAATGGAAGGATCAAAAACTGAAAAAGAAAAGAGAATCGAATGTAGATAGCAACATTCCAGTGAGAATTTCTTTTCTTTTTCGTTTTGTTTTTTAATGTTTTAATTCATGTCGGAAAACCCTTCCATGTTCATTCATTTTCTCCAAGGCGTATTCATGTTCTATAAATTCCTATTGATTACGTTTGTCGTGTATTTCTCGCATAAAATCGCCTCCCGATAAATCTGCCTGGCAACTATGCCTGTTAAGCCTAATAATATGCTCTCAGTCCATGGGTCTCATGTATTAATGTGGGTTCGAATTGTGCTCGAGTTCGGGGTCCCCCAGGACACGATTCAAAAGTAATTTATGTGCTAACAGGCAAATCCGGTGGAATTGCTTTTCACAAGTTGACCAAATCTCGGCGAATAGAATAAAGAACGGCTTTGTTTTAGCCGCCGGCCACGACACGCGTGCTGTTGGCACCGTGGTTTGTTGAATGTTGTTGACAGTTTGTGGGATGACAGGCAATAGGGTGTTTTCGAAACACACGCCCACAAAGTGGCACACGAGGCGAGCCAGGCCGGAAACAGTGGTAATCACCCTCTAATGTTTCAACACACCTTTCCCTCAAGGGGTGGGACCATGACGACTTTTTAAATTTATTCGAAATTTAATATTTCCACACGAGATGACATTTCATTTAATTAATTTTATTAATTTAAATAAAAACATTTCTTATTTGTTTGTTTTTTTTTTGAGTATATATTATTTAATAAATATGATGTACCATATTTACATTCTTAACTCAAGTTATTATTATTTTAAAATTGTAAATTATTTTTATATCTCATTCGTATCCTCTTTCTATTCCTAAAACTGATTTGATTTTCAAAATCTTTATCAAGTCTCTCTTTTTTATTCCTGCATCTAAGACCAATGTAAATTCAAAAATGTATTTTACTAGAAACCATTATTTATTTTTACAATTCATGCAAAATTAAACAGGATATATTAATTTTTTTCTATATTTTATATTTACCTAAATATTATTACCGGATCTAGCAAGTATTTATTTAATTAAATAATTATTATATATATATTATCTCTTTTTTTTTTTGTAAAGAATAGATTTATAATCAGTGAAGCGTTTTATTCTAATAAATAAACAGAAGAAATGAATTGGAAAGGGTGCGGAGGTGAGAAAGGTGGGAGTGTCGAAATCGGTGTTATTGCATGTTGTGTCTGGATCTCCCGGTTCCGTTTTGCTTTTCATTTCCTGCCGCCTGCATTCGGTTACCACCTGTGGGTCAAATTTCAGTCCCCCACAATGGGGGTTTGTTTTCTTTTTCTTTTTATACTTGCCAGGGAGGCTGTTAGTGAGATAAGCGGTTTCTGAAAGACACACGGGTCTCTGAAGAAGTGAGCCCGGACAATCCCGAGGAAACACCACATGGACGAAAGAGAGAGAGAGAGAGAGATTGCAGACAAAAAAATAAAAATAATCATAATACTAAAACAGAGAAAAGGCGTGAGAAGAAACGTGTGAGAGGAAGTGACACGAGAAGCCATCAACTTCACTTTTAAGTTTTTTTTCTTTTTCCTTTTCAATTGTTTTCGCTCAAAAGGCATCTGTCATTAAATTTGAATGCGAAAAGAGTTAAGAACTATAAATAACAATTGACAGATTAATCTTAATCAATCAATTAATAGTGAGAAAAAAAAAATCGAATAAAATAACGTAGTCTTGACAGAGGTTTTTTCTAAAATATATAAATGGAATTTGACTATTATAATTTTATTCATTTAATTGAGACATTTTTAAAGTATTCTTTATTTTCATTAATGTTACCTCCTCCAATCTAAAAAGACCTAAATATTTTTATTTATTGAAAATTTTTATTAGTAAGATTTAATGTAATGTGAAGCACTAGGTTTTAAGTTTCAATATAAATTATATTAAATTTTATGATTTTCGACATCTAGGTCATTCTTGGAAGCTTCTCAGAACAAATATTTATTTTTGCAGTTTCTTTTATAATTTAAATATTATTAAAAAAATTTCATGTTAAATTCACAAATATATACAATGTTTCAATGATAGTGTCAGTCCAATCTTTAAATCTAATTTTTTTTACTAAAAACGATTTAAGGTAAATTATTAAAAAAATGGTTGAAATAGGTCGGTTAATGTGTTTTGTAATTTATCAATTAAGATAAATTGACTGTCCATCCATTCATTTTTTTCTTCAAAAGCCTAAAAAAGATAAAGCAAGTTAATCTTCGAAAAGTTGTCTTTCTCTCTTTGAAATTCCATGTCTACCTGTACTCTAACGTTCATTCTCTATTTTCCCATTATCGTAGGCATGTAAACTGTTTTGTCAGATGTTTGTTCCGAATAGAACGCCTCCACCTTCCTCCATTAGTCCTGAATCTATATGATGTACTGATAGCTGCTCTATTTCTTGAGGTGGATGTCAGCGATTCTGATTGACATCCACCACACTGTTAATTAAATTGACCCTCCTGTCTCGATTACGATTTTAACTCAGTCAGCCAACCCTCCTCCCATCCCCGTCAACCCCACGTTACTCCTTTATCACGACCTTTCTCTATTCTCGTCATTATTCAACGATCACCCCTCTCCGAATACAAGATAGACTTTAACTTTCAAGGGAATCAATTTAATTCATCACCAGCATCATCATCAGGCGTGTAATTCAATTTTTTCCAGTTTGAAATTCATCCAGGGAAAATTTAAAATTTAAAAATTCCCTACTAAGAGAATATTGACCAGTGGTCGATTCGTTCAAACGCCCTAATGCATCATGTCAATCCGGTTAATTTACATTTTCCCCTGTACGGTAGACAAAGCAAGAAAGACTGCATCGAATGAAAATAACTTACATTCATTATAAATGATTAACTTTACACTGATTGACCAAATTCAATTTATTTTTCCTTTTTTTCCATTTTTCTCTGAACTTAATTAGAATATATAAAATTATGAAATTAATTAAGTATAAAAAATCAGATATTTGCTAAATTACTTTTTTATTCTCTTTTATTGTAATTTAATATATATAAAACTATTTTTACTATTATCATTAAACTTACTCTTATTTATTTTAAGTATATCTATTAAAATTTAATTAGAAAAGCAACAAAAACTATGCTATTCTTCTTTCCATTTATCTTTATGAAAAATGAGTAAAATATTTTTTCATAAAATAAAATTAATTAAATTTTTGTCAAATAATTCATTCGTCAATAATCCATAGGAAAATTTTTATTTATATTAAAATTTTGATTGGCATGGATGAATACATCCTCATTATTCCTTTAATAATTTAATAAAAAAAAATAAATGGAGTGTGGAGAGGGACATATTTTTAAAATTATATCCTTATGTAACCTTCATTTAATTAAAACATTATTAATAATTTTTAAAATAATTATTTGATATTAATAATTTATTTAAAAATTTATTTGAGTTTACATTTTAAGAAAATATTGACTTTTAAAATTTTATTAACCTGTATTTGATTTTAAAGGCGTCGCTATAGCTTGGGAGGTAAAAAGTTTGTTTAAATTAAAATTACATTTTCGTAATTGAAATTTTTAAAATACATACCTAATTTTTATTTTTATCTTAAAATTAAAATTTTTCTTTTAATTTCACAAATTATAGAGTAGTTTATTAGTCTAGGACAGTGATTCTCGACCACTGTGCCGCGAGATTTTCATAAGAGTGCCGTGAGATTATGAGACTCTTAAACATTTCCGACTTTTTTTGCTAAATTTTTTCAATATGTTTCTAAAAAAAAGGTAAACCGTTTTTGGGACCACTTTTTTTCAATATGGTAAACTTTTACACTTATCTTTTTCTTTGTGTGCCTCCAAAAAAGGTTGAGAACCACTCTCTGGTCTAGAATATAGATAGATATTTAGATACATTTTATACATTTTAATAATATAATACAAATTAAAAAAATATTTATAATAATTTTTATTTTACCGTTAGGAAACTCTTAATTGAATGAAAGAACAAAAAAAAAAATTCGTGGGGAGAATAGCAAGATAATTATGAATTGTAATTAAAATTACTATTCATTCTATAGATGTAATGTATATACTACTATCGTCATTGAAAATAATAATAGCATATAATCAAAGAGGAAAAATATAACAAAAGGTAAGAATGAAGCGGATAAAAGCAAAAGAAATTCAACAATATAAATCTAGTGAAAGAAAATTTAATTTAATATTGATAAGCTAAGTGAGGGGGGTGGAATCGATCCGGAACCACTTTGACTTCCAAGTTGTCATTTTCATTTTGCCCCGTTTTAATTGACTGCCTTTTACTTAAAGGAAACTTGATCGAAGAAACCAACTCTCTCAGTTCCATCGCTACAAATCTCCTCTTGTAAGTTGCACGCAGGCGTTAAAAAACGCCCACTCGCTTGCACGTTCAATGAGGCGTTGCTTTGATTCCCTCCAGAACTCGGTTTGGTTCATTTATTCCAATGCCTACAACTTATTCTGTCGGTTTCTGTCTCTAAAAAGAAAAAAAAAGAGTTTTACTTTTTCTGACCATTTTTTGTTATATATCTTTCTTAAACATAATATTGAAATAATGGAAAATATAAATAATAATAATAAAAATATATAATTATATCAACATTTTTTAATATTTTTTATTATACTTTTTTTAATTATTTTATAATAATATAATTTGAATATAAATTCATTTAAATACTTTTTACAAAATTCTACTAAATAGTAAAAAAAATAAAAGTAGGGTATTCACGGCAAAACATCAACTATTGACAATAATACATTCCCTGATATTTAAAAAAAATCATCAATATTACACAATAGATTGGACTTTTCTGATTTCATCCTCTACTAAGATTAATGTGTATATTTTAATTAAATTTTAAAATTTCTTAAAATTATTTTTTATCTAACAATATTATTTTGATCAGTGTAAAATCACTAATGTAAATTATCAACCCGATTAATAAAGAATTTTAATCAAATAAGTATTAATTTAAATTATAAGGGTCTAAAATTCTCAAAATCAACTAAATTTAATAAACAATTATATTTGAACAAGTCTTGTAAGAGAGCATCACACAACTTTCGCTTACATTTTACGTGATTTTAGTTTTCTTTTGATATTAATTATTTATTCATAGTTTAAATTTTACCATATTTTATTGCTATTAACAATATGTAAGCATTGATTATCTAAATTATAAAAAAATGTAATATTCAAATTGAATTGTATTTTTCTGATACTAAATATAATTTTATTTGATACAGAGAGATGAAACGATAATATCAATAGAAAAATAGCAAAGCAGTGTTAAATCACTGATGTAAAATAGCATTCCCGATTTTTACTTTTTGTGGCATGCCAGGCAGTGGCGGATTAAGTTGATTGGGGGCCCCGGGCGGTAAAATTGAAATGGGCCCTCTGTTATTTACAATTATAATTGAAAGGCAAATTTTGTTTATATTATAATTTGGGCTGTTTTATACTTACATATATAGTACTGATGTAAAAAATACATAATTTTTACTGTGGTCGCCGAGACCCAAAATTGATTATTTTTTCTTAAGTTAGATTAAGTAAAGATCTGTTGATCAATAAAGATCTGTATCAAGAATAACTTGTTTTATTTAAACTCCGATTAGCCATAAACTCAACAGTTTTTTTAAATTTTTTTTAAGGAAATATTTTTATTTAGGTTTCGGTGGGCCCCGGGCGGCCGCCCGGTCCGTCCGGCGTTTAATCCTCCTCTGATGCCAGGAATATATTGGGTTGTTCGGAAAGTAATTTCTTTTTTTTTTTTTTTTGTAAAAACTGAAGTCAATTTTTATATAATGGATAAATTTTGCTTGCAAAAAACTGATACATATTATTTTTGTAACCTCTTCCTTTGAAGTAATGTTTTGCCGTTCTTTATCAGTTTCAACCGGCCTTCCAGTACGTGGTACATTTTCAACATCAAAATTGTCGTATCTAAATTTTACAGACAGTTCTGGCACCGGCCTATTGTCAAAACAACTTCTTCATCCGTTATTTCTTTCTGACTTGAACAGTATTTTTATCTTTTCTATATAAAAAATTAAAATACGACGAAAATGCTGCTTATTGCTCTTACATTTCAACTGGCATAATCCAAAAACTTTTGCTTAAAATTACTTGAATTTATTCTCACACAACCCTCAGCTCTCAAAATATATTATATTATGATTATGCGGCTTAAGTGTGAAGTTGTGTTCTAAAAAATATAATTAAATCACCTTGCGAATAAAACAAAATACTTTCTGAACAACCTATTATATAAGTATAAATACGAATATCAGTTTAAAACAACTTTTCGTTTGTAATCTACACTGGTAACCTAAACCCACCGACCAGATTGCGGGGCTATGTTTTTTTAGACTAAAGGGATTATATAAATAGATATTACATACACACCAAAATATTATATATATTTAAAATTAGAAAACAATTACCTATTTATCAGTCTGATAATTAGGAATAATTTGGACTAACTTCCTAGTATATTTGGTTTTGTATAGCGTTTGTTATTGAAAAGAATAAAGGTAGGGAAGAGGAATGGGTGAGTGAGAATTGTGAGAGTTGTATGCGAGGTAGCGGGATAGAGTTGTAGTGGATTCCCAAACTTGATGGAAACTTTGGTGCTGTCAACAGGTTGACGCTTATAGTAAACTCTCTAAGGACCTTCAAGTCGCTTGAACGGATGAGAAGAGATGAAATTAAGTAATATGATTTGAACAAAATTAGATTTTATAGTTCAAGTGACAAAACTCGAACCTCTTATGAAAAATAAATACATTTTTAAATGGTGAATTTTCAAGTTGTTACCGATTGCGTGGGGTTAGGTTGGAAATGATACTCCTATTTATTCATTAACATAACTTGGGGTAATGAACATTCCCTCTTCCTCTTCTCCATTCTAACGATGTTTCATATAAAACTCCTTAAGACCTACATTATTATAATAATAATCTTCATGTACTTTCTTCTTGTATCTAATATAATTATTAATTCTCAAATGTCTCTCCTTGTTGTTTCAGGTAAGCACAAGCAATAAACAATATATATTATTCTCTTCTTTGGTAAGTTTTTGTTCTCTTTAATACCACATAAACTCTTTAAGACCAGTCTAATTTATAGAAGAATTTCCATCAGCCATAAATTATAACTTTGTAGAGATGGAAATAAAAATACCATAATATTACCAAAAGTCAATATTTTAAATTAATTTATTTTTTAATTAACTAAGTATTGTTGTTATTGTTTTTATGAGAATAACAAATTAAAGTTTCATGTTTAAAAATATTAAATCTTCATTTTATGTTAATTTAATTAATACTTTTTTTTTCATTTATTGAGAGAATTTATGCCACATTTCATAATTTTCACTAGTGAATGTTGTTATTTTAAAAAAAGGAATATATAAATATAGATTATTGTTATTTTTGATATTTTTTATACTAATAAACTATTTTCTCATTCATTTTCTTTCTTTTATTTATTCTTTATATGTATAATATGAAATATTATAAGGAGAAAGACCGACAAAATGGTCTCTTAGGTTTGAAGATTTAATATTAATTAATATTAACAGATTAAAAAGTCTCAAGTTTAATATAAAAATTTGAGAAAAATATTTTTTTTTTAAATTAATTTAAATAATAAATTTAAATCAGATTCTCATTCGTATGGCGTCTGGTTACGAGATAATTATTTTTAAAATGTAAATTAATTAAAAAAAAATTCCCTTAAAAAACAATTACGTACATAAAATTAATTTTTTCGAAGGGTAAAATTTTTTAATTGTATTTATATCGTCAAAATAATTTACTAGAAAATTTTAACCCCACTTAGAATTAAATTTTTCCTCAATTTTTTTTTTTTTTTTATATTATTTTTTAAAGATTTATATTTGTTTTTCAAGGGTGAGAAAAAAACTTGGCAATCAATGTCCAGCTATTATGAGGCGATTTTTTCAAGTGAGATTGATCGATGAGCTTTAGTGATAAGAGAGATGACGTTAAAACAGAGTGCTTACTGATAGTCCATTAGTTGGCCATTATCGAACCTTGAGTAGGGATGATTCGAGGGAGATGGACAGGCAGTCACTCTTTCTTTCCCGGTAAGGGAGCCATCTTTAATGGAGTGTTGGCTTTAAGCTCTTCTCTCAACTAATAGCTCTAATAATCTAAAATGGATATGCTCTCCCGCTAATTTGCCAAAATATTATATTCCGGAAAGCCTTTTTCGAAACAAAATAATAATAATAATAATAAATTGCAGAAGAAAAAATATTTTCTATATAGAAAGTTAAAAAAAAGTGATAAAATTCATATAAAAAAGTACTTTACTAAAATTAGAACACTTTTCTAAAGATATTCAACGATAAACTTAATTTGCTTTTATTTAATATTCATCAGGAAAATGTATTCTCTGATCATATTTTTATTAATTATATAGAAATATCTAGCTAATTATCATCAATTTCTAATATTTTTTGTTTTTGTTTTTATGCATATTATTTAATTTTTTTTTAGTATATTTAGTATATTTTGAGTAAATTATCATATATATTTTAAATATAAATTCATTTTCATAAAAAAAAAAATTATAAATGAAAATCTTAATTAATAAAATATTTTTATTCTCACAGAAAAATAACAAAATATTGTTATTAAGGTATTAAATTATTAAAACTTTGGTGGTTGTTTTTATTTATAACGGAATTTGGGATTGCAGAAATAGCAATCGAAACGTTGTGTAAATTTTTGTATTTTTTGAATAAATTTACAATAACAAATATCAATATGTGGTTTTATTTACAAAATTCCGTTAAAATTGTTTGATGGTGTTTTTTAAAATTAAAAAAAAAATTTCTAATTTAAAATTTTCTTCAAAATATTTTAATTTTAATATATTAACCTGTGGCATTTTTCATTTTTAAATTAATTTTGTAAAATTTTTTGTTTTTAAATTTTTTAATTAATTTAAATTTTATAATGTTTTGTCAAAGAATAATTATTTTTTCTAACAAATTGAATATCACAAAAAGTCAGTATTATGGTGGTGGCTGACTATAAAATTAAACAACTGGTTTTAAGTGAGAATTTGATCCAATAGAATCTCATATTTAAACAGGAATATTTTTTAAAACGTGATCTTTTCTTTTGTTTATCATATGTCATTGAAATTTAGAAATGATTATGTCACTTCAAACTTGAACACAAGGTCAATAGGGGTCGTTGAGAAAAGTAGAATCGTGATGACCCCAATATTGATAACTATTTAGCAGCGTTGTAAAAGTACGAGGAGGGATGGAGCGGGTAGTAGATGGGGTTTTCTCCTGCTTCTATCCAAGAACTCACACTTTCAGAGGTGGAACTGTCAGTCAGCTCATTGAGCAATGAATGGTGCCACGAGTGAGTTTCTCTCTTTAAAAGGGTTTTCGTAAAGCTTGAAGGCATCGCAAACAAGAGAGAAACAAATATTACAAAACAGAGGGAATAATGCCATCGGGCGGGAAAATAGATGAACCAACACCACTACATGGCTGATTTGTAGCAAAAGGCGGCCTGGCGGATGATAGACTCTCATCTAATGAGTTGCATCGATCACGCGGCTGTCTCTTCTTATTGAAAAGCACGATTATATACTATAATAGATAATCAGAGACTTCTGTTTATTACATAACGGTTATGTACGTTACATTAAAACAAAGAAACATAGATATATTAACACACTATGAGCGGGGCGGGTATTTGTACCCGTTGCGGGGACTGCCACTTATAAGCGAGGCGGGTATTTATACCCGTTGCTACTTATATGAGGGATATATATTAGTTATCGTTTAAAATAAGTAATTTTAAGTGACACAAGGGAAAATATATATTATATAAGTGGCAACGCCCCGCTTATAAGTGGCAGTCCCCGCAACCGGTACAAATACCCGCCCCGCTCATAGTGTGTTAATTAATCTAAAAATAAATATTTATTATATGGTTCGTAATTATTGTTTTTAACGAATTCTTCGAAATCATTTACTAAAATTTAATTAATTATTTAATTTTTTAATTTATTTGTATTTTACGTGTTAATACATTTGTATACATTTATATATGATGAAGTCATGTTAATATTTCATTGAAATACTGTAAAAAAAATATCTCAGTGAGAATTGATTTTTTTTTTGAAGTGAAACTTCTTTAGCGGCGTCCTGACATTTGGTTGAGAATGGAGAGTGAATTGAAAAATTGAAATTTCGTAACGCGTTACGAAACGCAAGAGAGAAAAAAGATATAGATATAACGAGTGAGAATGAGATAGCCTCTATCTCCGTCTCTCTTTTGTGCGGTGTTTCGTTCTTGAGAGAGAGGCTATCTGGGTCTTTCTTTTGTCCGGTCTTTCGTCTTTGAGAAAGAGGCTATCTGCGTGTTGCTTTTGTGCTGTCTTTCGTTCTAATACCCTCTCGCTAGGTCCAAAGTCCATGGCGCGCATGCGCGCTAGTTAAGTCATATATAATTAGCTGGAGTGTCTCCACTCGACTATCTCGCAATTTGAGAATTGGATTAAATAATATAATATATTATATTTAAATTAAATTTAATTAATTATAAATTATAAATAATAAATAATAAATATTAAATCAGCGCATGTTTGGCTTTTTGTTGATGGCACCACGTTACGTGTTGGCGCGTGAGATTTGCAGTGTTAAAAAATTAATTCTGGTAATTTTAGCGAATCAATCAAGCTGAAATTCTATATATAGCAGTTTTATACAATTATTAATCATGTGAAAAATTATCAAACATATATCTTTATTTTTACGGTCACTTTAGAGGAAAAAAAATCAAAACGTTGTAGGTAATGACCCTCTTCCGGTTGACCTACATTTCTCAAAAGTTGATAGAAAACTATGAATTTTGAATAATGTCCATGTACCAAATTTCATCATTCTAGCTCAAACCGTTTTTGCGTAATCTTGCCTACATACATACACACACACACACACACACACACACACACACATACAGACATTTTTCTCAACCTTAGTGAAAATGATTCAGGAACCTTCAAAACGTATAAAAACATCAAAATCTCAACATCGAAAATTTTCGTGATCGCAATACTATCTCTGGCGAGATAGTAAAAATTGATATTTATATATATATATATATATATATATCGTGAAATAATTAAAATTCTCAAGTCAAATATACAGCGTGCACGCATACCGACGCATGTAATTGTGTGTGTGAACATGGTCGGCGATTCACACGCCAACACATACAGTTATGTGCGTCGATGACCATTCACGTTATTTATCCGAATCTCAACATTACTTTAACACTACTAAATCGATTTAAAATTATTATTGCATTTAAAACTGCTTTTCTCTACTCCACAGATTTCACTATGCCAAAAAAAAATAACGACCAAAATTTAGACGATATTATTTATTTCATACACCGTTCACTACTGGTTTATAGCCACACAGGTGCTAATGCACTTGAACGAGGCGAAGATAAAATCCCTCTAATTCTCGGGGGAGATTTTAATGTAAATTTTGGATCTGATGATTCGTTGCCGTTGATCAACTTTCTTCAAGAAACATTTGGTCTGCTTATAAATAACGATCCCAAGGAATCAACAACAAAATCTGGAACTACAATAGATGCTGTTTTTACACGTTATATAGAAAATGTCGAATCACGAACATATATATCTTATTTTAGTTATCACAAGCCATTAATATCAGTATTACCAATTGAAGCACCAACCGACAATAGTACAGGCAATGTAGATATGATGATAGAGTAGATAATAATAATAATAAAGCGAATATTTGTTACGAAAATTTTATACTGTTATATGTCTTTCGAAATGATCCCTTTATTTTTCTCTATTTCTCTCTCACTCACACTCTCAACTAAAATTTATCTTATTCTCTAGATTGTAAGAAGTTTCACTTCCGCCACGTGTACGATGCTGCACATTTTGCTTTTTTTTTTCCTTTTATCATGTTAATCTATTTCTCAAATTATTAATGTTTGAGAATCGTTAATATTCGAAATTAAAAAGCTTTCAATGTTTAACTAACAAATGCTGTTTGAACAAAATTAAATAAATTGCTTGGTAGCTGGTACGAAAAAGGCACTTTTGCGAATTGTTCAATCACTTTGATCTTATTAATCAGAATTAAAACAAAAATTCACTTTTAATGAGTATGTGTTATATTTTTTTTAGTTCTTTTATAAATACAAAAAAAACAAAAGAAACTTCTTACCACTCGCCTGTTTACATTTTTTTCTTTCATTATTCAAGAATTTTAAACCCCGAAATTAGACAAGTGTCGGACAGTTAGAAACAAAGTTAGAGGCAACAACCTTTGGGTGTCACACCATTTATTTTTAAGATAAAAATCAACTTCAACATCTAACAGGGGTTAAAAAAGAACTTGTTGTAATAAATCCCTATCATTTACGTTGAAGTTGTTCATCTATTGTTTCAGTGGCGACAGGTTTTTGCTTCTCTTTTAAGAAAATGTCGCCAGCCGTGTAAGTCCCTTGCAGCGTTTTCTTTTTAATTATCAGAACAAAAGAACGATTTAATGAATTTTCTCTTTTATAGAAAAACAAAAATAAATAAAATTTATATGCAATTAGAGAAGGAGAAGTCTCAGATTTATAGAAGAGCTGGTCTTTTGTTAGTTTTTTTTTTTTTTTTTTTGTGAACCCGAATGCTAAGTAGAACAAACATAGTTTGCATACAAATACTCCTTGAAATATATAATAAAAAAATCGAGTTTGTTTCCAAATGATCTCGTTAAAGAAGTAAAACTAATTAGTGACAATCCAGCCATTAATGACCGTTTAGAAGAGTTTTTAGAATCATTCATAAATTAAGGAGTTGTGTGCCACCAATTTTTTTTTCTCTCTGTTTGCTTGGATATAAATCAAATTATACGAAAATGACTCATCCCACTGTCTCTATACATACAGATTAGATATTAAAGTCAAATTAATTAAGAAAAAAAAAAATTAAATTATAATTTATGTCTTTCAATATGGGATCAGAGCTGTCCAAAATATTCCTATGTTTCAACTTCCAAGAAACCATTTTTGATATTATTTCGAAAATCATGTATATATATATATGTATATGTATATATGAATGAGAATGTGATCGATGTGTGATTAAGTTTAAATTTTATAAGAAAAATTCATAATTATGAATAAAAATCCGACTCCAAATCTCCAGGAGCTTTTTGTTTTTACAGCATCCCCACCCCTGAATGGAAAGGACAGACATCAAGTTCATTACTTGCTTTCAAACACACACTACCAATCAAAATTCGAAATGCTCCTGACACATCTCCGGGTCCCCTCACCCAAAAACCCTCACCCTCGGAAAGGGTTCCTGCTGGGGGTATGTTTCGAGCACCTTTTTTCAGTCAACTCGATGGGGGGTGTCAACTATTCACCACTGATTTACTTGTCCTGAAAGCTATTATTAAAGAAAAAAAAGCTTTTTATCATAAAATAAAGCTGAAAAGAATCAACAGAAAAAAAATGTATCTCTTCAATCAACATGATTCGGGCTCCCCTCCCAAACGATCTACATCTTTGTTGATAAAATAATAAATCTCATTTGATTGAGTTTTTTGAATTAGGTTTAGCTTTTTAAGGTAATTCGGGAAAGCAATCCGTACTTTCGGCAGTCAATTCAACTCGTTATTTAGACTTTTTGGTAACCCAATCAGTATTTATTTTTAAGTTTTATTTCCACGTTTAGTTGGTTGCATAATGTATGAGGGGCAAAGGAAAACATATAATGATATAATATGGTTTTAAAATATTAAACAAACAAAAATTATAATTTTTAATTTACTTTTTAGATATTTTAATAATCTATTATAACATAATAAACCTCATATAATTTTGGAAGTTATTTTAATAATCAAGTTTTTGACTTTTTGACGTTGATGAAAGACACCAGTAAATTTTTATTTAGACTCTAATCTGAGTGTTAGACATTGCTATGAATTTTAACACACCATGCCGATTCCATTTTTTATTCGTTCATTATTCTTCTGGAATTAATAAGGTATTCTTTGTATTAACATCGTGTTTAATTAGTAGAATATTTTCTTTAAGAAAAATATTTATAATATTGTATATTATTAATAATTTTTAGTGCTAAATTATGTAAACTAACTTTTAAAAAATTTTATTCATTACATATTACTAATAATTTTTTTTTGTAATAATGTTATTGTTTTTCATATGCTTATACCTTTTTGTAAAATAATTATCTGTGTATACAAATCAAGTAATTGTAAATATCATCTAAATTCGATACTAATTACATTAATTGATATAAAAATTAAAATAATATGTAAATTTAATTATATTTATAAAATTGATAAAATAACTTTTGATATTTGCATAGTTGTTTATTTATTTTTTTGTTATATTATGATCCTGAGTTAAAAAAAAATGATTTATAGGTAAAGATATATTTATCTAATTTGATTAGTAGGAATGAACTTTAGATTGACAAGAACATTATAACTGTCAAAGTTTTGGAATTCTTTTACAATTTGTGAATTACCTCTGAATGATATTTCATCAAAACTTTGAAATTAGATTTAATATATATTCTAATAATATATATCTTTAGAGACTATCTAATATATATATATATATAAAGTTGACTATCTAGTTAAGGGGAGGTGGGTGATTGAATTATGTGGTGGGAGAAGGGAGATAGGAGGGAACTATTGCCGCCCATCTGGACATTACTCCCGCTTCCGCTCGTGAAATTTATGATGTTTTAATATCTTGACATCAATTGCGGACCACATCGAACTAGAAACAGAGGGCAGCTGTGGTCATAATGATAATCCGACCCCGTCTAGGACACATGTTATTCCTGAGGGCATCCACACCCCTTCCACTCTCCCCCATATCCAATTGCATGTGTGTTACGGTCACGTACCAATAATGATTGCATTTCTTTCTAATTATTTCACATTTGGAAAAATTAGTTAAAATATAATAATACATTAATAATATATTATTCTTAACTTAATAATCAATTTAGAGATAGTATAAAAAAAAATATAAATAATTATTATTAATAAGAAACTTATATTATAGTTTAATAACTTATTTTAAATATATTCTTAAAATTTAACGTTATTTGTAAAATGAGTATAAAATATAATCATAATAATATACTCAACAGAATTCAATTTAAAGATATTTTGAAGTTATCTATTAAATTACCTTTTAAATAATTGATATACAGTAAAAAAAATTGAAAAAGTTATGTGAAAGAAAATAGGAAAAACTTTTAATAGTGAAGAAATCAAAAATCTTTGGTTAGGAGTAAAATTGAAAAACTTTGCTTTAAAGATAAAAAGTATTAGGGATAAAACAAAATAGTAAAAAAATAATATTATTTAAGTTTTTATTAATTTAATTTATTTTAAGGGAAATCACATTCGAAATATGCTTTTTACTTTTATATATATATATATATAGGTATTTACTATATATTTATTTTTATATATTTATATATAGTCGTTTTTAATGTATTCTTCTTAATGTTATTTTTAAAATCAGTATAAAAGTGTTTAAAACTGACATTCCATATTATGCCTAGGGGAGTATGAAGTATCGTGAGTGTAAACTTCTTTAATATATTTTAAAAGTAAAACTAAAAAGTAAAGTAAACAGCCACATTAAATTAGTGATTTTGCACTTACTCTCAATTTTCTTAAAAATTGTTATAACTATTTTTACCGACCGACGATAATAAGGGAGGTATTGTTTTCACACCAAATTTCACATGTGGAGATTTTTACATATCTCCACGAATCATGCATTTTCTAAACAGAAAAAAGTATTTTTAGCATGATGTCTGTCCGTCCGTATAGATGTGTACAGCCTGAACGGCTTAACGGATTTTGATAAAATTTGGTATATTTACTTAATCCATCAGTGGGATGAATTGATCAACTTTTGGTGCAATTCCGGAAACCGGAAGTGGTAGTATTAGCAATCGACGATAGGAAGGAAAGGGTTATTTTCACACCAAAGGAGATTTTTTTATATATCACCACGAATCATGCACTTTGTATTGGTTTTATCCTCGAGAAAAATCATATTTATTAGTTTTTTCTTGATTTAAAATTATATGACGTCATCCAGCCATTCATGACGTCACAGCCTGGTCTTGCATATATATTATAAATAAAATAAAATTAAAAATGTTTATATTTATTATTTATGTATCCATATCTGTTTTTTATTACATTAATAGATATATGAAAATTATTTGAAATTGTTTCTGTAGCTGGAAATTAATTTATTTCAACCGCCTGGCCACAGGTCAACTTATTATAAAATGGTTTCAGTAATGCTAAATAAAAATTAATTTTATTCATTTTATAATAATAAAATATCAAAACTAGCTTCCTGTAAATATCTTCAATTTTTTTTTATAATTTAGATAATGTCAATAGTAAAATACAAAAATGCATAAATATATAATATATTATATATAAACGAAATTAATAATTAACATCAGAAGAAAATAACCAAAAATATACGAAAAGTAGAGTGATAAGTTGTGTGATGCTGGCATTCATTTTTCTTTTTTTTTTTTTTTTTTGAGTTTTATTTTTTTTAATATTTTTTTATTTCTATTGTCGTATGCATTTATTTTCTCTCTCAGTATTTTATTATGTATAACGTTAAAATTAAATGAAAAGAAATAAAAGAAGGAATAAAATAGAAAAATTAATTCTCTAATCTGGCATTTATCATTTATCATCATCACTCTATCTATGCATTGTCCTCCCTTTCTTGGATCATAAATCCCATTGATCTTTCATATATACAAAAAATGTAATTTGATTAAAATCTCTTCCACTATTGTTAAAAAGAAATGGTCTCTGCATTCTAAAAAAAAAGAAAGAGATAGAGAGAGAAAAAAGTACTGAAGGGAGGGGGTTGATGGTCATAAATAAGATGGCCACAACATCATATGCACCTGGCCTCGTCTAAATCATAGTTTATAATTTAAATACTCCTTTCTCACTGGGTAAAGT